>CAHIKZ030000038.1:927500-1045000 GCA_903632075.3 Acanthosepion pharaonis
TAGCAATATGAAAACACCTTTTTTTTAAAATTATTATTTCAAATCACAGTGCCTAGTATAAAACTCTACCCACAGGCTTGAGAAAAGTATGAAGAAAAGATTTCAGTGGGAAATCGACATGGGGTTGGGGGAACATAAAAAATATTCTTGTATAAAATTAAATATTACTGAATACTAATTTTGGTCCTTACCATTGTCATAGGCAATTGTCACATTCTTCAATATGGTGAAAATAAAATCCATGCAAAACAGGTACGACATTAGTCATATAAAACCCTACCTCACTCGGCAAAATGTGGTAGTTTGCCATATAATTTTTATAATGAAAGCAATTCTGAATTCTCTCTGAGGCTAGTTTGATACTAAATTTGAGTTCTCTCTTTTTGGTCTAAATTATTATCAATAATTTAACTGCTTATGTTTGTATACCATTTTTGTCATTCCATGATTTTTTTAGTAATTTCAAAGGCTGCTGATATTTTGCTGAGCAGAAAGAAATTCATAATTGTTATATAAGCAACATAGATATTTTAACAATGAAAAGTCATCAGACAAAGTGTTTTATATTGAAAAGAAATCGGCCCAATGTCATTTGATATATCAGCTAAATGATGTGTATGCTTAGACAATAAAATTAAACTTGTGATGACACACAAAAGCCATGACTGTAGAATACCAACATTTCAGGTAAAAAAAAAACCCAAAAAACCCCAGATCTGTGTCAATACACAAGTGCATTGCTTTACTGGTACATCTAATGCAGTGGTTCCCAGCCATTTTTAGCTCATGGCTTACTTTGAATCCAGAATGTTTCTGTGGCTCATGAAATTATAGTATAAAAAAATTCCTTCCATTTTACATAGAATATAGCCGATAATGATAAAACTTTGTCTGTTTATTGAACACACACAATTTCACAAGCATCTAAAATATTTCGCATCTCCAACAAAATGACTATTTATTATCAATATTGGTTTTACAATTTTTCATCTATATGGTTGTTATAACCTAGGGAAGGTTACTGAATAGAATAATCAAATAAAAGTTGGTAATGAACGATAATACTTAGGACAAGAACAACACATAGAAGATTCGCCAGCGGTGTGTAGAAGTCATCAATTGCTTTACTTTTTTAAACTATCTTTTTTTCTCTCATATTTTCCTTTGCTCTTTTTATAATCTTTAAATTGTTTTCTCTTTTTCTCTTTTCCTTTTCTATCTATTCTCTTTTTTATTTCTACCTTTCTCTTAATTTCCTCACTGTTTTTTTCTCATTTCTCCCTCTTTCTTTCCTACCACTTTTTCTCTTACAATCATTTTCAAATCTCTCCTCTCTCTACTCAAGGTTGTGAGTACCAGTTTCATTTCATGAAATCTACTGCCTGCCTATTTTTTTTTTTAAGTAATCCTGCCCCTAATGATGATCTATGCATTTTTTATCAATTTAATCCATTTTTGAGTATCTGTTGGTTGATTAGTAGATAGAGCAAAGGTTTTATGCATTTTACATAAAAATGCAATAGTTCATGATTAAAAACTTAACGATATGCTATTGTTGAACCCAGAATGTTTCTGTGGTTCGTGAAATTAGTGTAAAAAAATTCCTTTCATTTTACATAGAATATATCCAATAAAGATACAACTATGTTTATTTATTGGACACACAATTTCACAAGCATCTAAATTATTTTCCATTTCTAATGAAACAACCATTTATTATCAATATTTATTTTTAAAATTTTTCAGTTATTTTTACAGTTAAAAAAATGATATTTTCAATGACTGACTAATTAAAAGTTATTCAAACACTAAATAATTAGTAAATTTTCATAATCTAAATATATTAAAATTATTTACATTTAATTTCATTAATTTAAGGACTAGTAGTCAAAAGTCCTATGGACCATTCAATAATCTGTGGCCCATGTATTAGTCTGGTGGCACAGTAAAAATTATAAAATTTCTGTGGCCCACCTGAAATTTGCCATGGTGCATTTTGAGGAAACTCAGATCTAAAGCAATGGTTTAACAAAAATCGACTTGTAGAAACATTAATATGCCAAAAATTTCAAGTTAGTAAATGGTTGCAGAAAAGAGTTTAGCAGCTGGCCAAAAAACTAGAAGTGATGTGAATGTGTTGTCACTTCCCTTTGACTTAGATTGACAGCTAGTATTTGACCAATTCTGACATTCTTGCTATAAGTTATCTGTGTAAATACACTGGCTGAAAACTCTTGAACAGTCATACTTCTTGAAGTCAGAAAAAAAGGTTTCAATTAATTTTGTAATCCAGCAATTAATAAGCTTTGTTACAGTTGGATTTATTTTCCCACCCTATTATTTGGAATGGCAACTGTTCCAGTGTTTCTGTGCATTTGTATACAGTTCTGCACACACAACCTGATCAAAGCTTTTTGACGGTTGACCTGTTTGGATCTTCAAATCATGGGAGTCAGAGACAAAGTGTTAGTAACTGAGTCATCTGAAGATGGGTGTGTTTAAGTTCTTAGTACCAAATACTGTTTCTTGTTTTTTTTTTTGTTTTTTTTTTTAAATCTAAAACTATGATCTTTTTTCTTTTTTTTTTTCGGTTTTAATTTCACTCCCAAGCAAGGCAACAAAACCACTAATATTCAGGGGTTTATTGAATGCAAAAGAATAGAAGAAAAACATTATTAAGGAGTGAAAACAATAAAAAAATAAAATTAAGACAACAAAAGATTACGATTGACATCACATTTAAATTGTTGAAGATCAAACTTGACTGGAATGCAAGAAGACTGAAGAGAATTTTTTTATTTTAATGTTCAAGTTTCTTTGGTATTTTTCCTTCATTATTGTTTTTTTCTATAATGTTTATATTTGGCTTTATAGTTTGATATCCACTTTTCACTTTCTCTGTTTCTTTACTAGACATGTTTTTTTAATAATAACAGTAATAAAACTTCATTAATAATATGTGCAATAATAAACACATTGAAAATAAGTGAATACACCTTTTTATTGTATTGGTTGGCATCTTTAATAGGGAAAGATGTGTCTGATGAGCAGTAGCAAGGACATTGCTATTTAATTGGAAATTAGTGAGCTTTAGTCATAAATCACCACAATTATTTATCAACCTACTTTTGACCTCTGTCAGGCATTTATCATACCTCTGGATAGTTACATTGACTCGGGGACTGATATCAACCACTTTGCTACTTTTTTTTTTTTTTTTCCTATAAGATTCATATTTGGCTTTATATTTCATTATTCCCATTACAGTTTCTCCATATACTAAACTGTTTGAATAACAACAAAACCATTATAAATAATATAGGTAATCATAATTGGCATCACTCGTGCCTGAGTTTGGTTCATCTGGTTCCTTCATGATGACTGAACTCAACATGGCAATCAAGTTGGGAATGAGACAGTCTCAGTTATTGGTCACATGGTGGGGTGGTCTTGCCTTGTGTTGCCTTCTTTTTACTTCCTCTTCAGTCTTTCTCCTCTCCTTGAAAGTGGTACCTCCATGATGCCTGAACCTGACATGGCAGTCAAGTCTTGGGTATTGGTTGCATGGTAGAGTGGGTGATAGTCCTGCCTGGAGTTGAAGGGCCTTGTGTTACCTTCTTGTTACTTCCTCGTCAGTCTTCCTCCTCTCCTCAAAAGTGGAACAATTACTTTTCACCGGTATGCACAATCAGCAGGTTCTGTTTCCCAGCTATTATGGCTGATTCTGGTTTGGAGTGTGTACTTCAGTTCAATCTGCATTTTGGAATTATGTGATGTTGTTTGCCGTTGATGAGCTTGCTGTAAAGGATGTGGGAATCTAATATAGGTAATAATAAACACATTAAAAATAAATGAATATATGCTTTTATTAAATTGGTTGACATCATTAATGAGAAAGAAGTGTTTGATGAGCAGTAGCAAAGGCACTGATATTTGGTGGGAAATTGCTGAATTTTAATCATAATTCACCTTGATTTATCAACCCCTTTGATCATCAGGCATTTAGTGATCCCCTCTGACACCCCTCCCCCATCAGGTATTTACTGACCTTGTGGATAGTCCCATTGACTCCCAGGGATCAATATCAGTTATTTTGGAGGCCCTTGGCAGAGACTAATCAAATATTTATTATTATTATGGTGAATCAGTAAATCTGAAGCCTGACATGTTTATCAGCTGAATTTTGATCTGAAATTTTCACTGTATAATGTTCAATCTATGTGGCCTTGGGATCAATGTATTGACAAACTTTTCTTTCCTCATTAAGCACTTATTGATGTTTCTCTATTGTGTGCTACTCTGAAGTACCATTGTTAAAGAACTTTCTCTCTCCCATTGTCTGAAGATGATCAATGTTGTCCTTGACCATCAATTATCTATTTATACAGAAAGAGCAATGTAGATGCAGAAGGATGTGTACCTGTGTTTTATAGACTATGCAAAGGCGTTTGACAAAGTACTCCACAAAGATCTGATAGAGCAGTTCAGCAACCTTGACATATTTGGGAAAGACATTAGAATAATCAAGAATCTATAATGGCAGCAAACTGCCTGCATATGAACAGAAAATGAAGTCAGCATATATACAAAACTAGAAAATGGTGTAAGACTGATGTATCTTCTCAGTGGATTTATTCAACCTATACAGCAAGGCAGTTCTGAGAGAATTAGAAGTTCTACCAGGATTCATTATTAGCAATTACAATCTTAACAATAATAAGATATGCAGATGATGCAGTGCTGATAGCAGACACGGAAAGGAAATTACAAAACCTCCTACAGAGGGTAGTGAAGGAAAACGAGAAGAAAGAACTAAATATAAACTACAAGAAGACAGAATGCATGGTCATCATCAAAAAGGATGATCCCAAAATGCAAATTACAGGTCAGGGATACTAAAATCAAGCAGGTACAGTATTTTAAATATCTAGGAAGTGTTCTGAGTACAGAAAGTGAAACACTGAGATCTAAACACATATTGGGATGAGCAAAGATGCATCCCAAAAACTAAGCAAAGTCTTTTGAGTCCAACCATCAACATGAAGAGGATTTGCAATATGCTGCAGGGAGGGCCCGACTATCCCAGCCATGTTCACCACCTGCACTCCTGCTCTTGGCTCTTCAAGAGTATGCTCAGTCTTTACAGCCATCTCTGTCACTGCCACCAGAGGGGAGAAAGGGGATAAGGAGAGAGGATGACGATCTTGATGCTCGATTGCGAGTGGATGTCAACAAGTAAACAAAAAACCATCGTATGTCTAAGAATGTATAGCTTCCAGACTACCATTTCTAAGACTCCTGCTTGGCTCCAAACAGATTAATCTCTCACTATGCTAAATATAGTGAAAGTGAAATGTTCTATTGTAAACTGATGAATTTCTCATTAGACTAGAATGCATAGCTGCAAAAGCAGGTAAAGCTGATATAATTAAAATATGAATTGTTAAAAATATTCAAACTAAAGGCCCAAGGCACTTATCATGCATAAAAGATGACTCCTAAACAAGAAAATATTATCAAATAGGATTATGGATAGTCGTCTTATTCTCTTCTGCCAATGGGGAAAACAATAATTGATTTCAAAATGTCTGAGGAATAATATTTATGTATTTTATTCATGACTCTTTGTTTAATTTTTTTTCTTAATTCTTTTTTTAAAAAACATTTGTTGAGTCACTGATGTCATAAAACATAAAAATATAATTATTTTGCTACAACTTGATTGTGTCAATGATTTATAAATGTCTCTGGACAAAATATAAATGGCAAAGTAGCTTGGAGTGTGATTAAAACTGATCATTTTGTTATCCATTTGGTTTTAAGAATTAATGATGTCTTCACTTGCTGCAGAACTTCCAAAAGCCCAAGAATATTAATAACAGACATAATCCATCCAGACCAGTGTTTCTCACTCTTTTTTTACTTCAGGGCTGCACACTTGTAGAATAACTAAAACTCTGGGATGCACTTTCAATTGTAATAAAGCAATGAAATTTGAAAATAGGAAAATAATAAAGTCTCCTGAAATAAACATTTAGTTTTAAGAAATTATTTTTAAGCATGCTTGTGTGAAAATTGTGCTTGGTGTGTTTTAGTAACTTCTTGAATGATAATCCTTATATGTTTATGCCTTGAGGAAAGGTTTATCCCCTTCTTTATTAAAGATTAAGGAATTTAACATCCAGCTTAAAATATCAAATGACAAAGACTCGACTCTAGCTTTATTATGAATAAATATCTTTAAATATAAAAATAATTCATAAACTACTCTTCTCTTAGCTAGAGGCATATCTGGCTACCATTCAGGGTGCGTCAGAGCCCTGGTGCACCAGTTGAGAAATACTGACCTAGACATTTATTATGTGTAAGGCTGTGAATTTCGGTTCCATTTCTCAGTGAGTCTGGAGTTTACTTAAATTATCATCTTGTCAAAATCATTGCAAACATACACTTTCAAGCCTGCTAGGATTTTATAAGAATAAAATTTATTGCGCAATAAGTTCATTAGATCATGGTGGGTGGGGAACAGAACTTGATTGATTTGACAACTTAAAATGGAAAAGTGTAATTGGGTAATTTTCTCACTAGTTTTCAGCTGATTAATATTTTATGGACATTTGGCCGAGTGGTTAGAATGTTCATTTTCCAAGCACGAGACCTGGATTCAAATCTCACCATGGCCAATTTGTCAGGAAGTTGACTTCTTGATATAATCATCCTGGGGAAGTGATCCCGACATGTGGCAGTTTTGGAAAGTGCTTGAAATGGGTTGAGTAAAATCAGGTAGACAAAAATATTTGAGTCGTCGTCGATGGTTGCGCTAGCAGAGCTTCATCATGATTGATGGTTTGTACTGGCATTGTTCAAAATGTTGATCAAGCCAGATTATGAGGGCTCTCTCCCAGAAACTGTAACTAATGTCCACTCTGCATAGTTGAAGTATAAACCACAAGTGGGATCTGTGGGTGTTGAATAAACACAAATGTGCCCAAGTAGGCGTCTGCAACAGGGATTGGTTAGCTGCTAGAGTAGACAGGCATACTTGGATACAAGTGATAGAGCTATTAATATAATTTTTAAATAGTTATACTGAATTGAGCTAAGAAAATGATTTTGTGTTCATTCATTAAAAAAAAAAAAAAATCAGTATTACAAGGCAGATATTGGTAGAAATCTGGACAAATATCTCTTTCAACCCGGGAGTGGGTACTTCAAAGGCAGACCTTGATTGTAATATTAGTCATCTTAGAAATAGTTCAGTGTCAATCTACTGTGTTTTTCTCAGTTCTAAGAAGTGCAAATATCATTAGCAGATTACCTCTTAACTATTTCATGTATCACACATGGCTGGTTTCTCTATTGGTTTCTCTATCTATCCTCCCCTCATCTAACTCAATGCAGTGAGCTTATATCCTTTTGACTAGGCTCTGAGACTCTGGTGTGAACGTTGGTTTTGGCTAACATCAAAAGTCTCTTTGTGTTAATTCTTTTGATTGCCCTAAATTATTTTATTTTCCGGCATTCCTTTCTTTTTTATTTTTTTTTATAATGGAAGTTATGCATGGAGACTGCCTTATTTAGGTAGGTTTATAGTCATAAATAAATAGGCTTTGGTCCTGGAAACTTTTTTTTGGCCACTTTCAGTTTTTTTGTCTTCCTCTTTTTATTTTAGGGTTGCCTTCTCATTAGTTAAGAAAGAAATATATATAGAGAGAAAAAAATAGGGGTTTTAATAGCAAGCAAATGCCTTATTTTAATTCTTTTTATTTTTGTTTATATATTTTAGTTTTATTTTTATTGGGACTCGCAACAAATATATTTATATTGTAAGTAAAAAAAATAAATAGTTACTGCAAGTATTTTTCATTTACACTTGTGATACTATTACTTTTGTGGATTTTATAAGTAAAATCTATAATTTAGAATAAAGTTAACCTGACAAATTCAATATGAAAAACCTGAAAGACCAGTTTAGGTGATATGGATTTTACAAATGGAACAGAAATAACTTGAGACTATTTGCTTCCAACAAATAAAAATCTTTTATTTGGAACTAAGGCATGAAAGAAGACAAGAATTAAATTTGGGAGAAGAGAACCCAGAATTAACAAAAAAAAAAAATAAAACTTAATTATGTTTACATAATAGTCAGGAAGCCTGCTGTTAGTGTGAATCCAAAAAATTTTCTTGAAATATTTTGTTGATTATAGATTAAGAGTCTTTGTTTGAGAGATGTGTTTACTGAAGCCCCTGGTTTCAAAGGAAAAATGTTTGGAAAGTGAATTAGACTTAAAGGAAAAACTGCTAAGAATATGAGGATATTATTATTATTATTATTATGGACATGTTATTCAATATTGATAATGTTGATACTAGAAATTGTAATTTTCAACTGAGATTATATGTGGTTAAAAGTGAATTATATAGCAAGCATGGTCCTCTCCTGATAGTGAAAATAAGAGGGACTTGGATCTATATATCTATGATGGATCACTCCTTTCATAAACAAACAGCAAGCACAAAAAGAAAATTTAGTAAATTTTTAGCTCAAAAAACATTTACTTTTCAGGAATATTCCTTATTTTTGCCAGTATTTTCCACTCTAACAATTGTGTATGCATTTGTATTAAACATAAATTGATCGATTTGTTTTTCATGGTTTTTCAACCCTCTGCAGGTTATTTAAAGTCAAAAAATATTTTTAGATTGTAAAAAAATTTTTTTGAGATAATATTGATTTACTAATACAAGTCTTACTAATTATAACATATGAGGAAGAAAAATTAGATTAATACCATTCCACATAAGTGAATATAACAAACCTGACTGGAATTAAAACTAACTCTCCAATTTCCAAATGAGTCATTATCCATTAAGCCAACTTTACATCTCAGCTTACAACACCTGGTATTCTTAAGTGGTAACTTATTTAAGTACTGATCAGCCTTAACATTAACATAATATAGTTGTAAGCTTCTATGACCAAGAGAATAGATGAATTTTTGACTAAGTGTTTACTTCATGATACATCTCTTTCAAGATCAATCATAAGGTTAACAAGGTACATGTTTAATACAAAGTAGAATTCATCAATAGCATGACTAAACTCTGATTTCCATTTCTGAGCCTTTATCCATTACACCACCCTCACATCCATCAAATTCAAATTGTTTGTTAGCTATACATGAATTTTTACATACCTTGTCACTGGAATGAAGAGTCTTCCTAAAAATTTGGAACATCAGTAATTTATTAACACCAAATACCTGATTAAGTGTCCAAGAGTAATTGGTCACTGGCATCAGGGTGGAGTTGGGTGGATGAAATGAAAAGAGAAGCAAATGAAAGCAAAAAAAAAAAAAATTAGATAAAATCATACAAATTACTGCTTAAATGTGATTAACTGGCTGAGATATATACTCAAGCATATAAATACTAACTAGGAAATTAATTTTTCATTTTCATTGAGGCTATATAGGTGACTGTAATCAAGTCAATCATGTGACCTCTGGCCAATAGATATTTTCATATTCCGAATAGAATCTCTAAGATACACATAATTATACATTTGCATATAAATAACACACTGTCTCTAGATGTGCTTACTGAGCTATGAAATAACCAGACCATTGAATTGGAACTATTTTTGTTTTCTCCTCATGTCAATGTTATAAATTATTAAAATGTAAGTTTATTTTGCATAGTAATGACTAAATTATTTCTCTAGCAATTTGGCACTTCTGAACCACATAGAAGAGTATCTGTTCTTGGAATTAATATTGCACTCTCTCTCTCTCTCTCTATATATATATATATATATATATATATATATATATATATATATATAAAAAGGCTTAAACACTAATATTCCATGGTCATAATTTATTCCATTGGAATAAATAAATCGATCAATTCATCAGACCTACAAATTCAAATGGGTATTTATATATTTTGCATATGTATGTATATTTTCCCATATATATATATATATATATATATATATATATATATATATATATATATATATATATATGGCCTCTCTCTCTCTCTCTATATATATATATAGCCCTCTCTCTCTCTCTCTATATATATAATATATATATATATATATGAGGATTGCATCTAGCATGAAACAGACTGTCGCCTCTAAGTGTTGACTTCTATGTTCACTTTTATATTTACACACGCTCTATCTCTGATATTGAGCACTTTATCCCATAAATATAGCACATCTTAAGACTATATTTCTTCATATATATATATATACATATATTCTTTCCCATTTATTTATACTTATTTTTAATTTATTTTTTTTTAAACAAACAAACCCCATAAATAATATGAACTACTCCACTATTACTATAGTCTGGTGTGTATGTATGTATGTATGTATGTATGTAATATATATATATATATATATATATATATATATATATATATATATATATATATATATATATATCTCAAAATTTAAATTATGTAGCAGTCAGCACCTGAAGATTGTGTTGTGCATGAAAATCTGAGTTATGCTACCAGTGAGGGGGGGGAGTATAATTATTATAAACATATAATTTATATCTCTGTTATTCGACATTGAGCACTATTTTATTAACAATGTGCAATATTATATATTGATAATTTGGGTCAGTGTTCGTCTGTTCTAGCATTTCTTTTAATTATCAGTGTTGTAACTGGACGCTTGTGAGTAGAGAGCAGAAAAGCATGTGTTTTATATATGTGTGTGTGTATGTATATATATGCAGTAGCGTCCAAAACTAAGGGACAAAATTTTAAAACCTAATATTTGTTAGAAATAACAACTGTGAAAAGCTGAAATTTTGACAACTGGTAGTCGTTATCATCCATAATAACATACTAAAATTTGAATCATTTGCAAAAGGGTAGAAAAAGAATTATAACAATTATTTATTTATTTTCAAATTTGGAACGTCCAAAAAGTAAGGGACAAAATTGAGAAAAACAATGTAACCGCAAAAAACAATAAAAATACATGTACAATCAATATTTAGTAAATGAGCCCTTGCTCTCAATGACAGCTGCACATCTTCGACTACAAGAACGAATCAGTTCTTGACAATCCTCGATACTAATTTTAGACTATTCTTCTTGAAGCTTCACCCACAAATCCTCCGTGTTAGTGGCATTTCTTTCCATAACTTTCACTCCTAAGGTCTTCCAAAGATTTTCTATTGGATTTAAGTCAGGACTTTGCGGTGGCCAATCCATAATTTCCAAATCTTGCTCGCTAAGGTAACTCATTACCACCTTTGCCTTGTGACATTATCATTATCTTGCATAAAGGTAGCCCTATCGAAACCTGAATTCTGTATGATTGGCACAACATGATCTTGAACAATGTTTTTATAGATCTGCGCATTTACACGAGTTTGTAACCGGACAAGAGGCGTTGTACCTTGGCTAGAAAACATTCCAAATACCATGACGCTTCCGCCCCCAAACTTGACAGTTTTCTTAGTACACTTTGCACTTAATCTTTCACCAATACGTCTCTTTACATTGTTTTTTTCCATCATTTCCAAATAAATTAAACTTGCTTTCATCACTGAAAAATACTTTTGCCCAATTTTCATATGTCCAAATTACATACCTGTTTGCAAACTCTAATCTCTTCTTCTTATTCTTCGAACTAACAAGTGGTTTCTTCCCTGGGGTTCGATTAAACAGCCCTATTTCTTGCAGTCGTCTACAAACAGTCTGTCTTGACACATTAACACATGAGGTACTATTCATAACCCTTTTAATTTCTGTGCAAGACTTAAATGACATACGCTGCATTATTCGATCTTCTCTTGCTGAAGTTTTGCGGGTTCTGCCGGTTTTAAAAGCACTAACTATTTTGCCAGTATCATTGTAGGATTTAACAACCCTGCCTACAACACTCTTGGAACGTTTCACTTTCTCTGAAATCTCTCTAATGGTGTGCTTTTCCTTGTGTAGCTTCACAATAGCTTGTCTCACAGAGTAATCAAGTTTTTTTTTTTGGCGTTTCGCCATGGTGCCGGCTGATGCAACGTTTACAAATGACTAAAGTAAGACTTATTCTTTAGAGGAAATCAAAAATTTGAATATAGCATACTGTTTACATTGTTTTTTCTCAATTTTGTCCCTTACTTTTGGACAATCCTATTTTGAAAATAAATAAATAATTGTTATAATTCTTTTCTATCCCTTGCAAATGATTCAAATTTCAGTATGTTATTATGGATGATAACGACTACCAGTTGTCAAAATTTCAGCTTTTCACAGTTGTTATTTCTAACAAATATTAGGTTTTAAAATTTTGTCCCTTAGTTTTGGGACGCTACTGTATATATATATATATATATATATATATATATATATATATATATATATATATATATATATATATAGTCATCCACAGACAGACTGTTTAGCTGTATCCCAGCTCATCAGTGTGGCTAGACATGCCTCACACCATGATCGAAACCTAACTGATTTGACATCAGTCAGGGACTGTCATCCTTAGGCCATCAGCTCACACAGCAGAGCTTTTAAACAAGTATTGGTAAACAATGCCAACAATGTCTGCTTGTGCAATTATGCTTACAATTACAAAGAATTGAATTTTTTTACATTAAAAGAAAACAAAACAAAAATAATGTAAAAATGTAAATGACATCATCTTTAACTGATTTGTAATTGGTTCCAGCAAATGTGGAAAGGCTGTTATTACCCAAACAAAATTTCATAAACTGATTAAAAAAAATGAAACTCTTGATAACAACTGTACTGACAGTCAAAAGTATTCAGATTAAAAAAACAAAACTGAAGTTTAGAAAGTTTACGAATTATATAAAACAACTTAGTCAGAACTTGAGGAACTTAAAATTGAACAGACAGTCCTTGTCAGTATTGTTTTAAAAAAACCTGTTTAAAAGAATTTTTGTTGCCTGAATATTTAAAATATATAAATTGGATGTATTTCAACAGCAATTTTTCATTTATTCTTTTTGCTGTATATTCATAAAAACTGGATCCAAGTTTGAGGAACTCCTTTTGTTTTTGGTGAATTTGTAGACATTTGAGTTAGATGGTATATTTTCTCTTTGTAGAAGTTGATATAGTAAATGTTTCCTTTAGTGGTCATACAGTTTGTGTATATATATATATATATATATATATATATATAATAATTTTATTTAAAATATATTTTACATCACAACAGGGAAATTTCTGTGATTCAGAATTTAAATCTGTTCCATTATCAAGCGGTATTGGGTAACTTTTGATGAAAATGATTTACTCTTGAAAGCAGAATGGTATTTTATGTAAGAGTTAAAGAGGGAGGAACAAGATTGCAAAATATTTATGGGTATGTCTTCTTTGACCAATGAAAAGACAGGTCAAAGCTAAAGCCAAAAAGTGTAACAATGTAGGTTTGTGTGTGTGTGTTATTCAAACTCGTCTAGATGAACTGTCATTTTTAGACATGTCACCAACTACATCGGGTTAAGAATATGATTTTTAGTTACAAAGAGATGTGTATCCAACAAAAGATTAAATTTAGGATTTTATTTTTTAGAATTATTATTGTTTATACTTCAGAACTATCTTAAAGGGGCTTATAGTATGATTAAATCAATTTTATATATTATATTATTTTCATACTAAAATACTATACTTATTTTATTTAATGGGCCATAGAACATAGCAATATTAAAATTAAACTCAAAGAATTAAATATTATATGTACTATTTTATATAATTGTAACCTATAGTTTTTAGAAAAATTCTATTAACAATATTTTAATATTGCCGTTCATTTCATTGATTTAATAGATCATTATTTTTAGGAAACTTAGCTTTTCATGTAAGCACAAGGGACATGGATCATTTAATGACTTACATATTCTATTATTTTTTTTTATTATTTTTCATTTTACTGTGTGTTTTTTTATTTCTTTTAAATACCAGAAATATTTTGAGAGGGATGTTCAGTTTCAGTACTCATTGTTATTAAAAGAAGAAATATGTTGGTACCATTTTTGTTTAAAAGGGTTCTTTGTGCTTCCAATATAAAATTTCTTATCATTTGAGTTTTCAGTAGATGAAATAGTGCACTGGTAAACAATAGATTCAGTAAGACATTTATTTTCCAATGAACAGTTTATGAGATTTCTACAATTATATAATATATTATCAATATTATTGTTTTAGTTTTGGAATTTTACTATTTTTATTTAGGCTTAAGTGTTTATTTAAAATTTTGTTTTTTCATAACTTTTTCTAGATTATCAGTACAACTATAACTTAATTTTTGTGTATTTTTATTGAAAATCTTGCTAAGAGGATTATTCCTTGGAAAATGTTTTTCAATCACTGCAAGAAACTTTTGCCTTAACTTACTGCTAACCATGTGCTTAAATGGGGGTGTGTACCAGTTGATTTTTCTATTTCTATTTTTTTTCTGGCTATTGTTATTATCATTTCTATATTTAATATCGGTATTTATAGCTGCTGTTTCTTAAAGCATTATTATAAAAATTGCAATGTTTATAAAATATTTCTTCGTTGGCAGAGTTAATACTAATTCTATATTCTATGTATGAGGATACATGTTTTATTATTGATGGAGGATGATAGACCTCAGGTGGATATATAAAGGACTAGTATTTGTTTTCTTATATGGTTGGTATGTATTGTTGATTAAATCTAATGTTACATCAAGGAAGTTTACCTTTTTTAAATTTGTATTGATAGTAACTTTTAAGTTTAAGCTTTTAAACGCTGTGTTAGCTTTCTAATTTTGTCAATTTTGAAGTTAGTTGAATTCCTCACAACCATAAGACTATCATCTCTATATAATCTTATATCAATTATACTTATATATATATATATATAAAGAAAAATATACAGAAAAAAACAAACAAATATCCTAATATGCAATTATGCTGTTTTAATGTTAATATAATGTCAACGTTGGACGTTTCGGTCTAGTAGACCATCTTCAGGACATATTCATAAAACATAATTAACATTAAACTATATTTAATTCAACATGAAAAGACGATGGACATAAGAGTAAGATTAATCAAAACAGATAACTGAAATTTTTCAAGATCAGCGTTCAATTTCAATATGATCACATCGGCGTCACATGGGCGATGTTGTGAAAACGTATTCCTAAAATAGAATATTTTGAATGAAAAATGAAAAGAATTTTATTTTAATCTATCAGGTCATCTCATAAGTTCTGTCCGAATTTTGAATAAAGAAAACAAGTGACCAAATGTTACATTTAATTACAGATTCAATCAACAATGTATTTTCCATGATTATCTATGACTTCCTTCCATCTATTAACAAGCTTAGTAATTCCATTACTGTAAAATTCTTTTGGCTTTGATTCAAAGAACTCACAAAGTCAGTTTTAACCTCTTCCTGTGTTACAAAAGCTGTTTCTTCCAAATGATTCTGTAAGCTACGAAACAAATGATAGTCTGAAGGAGCAAGATCAGGAGAATAAGGTGGATGAGGAATTTTTTCCCAACCAAGTTCTTCGATCATTTGTGATGTGATTCTTGCTGTGTGGGGTCGCACATTGTCCTGATGAAACATCACCTCTTTTCGATTCACTAGAGCAGGTCTTTTTTTCCTCAAAGCTTGGTTCAAATGCTCTAATTGCTGACAGTATATTTGAGCATTAATTGTTGCATTAGGTGGTAAGAATTCAAAGTGGATTATTCCTTGGCGATCCCACCAGACTGAAAGAAGAACCTTTTGCCCATGAAGTTCATTTTTCGGCTGTGGATAGGGTCCTTTCCCTTTACCAAACCACTGTCTATAATGCTTAACATTTCGATAAAAGATCCATTTTTCGTCGCCAGTCACAAGTCTATCCAAAAAAGGTGAAACAAGTTGGCGAGAATGGAGAGAAGAGCAGATGTCAACTCGGGATTTGAGGTTGTTTTCAGACAATTCATGAGGCACCCATTTTCTAAGTTTAGGAACTTTTCCAAGTTGTTGAAGATGACGATGAACAGTTGTATGGTTTGAACTGAGAACCACTGCCAATTCCTCAACTGATAAAGCAGGATTTTCTTCAAGGGCTGCTTCAAGAAGCTTTTCATCAAACTCAACATCTTCAAGGGTGAAATCTCCACCTCTGAATTTTGCAAACCATCTTCTGCAAGTTCTTTCATTCACACATTCCTCTCCATAAACTGAGTGAATGTTTCTAGCCACTTCGGCTGCTGAGTTTCCTTTCTTGAACTCATAAAGCATTATGTGCCTCAAATGATTCTTGGGTACTTCCATGTTAGCAGGGTTTTAATCAAACAAAATTTAATTTTAGTGTTCTCTGAAGTAAAATTTGATCAGTTTAAATGCATCTAAACATAAATATAATGTTCAGCTCTATTAGACATTATAAAATACTCTTTAAATTTTGTTCATTTTAACAAAAAGATAAAATTTGGACAGAACTTATGGGATGACCTGATAGAACTTATATGTACGTTTGTCGAGCATTAATCTTGCTAGAAAAGGGGAAATATTAAAGAAGCCGGGTCTAGTATTCACCGCGCGTGAGATAGATATTATGCCTGCCTCATAAATCCGTCTAAGATTTTTATTATGAATATATTTTAAAATCTTCACAGAATCAAAATCGAAATTATGATCAGATTTAGTTGTGTGTACAACTAAATCATTGTTGACATTATATTAACATTAAAACAGCATAATTGCATATTAGGATTTTTGTTTGTTTTTTTCCGTATATTTTCTTCATACTGTCGGATCTATATCCATATATTTACTTACATACATATATATATATATATATATATATATATATATATATATATATTGGAAAAAAGTTTTTTTGTGACATGTTTCAAACAAAAAGCATCACAAATAAATGTGTGTGTATGTATTTTCTTGATTTACATATATATATATATATATATATATATACTTTTAATATTTTATTTATAATAATATATTTTTGCTATAAGTATATTATAATTTTTATTATCATTAGTATTCTGATTAACAACATTTCTATTCCTGTCGAAGGACGCATATTTTCTATGAAAATTTCTCGGACATTCAGGCCAGTAAATGTTGTTTAATACTGTTTATTATAAACAGAGCATTTACTTAAATATTTGTATCTATAAAAAGAACGTATAAACATAAAAGATGTCTTAAAATAATTGTCAGACTTTGTCTATTTCATAATGTGTGACATTATTTTTGTAATTTTATTAATTGTAGCTCAGATGTAGCAAAAAGCACTCAGTGAGGATTGAGCTCACGACTCAGTTGTATTTGGTCTAGTGAGGCAATCTTGATAACCATTACACCATGTCAAAGTGCTCATTATATGATTATTTTCCCTTATAATGATAATTCTAAGATAGGCAGAATACATAGATATGTTGTTTTTAAGCAAAGGGCTGAGAAGTGACATTAAGATGAGGTAGAGTGTACAGATATGACATCCTAGGCAGAGGGTCAGACACTGATACTGATTATACATGCAAGTGCTGAGCTATATATAATCCTATCATTTTTTATGGGTACTATGCTAAAATAATACAGAAATGGAGGGGAATTTATATCTAAGTCTTTTTAATAAATTGGTATAAAAAAAAAAATTTCTTGTGACACTCTAGAATCCGTATGTAGTATAAGGAAAAGGGTATTAAACTGTGATATGATATTTGTCCTCCTCTATAGCAGTGAGTACTAGATGATCTCCTCAAAGATGAAGAGGAGACTTGAAGCAACAGAAATGTGGTTCTGCAGAAGGATACTGAGGACACCATGGACTGAACATGTGAGCAATGATAAAGTTTTGGAAAAATGGAAACAAAATGTAAGCAAAAAGGAAACTAATACTTAACATCAGGAAGAGACAGTTGAAGGTTCTGGAGCATATGTTGAAGGAGGGTTTGGAAAATCTGGTACTCACAGGACAGATAAAGGGCAAGTTGGACAGAAGAAAATGACATGACATACTTAGTGAGCTTGAGTAAATAGATGGTGGATTAGGGCTTAGGAGAAATAACAGTTAAAATTTATTAAGAGCTGCAAGAGACAGGAAGTTGTGGAGAGCCATAATCATCTACGTCCTCAGGGAAAAATGGCACATAAAGATGAAGTATCTAATTTTTTCCTTTTTTTTTTTTTTTTTTTTTTTTTTTTTTTTTTTAGGAGCTAATTTTTACCAAAATTTTTAGATAGTAAAGAAATCGCTTGAAATGATTGCTTAGTCCCTTTAATTTTTTTGTCAAATTTCATTAAAGACCAAAAGAAAAAAAAATAGATGATAGAAACTAACAAACTTAGATGAATTGAAAAGAAACAGACTTTGCCAAAGATGTTTCATGCAAAGGTCATGTTTGTTAGATGCCTTTATCTTTGTTACCATTATCAATTTGCCAGTTGTAACTGGGTTAAAAATGACTGCTACACTTCTCCATCACTAAACTATGTGTATCACATGGCTATCAGTACCTGGCCTGTATCATGTTGCAGCCACTGTTGTCTTTGTTTCTGCAACTACTACTGAGCTTGAGTTACCGGTGACAAGTTGCAGAGGCTCATTAAAACATGAAAAACAAATTTCTGTATTTAAATAAGGACAAAAGCTCTCTTTCACTCATTTCTAAGGAATTGATCTTGTATTGTGAAATGTTATAATGAGAGGTGATAGAAATAACGATTATAAAGTATCTTATCAAGATTCCCTCTGTGTGTGTGTGTGTGTGTGTGTGTGTGTGTGTGTGTGTGTGTGTGTCTTTCCTCTCTTATTCCCCAACAATATATGCTGGTATAGCCTCAAATTTCACTTTAGTCTTTGAACTTATTTAATTCTTAAACAAGTTGCTTAATTTCAATTACGATCTGTGAATTTGTGTCCTGAATTTTTTTTTTTTTTATTCTGAATAAACTTAATTTTAAAAATAGAATCCTTTTGTAGCTGCTTTGATGTTTGTTTGTTGGTTTTTTTTTTTTTTTTTTTTTTTTAGAAAAATAAAAAAATCAGGATTTAAATATAAAATAAAAACTAAAATAATTTTGCTGTGCACACCAGTGCTTCTTATTATTGAACATAAACTGTATTTGGACATATGAATATTTAACTGTAAACTGTCTTGGAAACAAACAAAAAAAAAACCCCCAAACTTTTCAATAATTTTTCTTCATTCTATTTATTAATACTACAGAAATCTTATCACAGCACAAATCTTCTATACCAGAAAAAAAAAAATTACTACTCAAACTACTACTAACCTTTCAACTCTTCCTCAATGGCACTAGTTACTACCAATCTAACTATTTCAATATGCAGGACTATTACTACTGTGGGGTCTACTGTACTGAGTCTATTAGTTGTATTCGTGTCATACATAGACTGACTGGTGGTGACTGCTCCTACTTCTATACAAGTGTTTGTGTTCTAGAGTAGGGGGTAAATATTGATCCACTCTGGGTCTGGGTACTTCCTCTTGCATATCCCTGAAATTATTCACTGACAAGCTTTATGAAAATAAGTTGATTAGTGTCCGTCTGCATGCAGGTAGATATTGCTCATGCAAACCTGAGCATATATAGGATGTGCATGCAGCTGTGTTATTAGCTTGAATGACATTGGTTCTATTGGGCTGTATTACAGTTGCTTGCAAAACCTCTTCTGCATTCATTTTGGAACATTTGCATACATAATGTTGATGCAGAAATTGAAATGACTTAAAAGTGAGAGAGAGAGAATGAAAAGTGCTGCATGACTTTTCTAGTTGAATATATATAATTATATATATTACTAAATAAGGAACAAGTAGGAAGATTTTTATAAAAATTTGACGTTTTAGTATTTATTTAACCTTATTGCAGATTTTTGGGAATGAATTCTGATAAAGCTAAATAAACAGCAAAACATTTCAAATCTCTAAAGATTTCCCTACTTGTTCAACTGAATTTAATCCTTTTTCAACTCACTCTGTTTTTATATATATATATATGATCAGATAAAGAACAAATAGGAAACATAATTAAATCTACCATGTTTCCCTTTTATTAAAGCTTCATTAGAGAATGAGATATAGAAAAAAATTAATCTCATTTTCTGGTGAAACTTTAACAAAAGCAAAACATCAGATTTATAAATGTTCCCTATTTTTTCTTCATCCCATTCTGTTATATTCTGATCTATGTTTCATCTTGATTCCTTCCTTCATTCATATATATATATATATATATATATATATATATATATATATATATATATTATATATTCATTGGTAAAAGTGCTTTCTGAATGACCTGAACAGTACAATCAAGCATGAAACAGACTATCGCCATTCAGTGTTGTCCTTTGTTCACTTATATATATTTAATTTTCTTTTATCCATCATTAATTAAGAAAATAAACAAAAACAGGGATACCAACTAAAATATGTGTAGCCACTAAAAATCTTTATACTAATAAGATATATATATATACTGAGGCTTTTTCAAGAAAGCAGTTTTCTCTATCCCTACAAACATTTGATCTGATGGCTTATGCACACACACACACACACACATTATTTTTATAATGGTGAATGCTTGAGACATAGAGAACTTTAAGCTAAGCTGACATTTAACTGAGCAAATGCATCTACTTGAATTTCTTTGTCAAGAGGAAGCATTTTAAGTTTTTTGTTTTTTTTTTAGTTTTTTTTAGTTTTTAAATCCAGAATAAGCTTTGAAAGGAAGGCTGGGAAATAAATTTTACTTTTCTTTTCTTCTCTTACCTTCTCTCCATCTTTCAAATGTGTAGGGGGAATTATCTATCTTGTAAAATTGCTGTTAGTTTTTGTTATTCACAAAGTTAATTAACCATGGGATATAATTTATTGCTACTGCTGCTATTTCTCTGCAAGACATTCTCTGTGTTCCTTATTTTCATATGCACACCTAGAGAAGCAATGTTAACCAGACAGACTACAGGTGAAAACTGTTCATATGATGCAATTATTCTAAGAGTTACTTTTATTCCAGGTGCACAATTTTTTAATAGATGGGGGATAAAAAAGATGTATGCTTGTATAATTTCTGAAATGGTGAATGCATGCATCCATGATGCTTTTGAAATGTTAGTTATAATGAGCGAAACATGTTCTTACCCAAATAAGAGGTGAAGACAAGATGACGATCTGTAACATGAAAAAGTTTCCCTTTAAAAAAAAAAAAAATCTAAAAAACCATTTAAAAAAAAAAAAAAAATTCTAATAAGTTTGGTTGATTACATACAACCATTTTCTGACCACACCTGTATGCTAGGACAGCTAAGTACATTTATATTTGTTCAACACCCATGTAGCCCTCCTGTAGTTTTTATTGCAATTATGACTAGTGAACCCTGGTTGCAGTTTCTTGGAGATAGTGTATAAAATGTCATGATCAGCAGTTTGAACAATGCTAATATAATCAAACCCTCAGTCATGATAACTTGTGACTTTGTTCTAATACAACCATTGACTGTTTCTGAACAGTTTTGTCTACCCAATTTCATTCACAAGGCTTGAGTCAACCTATGGTATTGTTTTCAAGCACTTTCTAAGTGTGCTACATTCTAGGATCACCTTCTCAGCTCAGACTAATAACATTAGTCACCTTCCTGACCGATTGACCATGTTGAGATTCATACTTGATTTTCACAGTTGGAAAGTGGACATTCTAACCACTTAGTCACATGCTTACATTTTTCAAATACACACTCTTATTTAATATTGCTTGTTATGTATTTTATTATGGTTTTTATTTTTTTATTTTTTAATCAACTGGAATTCTGAAACATGCAAATGAAATGCTATTACCAGTTGGTTTATGCACCAGATTTTTTATTAGAAGATAAAGAGAAAAAAAAATTAGGCAGCATAAGAAAAAAAAAAAAACTATTTTCAGTAGTACTTGATCTTTCACTCTGCTGTACATAACATTCAAGGGAATCACACGATAGTGGATGCAATGAACTGATGATATAATGCAAGGACTTTATTTTCAACTCATTCTTTTAATATTTTCTAACTCCAGAAGTGAAACGTATTGGTGGATGTACAGTTAATAGATTTGTGAAAGACACAAGTGACACTGTTGTTTGTTACTGGAATATGAAATTTAATATTCATTTAGTAGGTATCTCTTTGTTTGTGTACACACATAAATACAATGTTTTGATGTTGAAAAACATAATTGAAAAAATACAGGTTTCATGCTGTCACTTTCATCAAATAATAGCTTATAAAATCTTTAGGAATTAGTTTCATCTCTTTAAGAAGATATTTCAGTATCTTTATGTATAAAAGGCAGGATGTGTGTGTGTGTGTGTGTGTGTGTGTGTAACAAATGCACTGCCGCAATTTTCGACGGATTTGCACCAAAATTTACATGCACATGCTCCAAGTTAGCGGGAAGGCCAAGACCAACTTTGCATTTCCCAACTCCCATCAATAGTGGGAATAATCAATTTTTTCATGCTTCTACAGCAATTTTCATGTAGTTTGCAGCCATTTTCTACTGGTCAGAGTGAGAGCCTATAGCTGGCTGCCACAAATAGGCAGGAAGATTCTATTGGCCTGCAATGAGAGCCAACAGCTGACTGACACGAATGTTAACTAGCATGCAAAAAAAATCGATAGCTGCATTCGTCACAAGTGGGAAAAATTTAAATCTGCATGGCACTTTACTCCAATTGGTTCATTTGCTTGCTTAAACTCAACGTTGATTCTGATTTCGCAGAACTGGGTTGTGTGTGAAAAAGTATTTGTTAACATTCTTTTTTCATTCGTTTTTTTTCAGTTACAAGTCCTTTTTTAAAGCTGATCGTTTTGTGTTCATTTTGTTTAGTTCTTTTTTCGTAACAGATTTAATGTTTAGTATAGAGCTTAGAAAAAATTTGCAGTGTGAGATAGTCAAGAAGTAAGACATGTAGCAACATCAGCACGGCAAAGGGCACTCCTTTAAAGGCAAGGAAGGGCAAAAATATTTTAAGTCAAGTGATAGCGATTGCTGTATGAGTCGTTCGATTTTTGAATGCTGCTAGTTGGTAATAATAATTGACAATGCTTCATCTAAGAAGGCTAACCAGCAGGAGTCATTCAAATTTAGCCATATAGCTATATTCTCTACTTCTACTTCTTATGGATGGGAGTTGCAATAAAAAGCAAGAGAAATGAAGATGAAAGAAATACTAGTGAAAAATGAATAATAATTGACAATGCTTCATCTAAGAAGGCTAACCAGCAGGAGTCATTCAAATTTAGTCATATGGCCATATTATCTTCAATGTTGAGGAAGTGCTGAAAAATCCTCAACCTGACCCACTTCCCAAAGTCAGTATTTTAATGATCAAACTTTAGAATATTGATTTCATGAAGTAGGTCATTTCAAGAACTTTTCAGTTCCTCTGGTACTTATGTATAGGAGTTGCAATAAATGCAGTAAAATGTAACCCCACCAAAAATGAATATTGAAAGAATACTTTATATGCAAGTGGTGTTGGGGCTTCCATTGTTGCTGATTTTAATGCCAATTTTAACCTTTCTCACCTATATAATTCATATAATAGAAAGCAGCATTAGAATCCTCTTAAATTGTGATGGTCAATGCAGTAATCTTTGCAGAATAATTATGATAGTTTTTTTTTTATTTCCATTCCCTTGTTTGTTATTTTACACAACCTTTATTGAAGAATCTTTCCCTCAATTGTTTGTGAAGCATCTTGCAATCACTTTCTTTTATGCTCTTCAGATATATTCCCTATCTATTATAGTGTTTTTATTTCAAAGATATCAATGCAGTTCTTTTTCTTCTTACATAATGTCCTACCATTCTTGACTTTAGATATTTCTGTTGATTATGATTTTACAGCTTTTTTTTTTTAAGTTGAATTTTTAGTGATCACAAGGTTTCTTTCCTATCACAACTTAATCAGATTTTTTTTTTCATGTTTTGTCTGTCTGTTTTTTTTTTTTGTTTTATTTTTTTGTTTTGTCTGTCTGTTTTATTAATGTTTTGTCTGTCTGTTTTTTATGTTTTTTATTGTTGCTCTGTTTTGGGTTTTTTTTTTTTTTAATGTTTTGGTTTTGTTCATCTTTTTGTGTTCTTTTGTGCCAGTATGTGTTTTGTCCTACATGAAGCTCCACCTTTTGTGAGAAGATTGTGTCTTTGCTATGGAAAATCATCCTATTATGTTGACTACACCTTTCCTTTAGATATTTTTAACCCCACTATCTTCTGTAAGGTAGACTTACTGTCAACATAATATTTGTATCCTCATTGTTTATCCTCTTATTTACAAATAATTGGGATAGGTAATTGCTTTTTAACAGGATGCTATGGACATAGTCTAATTAATCTCATAGGGGACTGTATTCACAGCTTATATCGTTGGCTTCAATATTAATGAAAAACTATTTGTTTGTTCAGGAGACATAGTTTGAATTAAAATTCAATCATGTTCAAAATTAATTTTTCATCTGAATATGTTGTCCTAAACTCACATTCTGAGTGGACTGTGTGTGGATAACATATATAATCTATCTCATTCAAACACACATATATATATATATATATATATATATATATATATATATATATATATATATATATATAATGTGTGTGTGTGTTTGATTAAGAGAGATTTATTGTACAAAAGTGCATTGAAATGTTCTCAGTACTGATCAAGAAGAATGCCCTTGAGATTTGTAAATACTATTCCACATATATTCCCATATATAAACATACAAGTATAGGATTGGTGTAAACAGAATAAAATTCCAATAACCAAAAACACTATTCTTAAAAGAGTGCTTAATACAGAGTAGAGTATTATTTATTCAAAAATTATAGCATAAACATGATATAACATATTTTTGTTATAATTTTTAAATAAATTATAGATGTATGTAACATACTTATTGATAATACAAATATAATAGCATTATCCACGTGTACAAAAGTTTAAAAATAATAACAAAAAGAAAAAGTCAACACTCAATAACATCAACTATGAACACGACCACAATGTGCTGATCATGTTTAGAAAAATAAAACATTCATGTAACTCTAGATACATACATAAAACATATTCAGTTAAAAGTAAGATAAAACTCATCCTTGATAGTTGCTAAAAGTATAGCTGAAAGTGCTTGGAAAACATTTCGACAATTTTTATATAATTTATATCCTGAAAAGGAAAAAGAATTATACAAACACATGCAAAATTATATAAAATCTCAACCACTACACATTGTCAGTGGTTTTCAACAAAACTTCCATAAAAGAGGGATTGCCATCCAAATACACAATTTATTTTATATATATATATATATTTCTTTTTTAAAAATATGATTCCATCATGGCACAGAAAATTTCTGTTTCAAAACTGAAATTAAAATTATAAATTTAATTATAAAAATTAAACTTAGCACTCTTAATCTTTATTTTTAAATAAAAATCGTAAAAATATAGAAAAAATAAATTTCAGAATTTCTCTGAAAAACATGCCAAATACCAACAAAAGAGATTATTTTGTAACATTAATGCAGAACACAGGAACTTATATGAAAGATGAGGTAGAGATCTTACTTTTTCCTTCAATGGAATAACTTATCTGAAGTATATACTTTTAACAGTAAGAAAACAGCACTGTTCATTCAAAAGTTGTCTGGATTTGAAAATGAAATATTTGAAATGGAAATAATAAATAACATAACTTTCCATGAAAAGAAAAGTTATTTCCAAAAATATCTGACAAGATAATGAAAGATATTAATGCAACAGATAAAATTTTAATGAAATCAGATAAAACAGGAAATTTTTATAAATTAACACCAACGGACTACAACAACCTAATTAAAAAGATTTAAATAACTATAAAAAGGCTAGTAATGATTATGTAAATATGGTGGAAAACATTAATATTAGTAGTAAAAAATCACAAATAAACTGAATATTAGTGATAAAGTAGGTAAACTTATCAAAAACAAGTGCTACATAGCCATAAAGAATCATAAACCTGATTTCAAAGCTAATCCAACTGCAAGAATTATCAACCCAACCTGACCTGAAATCAGCAGAATTAGTAAGAAAATCCTAGAAAGGATCAACCAACAAATAAAGGATTACCTAGGATTAAAACTTGGGATCAATACCAAAGTTAGTAATTGGTTTACTAATAATATCAAGGAGAAACCAAATTGTACACTAATACAGTTTGATATTGAGAATTACTACCAATCGATATCAAAGGAACTTTTCACGAATCCTATGGATTTTGCTACCCAGTCTTCAGACATAACAGATTTAGAGAAAAACATAATTATAAATATGAAAAAATCTGTACTCATTCATAATGACGAGCAATAGATTAAAAACTCTAATGACCACTTCGACATCATAATGGGATCATTGGACTCTGCAGACTTCTCTGACCTTGTAGGTCTTTTTATATTATATAATCTTACTGCATATCATGAAATTAGTATAAATGACATTTGAAAAAAAGTTAACTTCCTTGATATTACACTAGATTTAATGAATAATATATACCTACCTTACAAAAAGCCCAGTAGAAATTCTCAAAACTGTCCTGTTAATAATAAATGCTATATTGAATCAGTAATTTATCAGTGCAATATCTTATCTATTGAAGATCCAGACATAATTAAATTCTACATTGGATGTACATGGAATGAATTCAAAAGAAGGTGGAACCAACATCAAACATCCTTTAATAATAATAAATACCAAAATCAAATGTCCTTATCAAAATATTTCTGGAACTTAAAAGAAACCAATAAAACACCAAGAATAAAATGGAAATTAATAAGAAAAGCTAGAGCTTGTAGGTCATTAAATGACCCATGTCCTTTGAGCATACATGAAAAAATTATACATTAAGTTTCTGAAAAATAAAAATTTACTAAATCAAAGAAATGAAATAGCTATTTTTTTAATGTCAAATATTTTACTTAAGTAATAATTAATTTAAAAAAAAAAAAATTAATAATAAAAAAGAGAAATGAAACATACATTTTTATATTTGATTAAGGACAAATAGTACTTTAAATAAAATTTAAATATTAAAAATATCACTTACACATACTTAAATGACCCTTTTAGAAAATCTTTGTGTATAAAAATATGAATTAAGCAGATGAATAAAAATGCCAAAATTTTTCTTGTCATTGAATACCCAGATGACTGAATAACAAATGTATTTGTTTGTTAGCAGACACCCCCACCCCACTTAAACTTAACCTGGCTTTGTAAGTAACATATATTGGATACATAAACTGTCTAGAGAAATTAAAACCCAACCACCCCTAAATTAAGTAAATTTCTTAGAAAGTTATTCCTAACATCGCTTGACAATGGAACAAAACTGGGTATTAAGTTTAATTTTTATAATTAAATTTATAAATGTAGTTTTAGTTTTGAAACAAATTTTCTGTGTTGCAATGGAATCATATTTTTTTTAAATAATTATAATATTTTGCTCTACTGTTTTTTTTTTGTTTTTTTTAAATAATAATTGCTAAGAACACCAGATTTTACTGTTCTTTCTTATTATTTTAATGTGTGTGTATCTCTCTCTCTCTCTCTCTATATATATATATATATATATATATATATATATATTTGTTTGAATAAAAGACAGACCACGTTAAGATTCCATGTAATAAGCTATTTCACCATAACCCCTTTAACAGGGTTCTGGATCATCAGACTTTACTTCCAAAAGCTGAAATGAAGAATGAAAAGAAAATTCACAGGTTTTTTACGGACCTCATCAAGTATACGCAAAGTTGAGGAAGTGAGGTGGGAGAGAGGATGTGAGTGTGTCATATGTATCATTTTAGTTTCCTATTTTAACCCCAGTGTGTCGGCTGGATGTTGCTCTAATCTAACACGTCTCGTCTCTAGATAAAGGTAGTTAAGGGGTGGCCGATAAAGGCTACATTAAGGAAGACGCGTTACAACAGCCCCAATAAATTACACGACAGGTTTCATTCAAATTCCTAGACGCTGTCAGTTTAGCGTTACTTTAACGTGCATATTTGGGAGGTTAAGGTTTGATAAATATCTAAAATTTTAAAAACAATCTACGAAGAAATTAACTTGAAATTCGGTGGAGTTTTGGGTATTTGACGTGGTCTGTCTTTTATTCAAACATATATGCTCTGAATCTTACATTGAGCTCTCTGGATATCATCCTCCTCAGGTCTACCCATACGGATTACCTAAATTTGAATAAACTAAATATATATATATTCCCATGTAGTTCAAGACATATTTTTGAAGTTTCTTCAATCCTCCCAAAAAAAAAAGAAAAAGAAAAAAATTGATGATTGTTCTACATATATCAATGAAATATTGATCTTTTGAAAGTAGGGCAATGCTGAGGGCTTTTCAGCACCCCCATCATACATTATCAAGACTAATCAATGAGAATTCTGTTACCATGGCTATATTGAAGATTGTTTTTTCTCACACAAATGAGATAATTTTTACTTACATTGAATGAAATTCACATACACACACTTTCTGTGCCATTGTTAAGCATAGCATTTTTCTATTTACTTATGAGTAGATTGCACATCCACAGGTGCCAAAAGGTGTGGGGCAAGGGAAAGGTGAGGTTTTAGGGTGTTTGTTTACAAAGCCTAAACCAGGTGTCTAGATTAACAAAAAGAACTTTCTTTTCATTTGAAAATAAAACAGATCAATAAACTCAAACAGATGTCATTATATAATGATTTTCTGTAAGTAGTTTAGTTAAGTGCCCCAATATCCTGAAGATATTTTTCACAAATTGGACTTGCATTTGCTGAAATATTAGTTAAAAACTTCAAGATGCTGGTTTGTATTACAAGAACTACATTTTTGTATAGTCAACACATGTATATTTATATATAAAGGTTATGGGTAACAGTATGTAAGGTTAATGGTAGGTGGCACCACTATACCTTGATGTCATGGAAATGCCTAAACCTATATCAATTGTGCTCTGACATATCAGGAGTCAATGTGAACTCTGTCTTGACTACTTATGACAAGGCCACACAAATTATTGATGTTCAAACAATGCGTGATAGAATATACCAGATGGATAGAACATTCTATTTTAAAAATCATGGCTACATTTGACATTCCTTGATTTACTGTGTTCTCTTCATACTGGGAATACCCACAAGTCCTTAATGATGTTGGCCAGAGGCATCTGGCAAGAAGTGCCTGCAAGTAAGACAAGTGATATTAGCTCAAATCATCTCCACTTCAATACAGGCTGTATCAGATCTCTCTCTAATATGTCATTTTAGTGTTCTATAGCTTCCATTAGATATGAAAGCAGAAGACCCACCAGGATGGCCCTGTTAACACCACAACACATGGCACAGCATCTTATCTGGACTGAGATATTCTAATTGAACCCTGAAGAACTAGCAATATGTAGCATGGTATGATGAGTTATGGCTGCAGTTGTTTTGGGCTGATGTAAACCTCATGAGGTCATGAACCCAGCTGTCTATAAAGATCCATAATGGTGTGGAGTATGTTCAAATGACATGAGTTGGGCCTGCCTGAACATATCATAAACTTGTGACAGCTATATTACAGTGTTTTGTGATCATTTGCACCCATTCATGGATTCCATGTACCTAAAAAAAAATTGAGTTATTCCAGCAAGATAATATGCTATGTCATTGGACACAAATTACCCAGAATTGGTTGATAATAAAAATAAAAGGTGTTCCAATAACTTAGACTGATTTTAAATGTGAATTAATTTTAAGTGTCTATTTTTTTTTTCTTTCAGATTTAACAACTTAAGTCTTTTGCAATTTCAACCATGGAAAGATTAACAATCAAATAACGTGTTAAAGTTATCGAAGCCTATTACAAAAATGGACATTCAAACAGAAATGAATTTTGTGCACTTCGTGATTTTTTTGGTCAACATAATTGACCAACTGAAAGTGCAATTGGAAACGATGTAACGTTGTGGAGAGGTTCAATTGCTATGTGTGATGACAAGTAGAAATGTCTGGATTTTCAGCCACATTCTTGGGCACTGCAGCAATGTTTTCAGCTGAACAGTGTAAACGAGTACACAATGGTGTTTTCACATCTGCCACCAACCTAGTTTGTTTGAATTTACAAACAATTTTTCCAATATTACGCTTGAAACTTTAACATGTTTTTTTGATTGTTAATCTTTCCATGGTTGAAATTGCCAAAGACTTAAGTTGATAAATCTGAAAGAAAAAAAAAATCATTAGACACTTAAAATTAATTTACATTTAAAATCAGTCCAAGTTATTGGAACACCCTTTATGAGAGCATCATCCATTCTGGATATTTCCAGTAAATAGTGTGGCCACCACTTTCCGCCTAATAATAATAATATTAGCTGTTATACAAAAACATTTGGCCTTGATTGATTTAAGCTTTTCTTCACTCTCTGGCCATCAGGCTAGAATCAAAGTGTAGTATCTGTTACCATCTCTAATAGTAATGGTGTTATTAGCCATTTCCTTATATGGAAACATTTGTTATTCATTGAGTGAGCAGCCACTAATACTTATGGTTGAAATTTATAAAATATTTCACTTAAAACAATTTTTCAGGAAAATAGGTTTCTCTAGTTCACTGTTATTGCTCTTTCCAGTATTGATGGGGATTTCCTTCGTAAACTTTTGGTTGGAGTAGCATGGTATGTTAATATCTTGAATATGTTCTTATTTTCTCTTCAAGTTACATGTGACATCCATTTTAGTTGTTGCTGCTGTTGAAAATCCTCATGTGATCTAGTTTTTGTTATTTGGTACAGTTCTTTGTGATTCTATAATCCAAATCTACAAGGTCCAAAGATGGCTGATCCTCACTAAGACCTACAGGCTTAATTCACTCAAAGCTATTTTTAATCATTGATTTGAGAAAGCCCTTGTATACAGCTGACAGTTTAGATATTTCTGAATAAGTTTGGCACCTCACATAGTATCCATATGAAAGTCTCAATCTGACAAGGTTATTTAAGAACATGATTAGACAATACTAGACACCTGTCCCATGACCATTGGCACATCATTGTATGAATATTCTTGACCTATTATGAATAAACTTTGTAGAAAATTAAAGTAAGACATTTGGAAGAAACACATAGATTTTTGTATCTGTCAGTGAATCTAAGGTTCCAGGAAAATAGCCCAATGTATCTCTATCAACTTTTGAATATTTCCATAACCTCTGCTTGAATTAATAATTTCTGAGACAGCACTAATTGTTACTTTACCAACATGAGAAAGATGAAAAACCAAACTGAATTTGACAGGTTTTGAATTCTCTATTTTATATTTTCAAATCTGCTCTTGTATTCAACCATGTTGAATATGATTTAATAGCCTCTTCCATTTTGGCTTATGGTCACATTGAAACACTTGTTCCCATATGATCACCAAAATTAAGCAATGTTGATTGTGGTCAGTATCTAGATGGGTAACTACGTGGGAATACCAGGTGGTGTAAGCTTACATGTGCAGGTGGTGTAAGCTTACATGTGCAGGTGGTGTAAGCTTACATGTGCAGGTGGTGTAAGCTTACATGTGCAGGTGGTGTAATGGATAATGACTCAGAATTGTTAATCAGAAAGCAGAGGTCCATTTCCAGTTCGGTTTTGTTATATTCCCTTACACACAAATTTAAAACTTTGGGTGATGAGAAATCTGAAAATTTATTATACAATGTTCAGACATTATTCAGATAATAAGATTAATAGTTGTGTTTTCCTTGAAGTATAACTTCCAAAATGTCATCCGGTTGTCATTTCATCCAAATCGTTGTCATCGACTGTGTAAACTTTCAGATGCAATGTTTCTGAAACTTGTACAAACTGACTGAACCTTGGTGCAGATAATCTGTTTGCAGACATTGGTAAGACTTTGAAGATTGACTGTTGAAACTTGTACATTGTAGCTAAGGTGACTTGAGCTGTCTCAAACATCTTGGCCAACAGTAACAATATTACTAACGAAGCCAACATTTTTATCAAAGGCAAATATTGATGCTGTGGCTAATATTACGTCTCATGATGCTGCATTTAATTGGATAGAGAAAGAAAAAAAGAATGGAAACTCGATTTGATGAAAAGCTTCCTATATGCTACTTTCTCTAATGCTACTCAATGTGCAGTTTTAGGATCTTGAACCAAGACTCAATACATCATCAAAGACAAGGACTGCTTCTAAAAATATTAATTTCTTTTTAACCCTATCAAGTCATTTGAATCAATCTTTATCCATCTACATGGCTTTATTTCTCTTTGTTACTTCTTCAACCAGGTTTTATACTAACCAGTTTATGACATATCTTTGATTTCCTCAACCCACACTGTGTTACTCTCTGTTCACACTCCTCCAGACATTAAAACTTTAGTAATGTTAGTTATATGAATGATTTACCATCAACATCTGAACAAAATTACTCTGACTGACTACAGATTAAAAGTACAAGGAATGCACAAAAATCAATGGACTGTCAAGTAAATCTGTAGAGGAAATGATTTTCCATTTCAAATTTTCCTTAATTCCATTTCAGGTTTTAGGGAATTATGTTTTGTTTCCATTTTCAGTGTAGAATTCCTGTTTTTTCCCCTATTTCCAGTATAGATTTCTATTTTTGCTTCATTATAATACTTAAGAAGAAAGTGTAACAATATATAAATATTAAAACAAGAAAATAAAAGGAAAATGGAAAATTTTACTCGCTGGAATATCCACCCATTAGATAAGTTGCTCCAGTTTGATTGGGTTTCATACCTCATGCTTCTGCCCTTAATCTAACTTGATAAGTTTCTCGGGACAACCCTTGCAAAGAATGCTACAATCCTAAATAAGAATTAAGTGAAAATGGAAAAACCTACAGAAAGGTAGCACCACAGATTATTAAAAGAATTAAATAACTTTAGTGACAGTCTGTGACAGAATGGTAAGTCTAGTCCAAAAAGCTGCAATGCTGAAAGGAATTTGGTAGGTCATCTTTGTAGTTTATATAAATTTGCAATTCTTTAGAGTTCAGTAGATGGCACTTGCAAATCTTTGATGTCTGCAAAACTGCCAATATCATGCCTAATATATGGTCACTGTCTAGGATCAAATAGACAAGCTGATTTGTAAAACTCATACACTGGATAAGTATCCAAGCATTTGTTCAACTTTGCAAGTGCTGTACTGAATACATCCTGCAAATTTGATACAACCTTATATAACAAAAATCAGTGAACTGGAATGTTAAATATTATAAACAGAACTTACAACTGCATGTATCGATGGTAATGCTTGTTAAAAACATTTTAAATTCATGTACATAGGTTTTCTTCGGAACTCCAATATCTCTATATGTTTTTCTTAAATTAAAATTTCCCTTTACTATAATCTTTATAAAAGAGAAATCATTGGGTTGAGTCATAAGTAATTCCTGTTTCTGGGAACCAACTTTAATGATGAATGTCTCACCCTAGCTACTGATCATATGTTGTTGTTTTCAATCATTTCACCCCAAGCAAGGCAATAAAGCCAGTAGGACACAAGAAGTTATGAGTGTGAGTGAATATGATCAAAATGTACTCTTAAAGTGAGAAGGCAATAAAAGAACAAGAATTAAGAAAACAGAAAATAAGGATTGACAATGCATTTAAATTTTTGAAGATCAAACTTGACAGGGAAGAAAGAAACCGGAAGAGAGTTTTATAAGAGAGAAGTATAGTAGAAGAAACTGTTAGCATAGAATTTAGTTACATCTAACCATTTCAACTGTATGATGATGAAACCTAACAGCCAATCTAGTACTTTAACCACCTGTCATTATCAAGAGCCATCTGCTGTGAAGTTTAGTTGGTATGATTCCATTGGTTACATCCTGGTATTTTATAGAGCTGAGAGTTTGAATCAATCCAAAGTGACATCATGTGTAACAGTCAAAACCACACCAGAAAGAATTCATCAAACATAATGCATTTTTTTTTTTTTTTCACCCATATTAAATATCTTATACAAACTTCAAGATGTTATATCCTGTGAGGAAAGATATTTAATGTAGGTTGTTTCTTTTTTATAATACTAGACTTGCTTCAGTATCTGTCTATATTTCTGAGATGAGGTATTATGTACACAAGGATACATGGCACAGTGGATAAAGGCGTTAGTTAGATCCAATGACAGAACCCAAAGAGTGTGAGTTCAATACCTGGTTAAGAACTTGGAGAGGGGAATTAACAGGAGATAACTGATAACGGACATCCATTAAATATGGCACATGGAACTAGAACAGTCTACACCAGTGAGCAAAATAAAGGGTTCAGTTCGACATTCCAACCAGCTGAAGAAGGCTGGAGCATACAACAGCCAAATTGTTGTAATAAATATGGCGACAAAGATGAGGACAATAGTCTGAATGATGTAAATAGTGTAGTCTTTGCTTGCATTGCGTGTTGTATGGTATTTGGTATTATCTACTAATATTTGTTTTATGTTAGTAGTTGTATTTTGATTGTTCATGATGTGCTGATCAGTTTTGACAAGTGGCATGGTAATCTACAACAGAGTATGGGGTGCATGTTTAATTGATGTAAGAATTTAATGTTGTATTTTGATGGTTGATGTTGAGGATGCAATTTTCCAGAAGTAATTAGAATTCCTACAAACCTTTTTACATAGGGTTCCCCTCCCCCATGTTATTGGTAATAATTGGTTATATGTTTTGATAAATCTAAGGTGTTTGACAGGACTTTTAAGTGATATGTATCAGCAAATTATATTTTTAATTTTTTTTCTTTTTTCATTCTTTTTTATAATTAGAGTGCATCTGGTTGTGATAGAATAAGTTAATGGCAAATTTATTTTTGTTTATATCAGAGGGATTTGCTTGTATTATTTATTCTAAATTTCATTAAGGCTAATTTTATTTATTCATTGACAACATCATTGGGGAAGTTATTGTTGATAAGTATTTGCTTTATGTTGCTTAATTCTTTATGAAATAATGTATACAAAAATTATTTCAGAACAGTTAATCTTGATATTTTTTTTTATTTTTTTTTTATAATTGCTATTTTGTTTGTGTGAAGACATTCACTTTTGTAGTTGATGAGTTTCTACTTGTGAAATTTGATGAAGTAGTAAAATTATAACTGTTAGCATCAACTAAAACATGGAGGACAGGGATTCTATTATTAATAATGAGTTCTTAAAATGTAGGATGGTGTTATTCTCAAAGGTGTTTTTAAGGTGTTTTTCTTTTGTCTAATTTTTTTGCTCGTATGAAAATGTTATCGATGTAACAAACAAAAATGAAGGTTATAGCAAAATTGTTGAATGGTTGTTTTCTACATGTGTTATATAGAAATTAGAAAAAGTAGGCCAGAGAGACAAACCCATTGCTATGCCAACAGTCCATGTGTTGATATTGCCATAATGGTTGTGTCATGCAAGATAGAAGTATATATAGAATGAGGGATGATTGTATACTCTGTTTATAGTTTCTTTGACTGGGGCATTGGTGAACAGGCTTTCAACATCTAACAGGCCTGGGATGCCATTATTTGGCTTATTGGATTGTAATATGTCAAAGAATTTGTTAGTAAAGTTGATGCTTACTAGGTAAATATGGTAGTATCGATTGGTTACAAATTTTAGTTAAATGATATACAGGAGTTGGGATTTGTGAAATTATGGGTCTTAGTTTTATGTGTTTTTTATACCCCCATATCTGGCTTTTTTATTTAACAACTGAATTGCTCTCTGTGTTATTAAATCTATATTTTCAGGCTTCGACCTAGAGCAGTGGTCATAGCTTTTGGTTTTTTATTTATTTTTTTTTTTTTCACCCCTAATTTTGTGGAGTTTGAGAGATCCAGTTTCTGTCAAACTCCCAATCACCACACCTTATAGAACAATTTGATTGCAGAAACCTCATCAAATGCTTTACATGCCATGAAGTGTGATGTAGACAACACACACACCTGACATCCTAATGAAAATATATAAAATCTTCAGTTATTTAAAATTTTAGGTATGATGTCTTTGGTGAAAGGGCAAATGGCAGAGGATGATAGACATAAAATAGATAAGTAGTAGTCTATAAGATCTAGAACCGTCATACGAGTTTTGATATTTCTGTCCTAGGATTAATAGGTCTTCGTTTTCTTGGTAAATGCTACTGCCTTATTTTGGTTTTTGCATCAGCAATGTTACACTCAGTGTCTGAATGGACCATTAATTTTTGAAAGAGCTTTTTCAAAAATCTAATTTTCCCAGCTTTTAAATTTTTTTTTTTTTTTTTTTTCATTTTCTTTTCTTTCCCAGAGAGTAGGACATTTTGATCCAGTCACTCGCACAACACTGACAGAAGACAATCTCATTCCAAATCTGGCCATGAAAGAGGTTATTGATGCCTTCCTAGAAGAAAACCCCTGGGGAGAGGATTACTGAATGGATTTCTGGGGAAACTTCTGGCACTCCACCATCACCACCACTACCAAAATATTACGGACCACCACTACCCATATGACAGGCAGTTGAAATAATGATAATAAATGTATAAAAGTAGTGAGAATATTTTGGGAGATGGGAGGGGGAAGTAATATTAAAAAAGAAAAAAAAATTGAATATCCCCTCCCAGGTATTTTATGCTTAAATATTCCTTTTCTGTGGTTGAAGATAAATTAAAACCCACAAAATAAATAAAGAGGAAAAAAGTGTGTGAAGGTTTCAATTGAGAAAATTCCATCAGTGTGCTGTTGGTAAGTAAATAAGGTTGGTAATACTTTCTTGACCTTAAATTTTTGATCCACTTTTTCCTGTTGATAACTGTTACAGCAAACAAATCACAAACAAATTTTGTAATGAGAACATAAAAAGAAAACATTTTGTCAATTGGTTGAAGGCTGGAGTTTGTTTTTTTTTGTTCCTGCTTTGTAAGTGGCAATGGAACCACCTTACCAAAAGTAACAAATTTCTTTCAGCTTTGACTTTTTTCTTCTGGCAGTTATCAACTAACATTTCAATATTATTTGCAATTATTGAAAAATTTCCTGCACAATTTCAAAAATATTTTCATCTTAAAAACAAAAGTTTCTAATGTATGACAGTCGAGGATGGAGAAAAATCCTTTCTGGGAAAAGCAAAACTTTTTTTTAAAAAATAACTAAAAAGACATTCTCTCTTATTTTCCACAGCCACTGAGTAATGCTTTTATTTGTTATCAATGTGTTTTGTTCCATTAATTAATATTTGGACTGTAAATTCAGTACGAGTGGAAGAAGATGACACAAAACAAAAACAATGTATTGCTCATCTTGTTGACTTGTTTAACATCAAAACCAATTACTGAAGCTGGATGCATCTGGTTTCTTTATTTAACAACTGAATTGCTCTCTGTGTTATTAAATCTATATTTACAGGCTTCGACCTAGAGCAGTGGTCATAGCTTTTGGTTTTTGATTTTTTTTTTTTCTCATATTGATTTTACTCTATTTAACAACTGAGGGAATGAAGACCAACATTAAAATATTTTACAAGAAATAAAAACAAATTTGGGTATTAAATACCTTGATATGAGGACTTGGTTCCAAAGTGGACAACATTTATTTAGGAGATGCCTTTTAACCATACATAAGTTTTTGTCATTATTTCTAGAGAGGGGCTTTTTATTTTACTTTTTGTATCTTTATGTAAATTGTACTTCAGTCCACAAGGATCCCCCTCCAAAAAAATCAAGAGATGATGATGTTCATGTTTTGACAATTGTTTTTAGGAATCTGGAAGTGGAAATTGGAACTGAAGTTATTTTGTTTGTGAGTCAAACGATTTCTTTCTATCAACATTAGATTTGTGTTGTTTTTTTAGTATTTGTCATTTTTACTTCAAGTAACTAGATTGATATGTGAAAATTAAACAATTGTCAAAATCATTTGACTTACGTAATTTATGTGGAATGAGTTACTATATGCCCAAAGAAATAAAAGAAAATGCCATTTCCGAAACTCTAAAACATTCAAGAAATTTAACCTTGAGCACTCTGCATTATTAATATTACTTCCTTTTCTACTGCTTTCTTTTTCAAGGCCTCTCAATTGCAGTCTCTCCTTATTTTTTTTTATTTCACTCAAGTTGTTTTCTGTTGCCATAGCAGGATATGACAACACAACTATGAAATTCAAACCTGCTATTGTTCAGAGTCACCTTCAGTGGCAGGATAAAATTTTTTGTACAGCAAATGAAGTCACAGCGTAGTAAAGGTTAAGCAGAAGCAATTTCGATTTTTCTTTTTTTTCTAAATAAAATTTTAAAAAGTAATTTTCTTTTTACCTTTGCAAAACATAAACTGTCAAGTTTTTATCTCAGGTGAATTTGCTTTGGAAACCTGTGAATGCCACAGTCTTTTACACCCCCTACCCAACTCTTTTCTGGTTATTTGCAGAAAACTGTCCAAAATAGATTTTTTTTTTTTTTCCAAAAAGCAGTTTTCTATTTGCTTTCCTCCTATTTATGGATCCATGGAAGCATCTGAAAATACTTCACAAGAAGCATTTACCTATGACATTTTCTAACAAAATTTTATACCATTTCGGTGTTGTAGATTTTTATATAAGTGGTTATAAATCACCAAGAGGGAAATTTCTTTTGTTGAATCTTGAATGTTTTCATTCTTTTCTGTTTGTTTATTCTCAGAAAAAAAAGAAAAAAAAAGTATCATAATAATAAGAATATGGCATCAGGACTGTAAAGGGATTCAAGTTAAAGCTGGTCTTGTATGCTTTTATTTTGAGCTAGTTCTTTTTGAAACCCACAAATGTAACATGCTTCCTTTCACTAAGAGAACTGGGTACTCAAAAATCATTCCAACCATATTTGCTCTGTGAGTGCTAAACTTAACCCCTACCCACTGGATAGATGTAAATTTGAATGATGGTGGGATAGAAGAAAATAAAAGTTTTTTTTTTTTTTTTTTTTCTTTTTTTTTTTCTGTGTTGAACAGGATAGTATTGTACATCCTGTCCACAAATCTTCAGGCCATGATATATTCAGCGTGGGAGTTTTGAACAGTAAATCCTTTAGCCTCTGCTGAAAGTCCTTAATACTAAAGCTAATTATCAAAAATGTCTCTCATGCCTGGAATTTTGGAGATAGGAGTGAGGTGGAGAGAATGATATTCTTCACAGTCTGATTGGTTTTGGAAAAATCAATCATATATTTTGTTAACTTTACCCATCCTGTGTTCCAATTTTATATGCCGACATTATATGAATATATTCCTGTCTGTAATTATATTCTTATAGACTGACTGAACAGCAAAATTGGATTTAAATATGAAAGCAGACCAATCCCACTTAAGTGTGGAAGTTTCTTTGTTATAATGCAATGCAGTATTTCTTGTTGATTCAAACATGATCAATAATTTTTCTCTCCCAAGTTGGTGTAACATGGCTCTTAAATTTATGGGGGGGGGGAACCTTTGGAATTGAGATGCAGCATATAACATTTTGCCTTGGTAGATACACAAAACATTTATACTTTGTTGTCATGAAATAAAACTTTTTCCCTGATAGTCAAAGAAAAGTGTTTAAATGATAATTTTTTTTTGATATTTTGAATTTTTTTGACACAATAAGCATGTATTTATATTAACATTATCTAATTAAACATTTTCCAAGCAATTTCTCCAATTTGGACATTAGATGAATATTTAAAACTTTAGAAATAAGACAATGTTAATAATCAAATATTAAAGCTATTTTAAAATAAAGAATGCTATTAAATGATATTAACATTTGTAGGTGCTCAGGTAAAACTGGCTTATGAAATTTTACTGATCTTTTATTATTTTTATTTATTATGCAGATTTTATTAAATTTAGAATATTTTATTTTCATCTTTTAATTATTTATTTTTAATTTAAAAACAAATTTTAAATTTAAAATTTTTTAAAATTTTTAATTACAAATTTTTTAAAAATTCATTAATTTTTTTTTATTGATCATTTTCATTATTAATAAAAAGAAATATATATCTGCATCCAGAGACAATCATTTCTCTCTAGCTAAATGTAAATTGACAATTTTTTTTTCTTTCAAGATGGCAGCTTCCTTTTGACACTCCATTTTTTGCAGGCACAAGTTTGCCAAAAATTCTTTATGAAAAAGTTAATCATGTTAGTGTGTTGGATTTTGTTGATCCTTTAACATGTGTTTGTCATGTTTGCAGTAAAGGTGATTCAGGGCAATTATTATTTCTCAATGATATTTTGGGAATTTTCTCCTCAGTTGTTCTGGGAAGGTTTTGTCTGTATTTAATAATTATAATAATTGCAATTATAAAAATAGGTACTTTTGTATTTTTTTTTAATAAAGGATCAGGTTAGATTATTAAACAAAAAATTTTAAATATTTTTAAATCACTAATAAATATTCATTTTTAAAAAAAAATATAGTTATATTAATAACTAAACAATTTTTTAGTTAAAGAAAAAAAATTGGCTATCGATAATAGGAAAATACCTAAGATTATTATATTAGTAAAATTACAATAATAAAATAAATGGTAAATACAGGAGATAATTTGGAAAATTTTTATTTTCACATGTTTCAATGATCAAACATTATCATCATCAGAAATATGGATTTTCTCTTGTCCAAATCTACATTAGTGAATCAATGTTATATTAATCATATGAACACTAGATATTTTTTACTTTAACTATATCATTTTTTAAAATTAGATTTTACTTATTTCAACTTGATTTTTATTTATATATCCATTCATTTTACAAATTATTGTATTGAGGCAATTCATTTAAATTTTGAAAAAATATAAAAAATAATGTAGCGTTCATGTGACTAACATGAATCCTGTTCAGTCTCACTAATGTAGATCTGGTTGAAATAAATCCATTTTTTCTGATGACGTTAGATAAGTGAAACATGTCAAAATAAGTGCTTTCCAAATTTTCTATTATATTTACCATTCTGTCAGATTCTCATCCAAATTTAGATCAAGAAATCTGAATAATAATAATAATTGTTGAAGCTATGAAGCTGAAAAGACCAAACGACCATATTAGTATAAATTGGTACAAAATATGGTATTGGTAAATAAAGTCTAAGTTCTCTGCTAGAAAAAACATTATTTAGGAGAGAACAGCAATAATAAGAAAAAAAATCATTTAGAAGAGAACAATAATAAAACAGGAATGAAGAAAGCAATTGACATTGCATTTAAATTTTTGAAGATTAAACTTGTCAGGGAAAGCAAAAAGCCAGAAGAGAGTTCCTTTAGCAAGAAGAAATTGTTAGCATAAAGCTTAGTTGCATCTACCTATTTCAATTGTAAAATGATGAAACCTAGCTGCTAAACTAGTACTGTGACTGAATTCCTAAAGTCTAGGTACTATAGAGGAAAGTTCATCAAAACAATTATCATGAAAGTATTTATAGAAAAGTCACAGGGACGCTACATTACAGCAATGGGAAAGCGACTGAAGCTGAGATGCCAGATTGGGACCAATAAGATTGCAGGTTCTTCATTAGATTTTATCAAGAGTCTCTAAATGTATGTGCAGTAATATTCAAAGTATGGAGAAATGGTAAACTTATAAATATGTAAAATAGATAATTTTTCTCATCAGAATCTAACACAACACTGTGAAACTACTTTCCTAGCAACTGATTCAAGTAATTACCATATTATTATAAAGTAGAGCTGGGGCTTTTTAATCTAAGAATTTATGGGAGAATTGAGCTCTAATTTTGCATTTATTCATATAGATACCATAATATAGGTTTTACTTAATTAGCTATTGTGTTTCTCTAACTCTTCAAATGTTGAATGTATAACTAATTCTAATTTCTATTTTCCCATCTTCACACTATTAATTTTATCTTGTACATTGACCCTGTTCTGTCACCAATGAAATAAAAATAGTTGTTTGTATGGAAAATAAGGATCTATGTATATCAAATCATCTTTAAATTAAGTGGAAGCAGAAGAATTATTGTTGAACTTTTAAATGGTAAACGTAAACATTAACTCAATACTTAAATGCAGCGATCAATTTTGAGTTCTTTCGTAGTTTATTGATACTTATTGCATCTATTCCTCCTTAGCTATTGTAATGATGGCCAAACCAAGAGTCCTTCACATGATCTAGTTTAAATGCTGCCCGATAGGGCAGTTTTTAAGCTAGCTGCAATTTTGGATACAAAAGGAAAATAAGTTATTCTTTGAACCATGAAAACAACAATAATGGCTAGTATAATATATTAATATATATTTTTAACCTCGCATAATCTGGCAACCTTTAATCTGTGCTCAATGAAAATTGTTCCCTGTGCCTAACTTTTCTAGGGCTTTTGAATGAGCTATAAATCATTGAAATCAGACCAGTGGGAGTGGAGGAGTTGCTTGGACACACACACACTGTACTTTATATATAAGATAATCTGTTGGTATATAATCAAAGTGAATCCTAATAATATAAAATATTAAAACTGATCCACAAAAAGAGCTCAGTGTATTTACTATAACAGAGCATATATAATATAGAATATGTTATGTAATCTATGTTGGCATTGTCAACTGAGAAGTTACTTCTGAGTTGACAATGCCATCATAGGTCTTCTTGTTGGTTGAAATAGCTGTTTGAATGAGGTAAATTTGGATTTCTATTCTATAATATATATGAGAGAGAAAAAAAAATAAAGATATATGTGTATAATAGGAGTAAATAGGTTTGGCTATCCTGTGGTTCACACTTGTCCCTAGTCTTTTGAACAGGTGTAGAGGTTTATCCCTTATTTCCAGTTCCTTTTAAAGCCTTCTCATTCTCTTTCACTTTCAGTAGCACCTTGCTTTTCGTGGATTGATTTATAAATAATAATTATATATATATATATATATAGAGAGAGAGAGAGTGGAACAAGTCTTCTTGTTATGCATTTCATCCTTTAGGACTTCAAAGGATGAAACATGTCACAAAAAACTTTTGCACTTTGTCATACATTTTCCCCAATATTGTTCTTGATATATGAAAATATGTATCATCATCTCATATATATATATATATATATATATATATATATATATATATATATATATATATATTAACCATTTCACCCCAAGGAAGACAATAAAGCCACTAATAATATGAAAAATAAAAATGAAACAATATTAAGGAGTGAGAACAATTAAAAGAACAAGAATTAAGACAAGATAACGATTGACATTGCAAGAAGTGTTATAGAAGAACCTCTTAGCATAGAACTTGCAGCTACATATGGCCATTTCAACTGTAAAATGATGAAATCATGCTAGCAATCTAGTACTGCACTTAAATTCATAAATTGTAGCTATGATAATGGAAAGTTCATCCAAACAATTACTATGTAAGTAGTTATAGAAAAGGTACAGGGAAGCTACATTATGGTGGTGGGAAAATGACTGATGCTGGGATGCCAGGTCAGGACCAATAATATTGCTTATAGGCCAGAAATTGTGCCAAGAGCTGTAGATTGACATTTGGTGTGGTTTGGGGGAAGTGAGAGTATGTTTCTTCTCAGTTGGTCTATTCATTAAAAAGAGAGCCTGTCATAAAAGCTTTCAGGATTCTAAGGACTGTCTGTGTTAACCCACCTGGCATCACCATTTTGACACCATCTTTCCTCAACCTCTAAGAATCTTTGAGAGAAGTACTACCACTTATCTGTTTGATCATTTCTCTTTGCTTTACCAATAAAAATGCAATGCAGCTAGTTTTATTCCAAAGATTTTTATGAAGATTCCAACAAATTATAATGATTTTTAGAATATGAGTGGGGCCAAAGAAAAGCATTGAAATTATATCAGATGATAGAAACACGAAATGCAATCAAGTTGCTCACATATATTTTAATGTTGGCCTATAATTTTTCTTTTTTTTTTTTTTTTTTATCCTATGACCCATAGGGGCAACTGCAAGTAGAAATGATGTTTCTTGGGCAAGATAGCCTGACAGAACCCAACCCTCTTGAGGCCGGTTTTGAAGTCAGTTTTTCCTTCTCCTAGACTGACTGCTACCCAAGGCTATAAAACCTAGTCTGTCCTATTATTTACCCATAGCTGGCGGGGGGGGGGTGATTCATACCTTTGGCTCATAATAAAGACATGTATACATGCTTAGGTCGGATGAGAATATAAGCAAAAAAAAAAAAAAAAATTAAATTCTTAATAGGTTTGTTAATATTTAGAGAGAAAGAATGGTAGAAGTTACTAGACCAATAGTGTGCTCTATCTGCAGGTTACAGAGATAAACTCTAGTCCTGTAGCCAGGTCTATAGAAGACTGAAAATGCAGAACTAAGCAAGTTTGACTGTTCCCCTAACACAGCTATAGAGCCAAATAATTGGTATCACATTACTTTGTATACTAAAAATATTGTTGTAGATCATATACAAAGAAGTAGATTAATGTAGGGGCTTAAATAAAATTTTTATTTGCAAAATAACCACAGATGATGTTAATTTGTGCTCTGAAGATGTATAAATCAATCAATCAATCAATTTCAGTCAAGTTAAAATTGGTTCAGTAGAAGTTCATTGTAAATTGATCCCCCAATCATATGGAATCAAACCAACCTTTTTATTTATTTACTTTTGGTTTAGGGACTTTTGAAAAAAAAAAAAGAAAGAAAAGAGGAGAAAACTCATATTACTGTCAAACCCTTAGATTATTATTATCAAAAGAAATTGTTCTGGCTTATTAATAATATTTTAAAATCACTAGTAGTACCTATGAAAATCTCACGGCTTTGCTCTTTGAATTTTATTTATCTTTCTGAAATCAAACAGCATCTCTAAGCAGAATTTCAACAACGATAATAATAATAATAGTAACAATAATAATGTTAACAGCAATATTAAAAATAATATTAGCAACAACAACAATAATAATAGTATCAACAATAATATTAACAATAACATTAATATTAATAATAATATCAACAACAATATTAACTTAATAACAATAATAATAATAATAATAATAGCAATAACAATATTTAACAATAATAATAATAATAGCAACAACAATACTGACAATAATAACAGCAACAATAATAATATTCACCATGTACCCCACCTTGTTTTATACCATCCTGCAAGAATTTATGCACTTCACTACATGGGAAGCTATTAAAAATGTGGCAGAAGATTTGGTTTCTTTTTTGCCTGTCATTTTCTGAGTAAAAAAAAAAAAAAAAAAAAAATTGTATATTTAAAACTATTTCATACTAGACACTTTTTCTGAAACAGGACCTGGTTTTTTAATGGCTTGTTTTTTTTTTTTTTGTTTATATATATATATATTTTTACAGTGGGGTCAGTTTTTATTTTGATGGCTATTTGTAATTTTGATGTAACTTGAAAAAAACTTCTATTTCCTTCTCCAAGGTTTCATCAAGTTTTGTTCACCCAGGAATTTCTTTTTTCAATTCTCTCTCTCTCTCTTCTCAACAACACTGGAGTTAGTTTTTATTAAAATAATGATAATAGCAATAATAATGGTTGTCTGTACTGTTTTTACAATTTTCTTTTATTCAGTATTGGCAGGAGAATTGTTATCTTGACATTTTTAATTTATTTATTTGTTACTTCTATTCAAAGAAGCTTATATAATACCAGCAATTAGTCACCTGATGATGACCAGAGAGTAATCTGATCAAATTAGGTTCACTACCAAAACAGCTTGAATGATAAAGTGTCAATAGGTTTTTTACTTGCCATTTTTTTCTCTCTACTGAAGAATATATGATGGGATTCTTAAAAGTTCACAGCCACACACACTTCCCCAAATCTGACAAAATATTTCTTTTTTTTCTTTTCTTCCCTTGGTTAGGCTGAGAACTTTCCACCACATTTTTGAATGCAAATAATTCTGGTGGAAGTGTTTTTTGAGGTGAGCCAATGTTATTAATAAACTGGTTGATACTGTTTTGTTATTGTAAAAGCATTTTTGAGGTCTATCTTTAGCATGGACAGCCTTATCAAGAGTAACCAAATGTCTCCATTGGAGCCATTTGCAGTTCTGGACTTTGCACACAAAAGCCCACTGTGTTACATTTGTAGATATCCAGGGAGTCCAGGAACCCCATGTTGAGAACTTTTTATCTGTACTCTCTTATTTTTTTTTTCCACTGTCTTTTATCTAACATGAATTCATTAACTTTATGTACAAATCCTATACATACATACATACATACATATATATATATATACACACACACACACACACACACACACACACACACACACATATATATATATATATTTTGAAGTAACGAAAATCTTGGTAATCCCTATGGATGATCCCAAGGAGGATGAAATCTTGAGAGCTCAATGTTAATTCAGAGCTAATAATTTAAAGAAAAACAGACCACTTTAAGACTCCATTTTAATAATTTATTTCACCAGAGACTTAATTTTCCCTGGATCCTCAGACATCACTTTCAAAAGGTGAAAGGAAAAAAAAAAAAGATGTCAAGGGAAAAAAACATCCTTTTGACATTTGGTTTTATTGTAGGCACAAAGTTCCAAGTTTGAAACTTAGCCAAAATGTTGTGGTAACAACACCAAAGTGACAATCAGTCCAATTGTCTGAACACATTTTTAAAAACATTTGAATTTATAAAAGAAAAGAAAATAAGAATAATAAATTGTTTTCACTAAAAAAAAAAAAAAAATGTTGACTAATAGATTACTGAAGAATAGAACTTTGTAGTCAAAAACAGTTTTTATAAATAAAGTTCTTAATTATTCAATATTATCTTTTTTATAATCTTTTACCTTTTGAAAGTGATGTCTGAGGATCCAGGGAAAATTAAGTCTCTGGTGAAATAAATTATTACAATGGAGCCTTAAAGTGGTCTGTTTTTCTTTTTATATATATATATATATATATATATATATATATATATTTTGTGTGTCTGTATAAAACGCGTACATTTTTTTTTTTTTTTTTTTAAATCAATTCATTTTAAGTAAGGTGATAATGCCACTAAGATGCAAGGGGCTACTGGGAATGAAAGAGAATGAAAAGACTTTAAAAGAAACCAGAAACCCAATACTAAACAGGAAACAAAGGATAAACCTCAACTCCTGTTCAAAAGGCCATAGGCGAATTTAAGTACTGTGTTTACAGATATCAGCATAAGTATGCTCAACGGTTTGAATATCATATGTATCTGATATGACATTGTCCACAAGAATATACATTAAATAAATTGAAATGGTTAGTCTTTTGTAAACTTTACAAAAAAAAAAATCTTCAAGAACTGAATCCAGTTTTTAGTGTGTACTGGTTTTTTAATTGACAAAGGTATACAGTGTTATCTTAAGGCAACCAGACAAATATTGGGTTAGAACAAATGTTTGTGTTTTTCAATAAGTGTTGTTTGAATACATAGCTTTGTTTCACACATGACTGAAATTTATGATTTATATATGTTCTGAAAGGTGACATTTCAATGGATCTTTCTACATGATTCATGTGTAGATTGTGAGTTTAAAATGTTTTTACGTTAAAAGAAAAGATGGAAGAATATAAGATACATTTTTTTATCATTTGATGCTCTTTTATTTCTAGAAAGGTAAAACATTGTACAAACATCAAAAAAAAATCTATGTGCCATTTATGGAATTGGTGCCATAGATGTACTGTTAATAAGTGTTTTCCTTGGTTCATAAGTGGAAATTTTGAACATTCAGCAGACCTGCAATTGTTGGTGACCAAATTGAAATGCTGATTAAGGATAATCCAGGTCACATGACAAAGTCTACATTTTCCATATAAGTGTTGTAAGGCGTGAAGTGATATAATGTTTGGGTGCCACATGATTTAATGGAAAAAAAATGAATGAACTGTATTTTCATCTGCGGTTCTTTGTTCAAATGCAACAAAACAACGCATTTTAGAAAATCACAGACAATGAAAATTGGATTGTTTACAACAATGTGGAGCAAACAAGGATGCTGGTGAAAATTAGCTCCTCTAAAAGTTGCTGTGCATCCAAAGAAGGTGATAGTTTCCATAGTCTTTAATCCAGTACCCTTGGGATCAGGCCACTGCAGAAACACAGAAAATGCCAGATGACAGAAAAATCACCCCTAAAAAACAACATCTATGTATAAACATAGCCTTGCCAGGTCATTCCACATTTATATTCTTGTGTTATCAAACGTAGAACAAAGCTTAAAACTGGAGTAAAACAATCATTGCTTCCAAACAAGGTCTTTATTGTTTCATGCAATATAAAGGCTTAAAAAAATAGCCTAAAACTAAAAAATAATATATACTTACTATCCCGAATAGATAAGAAATGAGCAAGACCATTTCACCAAAACACTTTGCTGTTGTAGACTGCTGTGTTTTGAAATTTGTAAACATGATGTGGAGCTGCCCTCACAACCACTCAACAAACTAATGGTGACTGATTGAAATAGAGCTGGACTATGGGAGTTAGCAGACCACTGATTGTCTGATTAAAGAAGTCACACCCTACAGTGTATCTGGTGGTATTAGAACAATGTCATATATTCCAAGCACGTGTAAAATTGGATATTAAATTTGAACAAGTACGGTACCCAATGGAACCAATTAAATGCATTAATCAATGAAAAACATCTGGAATTGGATAATTGGAAGGGTATCAACTTCTGTCAGGACAATGACAGACATTACATCTTTTTTGCAGTCTTAGCAGAAATTGGATTGACTGTCCTAGACTTGCAGTACTCCCTCTGACCTTGCACCTTTGGATTACCACTTGTTTTGCTCTCTACAAAATTCTCTTAATGGGAAGGACTTCAATTCTCAGGAAGCATGTAAAAGCTTAGACCTGTTTATCATCCAGAAAAATACCAAGTTCAAGGAAGAAGCTGCCTCTAAGATGGTGGAAGGCTTGTGGAATGAAATGGTACAATCTGTGTACAAATATGTAAATATTATCTTTGAAATTTACTTAAAAAAAAGCTTCCAACCTTATATATTTGCCACTTATTTATTTATTAGTGCCGTTTTTCTCAGTTCATGGAAATAAAATATTGGGAGCAAGGGGCCTTACCTTGCCACCCTATCCCATGATGCATTAGCAGGACATGTCAATTCATAGTTGTGTTTCTCCTAGACTAGTTGTCCCAATGAGGGTTAAGGATTTGATCTACTTTATTTGTAGTTGGAAGACCGGGAGAAAGGATGGATTCATGCCTTTAGGATATTAGTCTCAAAATGAATGTAACAGCCTTGACAAGAATTTGAACTTGGATTGCCAGTTTCATTTTCTGTGCTAATAACTGTTATACCACATCCACATGTATGTATTATGATTACTGCCAAAAAAGAAAAAGTTTCTTAATGTTATTTACATTGTTCAGACTGTTGTCCTCGTCTTTATTGTCATATGACGTTTCAGCTGTCATATGCTCTGGCCTCCTTCAGGTGATATATATATTGGAATTTCAAACCAAACCCTTTATTTAGTCCACTGACCTAGTGGATAAAAGTATTCGTTGATGTAATCCAGTAACTTGACCTAAAGAGTTGTGAGTTCAATCCCTGGCCTCAGCAGAGGTGAACAAAAACCTGGAGAGTTGAGTTACTAAAGGGAAATAACTGAAACTGAGATATCCAGAAAAGGCATGGCATGTGGAATTAGAACAATCGACCCTAATGGATTAAACAAAAGGTTTGGTTCGAAATTCCAGTGTATATCACCTGAAGAAGGCCAGAATGTACAACAGCCGAAATGCTGTGAATATGACAATAAAAATGAGAAAGAACGGTCCAAATAATGTAAATAGTTACATCTCAGAAATATAGACAGATTTCTTAAGGCTGTTCCTGGGATAAAGCTATCAAAGCAAAATAAGATCTCCAATCAAAGTGATTTAACAACTGATTGATATATTCTACCCATAGAAGAACTCTGTTGCATATTACCTCTTCCATTTCATCTTAGGATATAGATTCCATTATCCTCATGTCATGAGTCCTGTAGCCCGCCAAGGTCATATGGGTGCTACATGTATCACAGCCTTAAAAGCAATGGCGTGTCTCAAGCAAGATAACCTTACAGAGCCTATCCCTCCTCTGACTGGTTTTGAATTCAGTTTTCCTTTGCCTAGATTGGTTGCCACTTCAAAGTAAAAAAAGTCCAGTCAGCCCCACTGTTTAATTCATAGCTAAGGATAGGGGAAGAAGAAATAGTTTCATACCTTTCCCACTGGTATTTGGGCAAAAATGAAAGTAATGAACTTGTCCAGAATTTGAACTCCTCTCGCCAATTTCGTTTTCGAAGTTGTTAGCCATTAACACTACTTGCACGTCCAGATGCTGTAATACTAGAATTTAAAAATTACCAAGCATTTACAATCAGTTTTTGGCTGCCATCATTAAGGTCTTTGATTCTGAAAATAGCTAAACAAATAAATGAAAGTGCTTGACTAATATTTCTTGTACTGATTTTATATACAATAACCACTTATCCATATTCACTCATACACAATCAGGAAGAGTTAAGTAAAAAAAAAAAAAGTCCTTGTCTGTAGCCTTTAATCAAATATATATAATTTTCACATCTTATTTCTCTTCTGACTGATAAACACTTAGTCTTGTTCATTTTTTTGTATTCTTAGAATCAGAAAAACAGTTGAAATTTCTTGGACACAATGAGAAAAGAGAGCTTGGAAAATTCAACACTCACAAGACATGTTAAAGACATGTTAAATTTTTACATTTTATTTCTCTTCTAACTGATAAACACTTCGTCTTGTTCATTTTGTATTCTGAAGATTTCGTTAGGAATAAAGAAAAGTGCTGAATTGCTATGTAATGACAATCCTCTTGCATGGCAGTTAATACTGGACAATCTCTTCACAGATGAAGAGGAGGCTTGAGGCAACAGAGATGTGGTTCTACCAGAGAATACTGAGAATATCATGGACAGTGCAGGTCAGCAATGCGGAATTTTTATGAAATATGGGAACAAAAGTACACTTGTGCTTAGAATCAGAAAAACAGTTGAAATTCCTTGGACACAATGAGAAAAGAGGGCTTGGAAAATTCAATACTCACAAGACATGTTAACGACAAGACAGGAAACAAAGAGTCACCAACTTAACAAGCTTGTGTGAATGGATGTCAGATCAGAAAATGGAACGGATAGTAAAGCAACAAACCTTGCTAAATACTACAAGAAATAGAAAGCTGTGGAGAGCCATGATCACCTGCTTCCTGAAGGGAAAGAATTCCTAAAAATTTATTTTAAACTCACAGACACACAAGTGTTTACTTCAACATAAATGTATACACTTACAGATGGGTCTATGTACTTTTGTAGATAATGAAAATACATGATTTTTACAATAATGCTACTAAGATAGCTTACTTTTAAATTTATCTGAACTAGAAAAAAAGTGTTTTTTTTTTTTTTTTTTACCATGCTTCATATAATAATTATGCATTTATTTTGGTCTATTTATTTGCTTTATTTATTTATGTTCCAAATTTTTAGAAAACGAATATATACAAAATGTTTTCAGAAAGATGAAAAAGAAAATTACCCAAAAATTATTCTAGTGGTTGTTTGTCTTTGTTTTTAATATCACGTATGATCATGTCGCCAAATAATTCTTTCTCCGCCATAAGTAGATAGAAGATCTTTGAAAATGAAATATTGGGGGTTGGGTATACCCAATTCATCCACCCAATTTAAAAAAAAAAAAAAAAAAAAAATCAATATGCTGTCAAATGATTTAATGAGGCATATGCACAATATTAGGCATCATTTTTTTTATGATGGAATCTTTGTATATTCATGAAAAAAAAAATGAGGTTTGTGGAGAATTTTTTCAGTAAAAAAAGAAAAAAAAGTTTTCAATAACGCCCTAGAAACACACTAACAATCAGTCTCAGGAGTCTGACATTTTTTTAACGAAATATCCTTTCGTATAAATCCTTAAGAATGTTGGACATTTTTTTCTGACCTCATATTTTAAACACACCTTTCAGAAGAAGAAAATGTTGGGTATATTGCTTACAACTTTGAGTCCTTAAGCTTGCAAATTTTATTCACACACTTAAACTCTTTTCAGTGTGTATGTTTTTTTTTTAAAAAAAAGCTTTTGTGGTGTTAGCACATGGTTTTTTTTTTTTACTTTCTTTGTTTTTGCCATGTTAGCACATTTTGTCTGATCCATTCTCCAGCCTTCTCCAGGTGTATAATCCATAAGAAAAGAGAAAAAAAGAATATCAACCAGAGCAGTCCTTTTAAGTAGATTTGCATGTGAAACCATTTTTGTCAACTATGTACCAATTTGATTCCAGCCTGTACACAAAGGGCACCTGCTACTGCCCCTGCCGGCAAAACACTTTCTTTGCTTGATCCCCACCCACAAACAAAAAAAAAAAAAAGAAATGCAATACATTGTATGCAATCTATACTTACCTGGTTTATACACCTGGCTGATATACACAGCATTTTTTTCTTTTGTTTTTTTTTTTTTTCCAGTTGTTATTTTTGGGAGGAAGGATATTTTTTCCTCATTCTATTAGAAAACTTTGATCTATGTGCCCTCAAAAAGAAATGGAGCATCAATAAAATGTTTTTTCACTTGATACCACTATTATTTTAACTACCTTCACTCCTCAGCAATATTTATTGTTTTCAAAAGTGATGATTAGAATTGTAGTAAAACCTAAACATATGAAAGTGAATTTATATATTTTCTTTATTCTTGAGAATTGACAACAAAAACAATAAACACTATTGGTTATTGGAATGGTTAGCAAAACATTGGCTAATTACCAATCAATTCAAACTTTATAAAATGGTAAATAATAAGGATTTCCTTATAATTGGTTCACATATTTTTATAATTTAGTAAATGTTTATGAATAAAAAATTGTTTTTGTTTTCATATTTATTTCTTTATAAATGATAAATATTGCGAGACATTAGATTTATTACAAATGTATTAGTTTTTAGAATGTTGTAAATATAAAATTATTCTCATGATTAAATAATCTTTATTATTTTTGCTATAAATTTTCAAGAACAAAAATGTATATATTCATTTTCATCATGTTTAGGTTTTATTCCAATTTTAATGCTTGCTTTTTAAAACAATAAACATTGCTGAGGAGTGAAGGTAGTTAAAATAATAGTGGTGTCAAGGAAGAAAAAAAACCTCCTTTTGACACTTTTATTGTAGGCACAAAGTTCCAAGTTTGAAACTTAGCCAAAATGTTGTGGTAACAACACCAAGGTGACAAATCAGTCCAATTGTCCAAACACATTTTTAAAAACATTTGGATTTATAAAAGAAAATAAAATAAGAATAATAAAAATTGTTTTCACTAAAAAAAAAAAAAAAAAAAATGTTGACTAATATATTACTGAAGAATAGAACTTTGTAGTCAAAAACAGTTTTTATAAATAAAGTTCTTAATTATTAAATATCAAGAACTCTAACATTAATATTAAATAAACGAATAAAAAGTTCAAAAACTTATCTCTTGCCTGTGAATTTTATTGGTTTGTCTTGTTTACAAAGAGTTTTTTTTTTTGTTTTGTTTTTTACAGTAAGGTTCACCCTTTACAAACCCCAGGGGGCCACTTGAAACAGAGGATTACATTAAGAGGTAGTTTATATGGATAGGAGGGAGAAGATAATGGTTGACTCTAGACTTGAACAGGTTAAGTTTGCAGTGATCGGGGAAACATCCACTTGGGAGTCTGTTCCACAGAGCAGTAGTTCGATGAAAGGAAGTTGTTCAAGTTGAAATTCCTTCTCACTGATGGAATACAGAAGGAATGTTTGTGGTTTGTTACTATGTAAGTGGCATGGCCAGTCCTAGTCATGGAGGTTAAACCTGGAGGAATCAAGGAATGTAGTTCATCTGAGTACTTTCCATAGAAGTAGTAATAGGGCAGTTAGAAGCTTGCCACATCCTCCCTGTAAAAAAGAGAGGTTGGAGGGTGGAAAATAATTCTTCTCCAACAAGGACACGGAGATGCTTTTGAAATCTATCAAAATTGTAAGGTGAGGACTGGGCAGCTGTTGCCCCAATATGGAAAGAGTACTCTATTTGGGGCCTGATTTGGCTCTTATAAAGGTAGAGGATAGCATGAGGAATCAGGTAATTAGTAAAGTGATACAGGGGCATTTTACCTGCGTCTGAGTGGAGTTACTTCTGCAGAACTCTTAGTTGAAAGATAAGCCTTTGAAACTTTTTTTATTCGTTTATTTACTAGAGAAAAAATGAAAATGTAACTATTCATTTAAGTAACAGTAAAGGATTCATTTTTAACTTAGTATGACTGTCATATGGAAGTAAAGGGTTTTTTTTTTTTGTTAATCTATGGTCATTGTTATTTCATCAGTGTTGTTATTCTAAAGTTAGCAAAAGCAATTTCCCAACAAAATATAAAAATTACACTTTCTTGAACAAAGAATTACAGTGAATGTTTTACGATAAACTCTGCAGCTAGAAATAAACACATTTTTGAAAATTTAATTTTTAATATTACTATAGATTCAACTCCAGATCATGAATATTTAATTTTTAATATTACTATAGATTCAACTCCAGATCATGAATATCAAAAAGAAATTCTTTTGTAAAAGTTAATAGTGAATTCAGTTTAATATGTAAATTGTTGTTCTTCCTACAGAAGCCAAAACAAAAATTCTCCTACAATGTAATTTATTAAAATCTAAAAGAAATAATTTTCTTTTCCAGATACATAATCTGGAATGCTTAATCAATAATAATATATAAAAACACAACTCCAGATTACAAATTTCAAAGTTGTTTTTATTATTTTTTTTAACTGTAAGTCATATGAGCATATCTTGTTTTATCTTCCATATGGTGATCAATTTACAATGAATTTACATAGCGAACTAGACTCCCCTGTTAACTTTATAAAATTAAATTATTTTTTCTTACATTTTAAGAAATCACATGGTTTGAACATATCTTGTTTTATCTTCCATATGGTGATCAAATTACAATGAATTTGCATAGAAAACTGGACTCCCCTTGTTAACTTTTATAAAATGAATTATTTTTTATTTTGTTACATTTTAAGAAATCACATGGTATATGAATATCTTGTTTTGGCTCCCATAGGGTGATCAATTTACAATGAATTTACATTGTAAACTGGACCCCCATCCCCCGTTAAGATTTCTCCCCCATTAACTTTTATAAAATTAATTTTTTTTTTTTTCTTATATTTTAAGAAATTTCATGGTATGAACATGTTTTGTTTTGTCTTCCATAGTGGGATCAATTTACAATGAATTTATTAGGTTGGTGCAAAAATAATGATTTGAAGAATGTCGTTTTTACGTAGAAAAGTACGTCAAAAAACAACATTATTCGTCATTATTTTTGCACCAACCTAATAAATAGCAAAGGGAACTCCGTTAACTTTTATAAAATTAATTTTTTTTAATTTTATTTTCTTACATTTTAAGAAATCATGCAGTATGAACATATTTCGTTTTGGCATCTATGGGTTGGGGCTTCATTTACAATGAATTGATCTGGAATTCTTAATCTATGTTAATATGGAAAAAGAAAATAATTTTGAATGTATGATTATCTCTCATCACAATGTCTATTGTACAATTCCATTCCAACTTTTAATTTACCAATGCCATTTGCTTTGATATCTGTATAAGTTTGTCTCTGTAAACAGGAATACTTTGGTGTTTGTGTTTTGTCTTGTTTCATTATATTTATTTTCAAATTTATTTTCCTTCAACTGCAAAATATTTTAAATATTAAAAAAAAAAAATGTGTATTCAAGATATGAGCTCAGGTTAAAAATGTCACACTCCTCTTGATAAGTCAAGCAAAATTACTTGTTAGGTGATTTACTTAGAGGAATGTTAAATGAAACAGTCTTTTGTCAGCAAGTTTTCAAATAATCTTTCATGGAACTTACCACAGTTTGTCACATTCCTGCCCAGGCAAGTGTCCTGAGGGGGGTGGGTCCTTGAAGAAGGTGACAAACAAATGGAGAGGTGTGGGCCATGCAGATTTCTGGCTCTTCCTGATTTATGTATCTTATTTGTTGTGTACAATCTTATTCTATGGTATTTATTTGAGAAATAAAGCATCATTATTTCTATAACAATTCTCTACTTTCATTTCTAATACTTACTTGTTTGGTTATATATGGGAAAAAAAATGATATATAAATTTTTATATACTTAATAAGTTAGTCAAGTGCCATATGTGATACCCGTTTTGGCAATCATGTCTCATTCAATTCATGGCTGACGATATTCTCAAAGTAGGTGGCCGTTTCTTTCTGTCATAGACTGGTTGCCAACCAAGGCTATAAAACCCAGTACTGATATTCATTCTATAGCTAGTGGGGTAAAGAAGAGATGGATTCATACCTTTCCCGAGGTTATTTGCTCATAAATGAATGTAACAGACCTGATTGGAATTCAAACTCGGCTCTCCGATTTCACGTTCTGAGCAGCTATACATTGCAACACATCGTACTTAATAACAAAAGTGATAAAAGAAATGGATTCATGCCTTTTCCAAGGGCATTAGTGTGAAGTGAACACAACAGACTAGGATAGAATTTGAATTTGGCTCACCAGCTTATGTTGGTTGATTATTTTTGTTTAGCTGCATATAAACACCTGTATAGATTATTTAAGGTAGGACATTATGTTGAGGTTTCAGTATCTTCAAATAGTTTTCTCTTGTATCTTTCCTTCTAGTATTTATGTCTTACATGGGCTAAGTGAGTGTCTAAGTTAAAATGTGTTTCACCTGGATTTTCTCAGATCCTCCGTGGACAGCTGTCATCTGGAGGTCATCTGTCTCTTTAATGCCTGTGTCCCCAAGATGATCCCAAGTCAAAGAACTGTTGATACCAATCTTTTTCTTTACCTACCTTTTTTCTTTCTCCTAATCCTTCGCATTGCAGGATTATCTTAGTGAGCCCAACTTATTATGAGACATGCCCAGAGCATTTTAAGGACTCTCAGCGGGTCATAGAATATGTCGATTTCATCCTCTGTAGAGGGGTAAAACCAGTGCTGTGGAGTCGGAACATAAAACCTTTGACTCTGACTGCTCTTTATATGGCCTACAAATCTCAAAGCCTATGCATAGGCTCCTAACTGGAATATCCCTAGATCATGATAACTGGTTTATATCAAAGAATAAAGATATTGTGGCTTTTATATCATAACGAGTCATTCTTTAATATTTTCTAACAGAATTAGAAACAAAATCTTTGAAAGGATATAAAAGAAATATCAATAATAAAAATCTATAAGACTTTATATATATATATATATATATATATATATATATATACACATATATATATATATATATATATATATATATATATATATATATATATATATATATATATATATATATATATATATATATATATATATATATATATATATATATATATATATACATATATATATATATATATATATACATATATATATATATATATACATATATATACACATATATATATATATATATACATATATATATATATATATATATATATATATATATATATATATATATATATATATATATATATATATATATATATATATATATATATATATATATATATATATATATATATATATATATATATATAATCTTTTGCAAATAAAAATACGTAAAGAACAAAAGATAAAACTACTTTATAACAGAAGTTGAAATATAATCTTTTGCAGGATGTAAAAGACATAACAAAAATAAAAATTCTATAATGTAAATTTTTTTTTATGTATATATAGTTTTGCAAATACAAAATAACTACAAAAAAAATAAAATGACTTTAAAAAAAGAAGTTGAGATGAATTTCTTTAAAAGAAATCATAAATATACAGTAAAAGAAATAAAATTCTATAATGTAAAACTTTTTACATATAGTGTAAATTCAACTGGAGTCAGAGACAGTATAGTTTTACCGATTCCAACTCTGACTCTAGTGATCCCTTAATTGCTTCTGGCTCTGACTCCACAGCCATGGGTAAAAACACCCAAGATGAACAACCCGCTAATTAAATTCTTATAGGCTCAAATATAAATGAGCAGTATTTACTGCATCCCTAAATCAAAATGATTAGTCTCAAATATAAACAACCAATATTTACCTATCACCATAATAAGGAAATACTTATAGACTCCATTGATTCACTAAAAAATGAGCATACCTAGATAAAAAAAATACCTCAGACTTAATAAAAACAAAGTTTTATCATAAAAATCTTTATTATTAAGAGGAAAGGTCGAATGAATTTTTTTGGTTATTAAACACGTACAGCCATAAAAAACAAACAAATGAGAAACAGCTAAATGTCTTGTAAACGTAAACAATGGGAAAGACGCATATTCGTTATGATTGTATTTTATAATATAATATTAATATGTGAATATTACATGTATTATTACAGGATACAGTTAAGAAAAACATCAGTTTTATGAAAATCATGTTTATTTTAAATACAGCTGTACTTTTTGTCTACAGTAAATGAAAATATAATTTGGTCAATGGCATTGTCAGGTTAAGCAATACATACACTAATTTTATATCTCATGTATGATGCAACCCCCTTAAAATTAGCTTCAAAATGATATGTGAGTATATACAATATATTTTTTTATCCTTTTTAGAATGCTTCAAATTTAGGTTAAAAATCTTGTTTTTCTTGGATTAACAATAAAACCAAAGTTTAGTATCGGAAATTTTGGCCTTTTTTTGTAGGGAAAAACACAACTGGGAAATTCTTGCAAAAATCAAGTCAGATTTTAATTAAACTTTCAGGACTTATTCACAAATGAATTAAATTAATTTAGAAATGTTTATTTTTGGAAAATCTTGTTAACAATTTTTTTTTTTTTTTTTTTTTTTTACATCTGTTACTAATTATTTAATTTTATGAAATTTCAAGAAATTCATTTTTGTACTGCTTAATGCTTATATTAATTATATGCAGAATTCTTTGGAGAATTTAATTCTTCAAGAATTTTTGTAAAGCAGGGTCCCCAGTTACTGAAAATCTACTCTGAATTGTAAAATAAAAATACAATAAAGCTAAGACATTATTTAATTAGAAAAACTTTTAATTGCATTTATGAATACGATATGTTACGGACACTATTGTTTTAAGGAAAAAAATTTCTATGAATAATGAATTTTTACAAGAATTGTTTTCGTTTTTTCATACTTTTAATTAGAATAATTTAAATCTTTCAATTTCTGTATATTAATACAGAAATTTCTTCACTGTAGTTCGTAAGTTTTCATATTATTTAATTGTTTATCTGATTTTGCTTCTCTCTTATTTGTTAGTGATTTAATCTTTGTCAGATATTTTTTTATACTAATATTCACCCAGTACAAGGCTAAGAGATACTCAAGGTAGAGGATTACTATGTGCTGCTGTATGAGTGAAAGGGCAAGAAGTGAAGTTCTTGGGGCTATGCTGGAAAGATATTGACTAACTCTAGACTTGAAGAGGTCAAAATTGTTGTGATTGGGAAAACAAGCGAATGAACAGACTTTAAATAGAACCAGAGACCTGATCTTAAACAAGGGATAAACTTCTACTCTTATTCAAAAGACTGGGAAGGATTGGGAACTGGACGATAGGTGAGCCTATCTACTTCTATTGTGAAAGGAAAAAAATAAATAATTAGTGAATAAAATATCAGTGTTAGACAAATAGAGTTGAAGTAGACTTTAAAAAGAACCAGAAACCCAGTCCCAAACAGGAAATGAGGGATAAACCTCTACTCCTGTTCAAAATATCAGAAAATCAAGGAATATGATATTTATGCTTGTAATGATATCAGAAAGAGCAATACAAACGCAGAATATGTACAGTGGCTTAAGAAAAGTTTTTAGACAGGAGAAATAAACTACATCCAATTTCAAAATTTAATTACGTAATCCCTATTCAAAATAAACAGTATTTAGAAATAATATAGAGTAGGTCCTCCATTTGCTATTTTCAGTGCTTATATTTGATTTTTCACGGATTTGAATCGTCTGAGCCATATTTTGCCACTCCTTTAGCAATGTTTCTTCAAGGGTTGCCACTGATGTGATTTTGGTTGCATGCTCTCAAAGTCTTCGGTCAGGGTGCTCCCAAACGTGCTCTATTGGATTCATGTCAGGATTTTAGGCTACCCATGGCAGTGATTTGATTCCTTGCTGTTCCTTCTAGGCCTTTGCTACTTTGCTCGTATGACATGGCACTCCATCTTCTTAAAAAAGGTAGATATTCTTGTCAATCTGATTAGTTTCAAATAGTGGGAGTAGTCCTTTCTCTAATATTTGACAGTATTTTGGCCCATTCAACTGCTCGTCAACAAGAATCAGCTCAAATTTCCCTCCAAACAAGACAACGCCCCACACCATTAGTCCAATCCCTCCTTGTTTCACGGTCACCTGCAGACATTCAGTGTTCCAAGTCTCATTCTGATTTCTCCAAACATAAACCAAATCTCGAATTAGAATATTGGTAGAATTTACTTTCATCTGACCAAATTACAGACTGCCAAAATTCATAATCTTTGCTCTCGAATTCTCTTGCCCAGTCCATACGAAGGTTCCTGTTAACCTCTGGAATCAAGGGCTTCTTTCTTGCAACTCTTCTTTGATAGCCTAGCTCTTTCAGATTCTTTCTCACCTCATATGGCGACATTTGCATGCTGTTGGCAACATCTTTGACGCTCTGACGACGGTTTCTGATGACTTCCCTATTCAGTGCCCTTTTCGTTCACTCAGACACAATGCTTGGTCTTCCTGAATGTTGTTTCACATGACAATTGCGTTCTTCATTAAATTTCTTGACAATATTATGAACCGTTTGATGATTAACCTGGAAAATCCTAGCAATTTCTCTATTTGACTTGGCACACTGATGCCATCCTATTATTTGCCCTTGTTGAAATTCACTAATTTTCTTACTTCCACAAACTTTCATTGCAAGATATAAGTCAACTATTGTTCATAGATGAGAGTAGCTTGATATTAACATGGTATTGCCTGAATAAAAAGATGAGATTTTATTACACAAGCCAAAATTGCTGAAATCAGTGGTGGCTAAAAACTTATCATAGTCCACTGTATATATATGTTTTATAGATTATGTAAAAGCATTTGATAAAGTATGTCACAAAGAATTGTTGCATGTATAGAAGCTTTCAAATGCGCATCACATCTATTGAAAACCTTCTCTTTATCTGTTGCCCAGGTTTATGGTTCACAAGAAGACTGAGATAACCAGTGAGCGTATTATTCTAAACTAATGAAATTTTCACAGTTTCCATATTTTAATTTTCTGATGAATCATAATTCTAAAGTTAACGATTGAATAGACTCGTTGGGAATTACACGACTATAAAATACTTGTGAAAATCACTCTATTCTATCCTTAATTATTTGAGCTCAACAACTTTAAGAAAATATTACAATAACAATCATAAGTATGAATGCAGGTTATTATTTAAAGAAGTAAGAGGGTACAAATGAAAAGTTTGAAAATCAACAGATTTTTCCATTTCACTTAGGTAGACATTGAACACATGAAAGTGCAGTCATGAGAGTGTGGTCAATTCCTCTTTCTTTGTTGACATTTCCTTTATCTTCCCTTTCATTCTTTCTTTTTTATCACTTCTTATTCTTCCCATTCTTTCTTTCTTTCTTTTTTTATCACTTCTTATTCTTCCCTTTCATTCTTTCTTTTTTATCACTTCTTATACTTCCCTTTCTTTCTTTCTTTCTTTCTTATCACTTCTTATTCTTCCCTTTCTTTCTTTGTTTCTTATCACTTCTTATTCTTCCTTTTCTTTCTTTCTTTCTTTCTTTTTGTCACTTCTGTTTCTTTCTTTCGTTCTTTCTTTCGTTCTTTCTTTCTTTCTTATCATTTCTTATTCTTTTCTTTCTTTCTTTTTTCTTTCTTTCTTTCTTATCACTTCTTATTCTTCTTTCTTTTCTCTTTCTTCCTTTTTTTTTTTTTTCTTTCTTTTCTTTCTTTCTTATATTCTTCTTTTCTTCCATTTCTTTTCTTTTCTTTCTTATCACTTCTTATTCTTTTCCTTCTTTCTTTCTTTTTTATCACTTCTTATTCTTCCCTTTCTTTCTTTCTTTCTTTCTTTCTTTCTTGCTTTCTTTCTTTCTTATCACTTCTTATTCTTCCCTTGCTTTCTTTCTTTCCTTCTTTCTTTCTTTCTTTCTTTCTTTTTTATCACTTCTTATTCTTCCCTTTCTTTCTTTCTTTCTTTCTTTCTTTTTCTTTCTTTCTTTCTTTCTTATCACTTCTTATTCTTCCCTTTCTTTCTTTGTTTCTTATCACTTCTTATTCTTCCTTTTCTTTCTTTCTTTCTTTCTTTTTGTCACTTCTGTTTCTTTCTTTCGTTCTTTCTTTCGTTCTTTCTTTCTTTCTTATCATTTCTTATTCTTTTCTTTCTTTTTCTTTCTTTCTTATCACTTCTTATTCTTCCTTTTCTTTCTCTCTTTCTTCCCTTTCTTTCTTTTTTTCTTTCTTTCTTTCTTTCTTTCTTTCTTATCACTTCTTATTCTTCCATTTCTTTCTTTCTTTCTTTCTTTCTTTCTTATCACTTCTTATTCTTTTCCTTCTTTCTTTCTTTTTTATCACTTCTTATTCTTCCCTTTCTTTCTTTCTTTCTTTCTTTCTTTCTTGCTTTCTTTCTTTCTTATCACTTCTTATTCTTCCCTTGCTTTCTTTCTTTCCTTCTTTCTTTCTTTCTTTTTTATCACTTCTTATTCTTCCCTTTCTTTCTTTCTTTCTTTCTTTCTTATCAATTCTTATTCTTCCCTTGCTTTCTTTCTTTCTTTCCTTCTTTCTTTCCTTCTTTCTTTCTTTCTTTTTTATCACTTCTTATTCTTCCCTTTCTTTCTTTCTTTTTTCTTTCTTTCTTTCGTTCTTTCGTTCTTTCTTATCACTTCTTATTCTTCTCTTTCTTTCGTTCTTTCTTATCACATCTTATTCTTCCCTTTCTTTCATTCTTTCTTTCTTTCTTTCTTTCTTTCTTTCTTTCTTATTACTTCTTATTCTTCCCATTCTTTCTTTCTTTCTTATCAATTCTTATTCTTCCCTTTCTTTCTTTCTTATCACTTCTTATTCTTCCCTTTCTTTCTTTCTCTAAAATTAAACAAAGTTTCTGGTATATTTTCTGTCTTCCCTTTCAATCAAAATGGAATGGTCCATTATTTAACTGAGTCAATAATAGGGCATAACGCACATATGAAGTAACAGAAGGACAAGTGGAATTATGATATGACTGGTTGGTGTTTGTAAATAGAAACTTCAGCATTTATTATAAATATTACGTATAAAGTGAAACACCAAATAAATGTTACGGATCAAATAAAACTGAAAACTTTGATGGTAGGAAAAATGTACAAATATTTGCAGTTGTATTTTCACATTGCTTCTATTGGAATCCCAGAGACATTGGCAAAATTTCAGTTTTTCTAAACATTCAATCATTTTATGCATTAACCAAATAAATATTTGAAACCCTGAATATATATATATATATATATATATATATATTCATGAATTATTCACACAAAAACAAATGCAAAGGTTAATGATTTAATTGGCGAGAAATCCATCGTCGCAAACAATTCAAATAATATACAAAAACCTCCGAATCCGTTATGAATGAAAAGATCCTTGTTTCTATAAATTTCTGCCGCATTAGTTCTTATTTTTACTACAAGCTTTCGTCTGTTCCTACAGACATCTTCAGGTATGGAATAGATGTTGTTCTTGTTTTTTCTCTTAGTAATATATATATATATATATATATTTGACATTTAGGAAGCATTTTAACAGAGGACAGAAAGTGTGACACCGAAATCCAAAGGCGCATTGAGATAGCGAAATATACTTTTCGAAAGCTAAGCAAAGTATTAAGAAACAGCATAATTTCATTAGAAACGAAGAAAAAAGTAGTGAACTGCTATGTAATATCAGTCCTCTTATATAGCAGTGAATACTGGACAATCTACCCGCAGATGGAGAGACTTGAAGCAACAGATACATGATTCTAAAGAAGGATCCTGAGAATACTATGAACTGAACATGTGAACTACGTCGAAGCTTTTGAGAAAACAAAAAGGACACTTATACTTAATATCAGAAAGAGACAGTTGAAATTCTAGGGCACATAATGAGGAAAGTGGGCTTGGAAAATTTGACACTTACAGGACATATTAAAGGCAAGAGGGAGAGAAGAAAACAATGCATAACCTACCTAACGAGCTTGTGTAAATGGTTAGCAGTAGATGGTTTAGGAGAGATAGCAAAATGACAAAGTTTATATTGAGCTACAAAGGACGGGAAATTATGGAGAAGTGTCCCGAAGTGACACGGTACATAAAAGAAGTGTCGTGGCCTTGTTAGGGCCAGAAATAAAGACACAAAGATTGGAATTGAGTTAAATATATTAACAAAAACAGTAATACAAACATATACAAACGAGAGTGTTACAGCAAGAATGGTTCGGTCCGACTGTCATAGCTGACTGCTGGAAACTTCCCGATATTTATTTGTATAATGATACAAGATGTGGCACAAAGCCAAAATGGAGAAAAGGACTGTCTTAATCTGTCTTAACTTAGCTAGCCGCAATCACTTACCCAAACATACAAACAATATTACTAACACCAACACAACGCATTTTTACTACATCCACCATAATACCGCAATGTCTTTATGAAAGTCCTAACTAGTCCCCATATATACAATTCATTGTCTGTGGGAGTGGGGAATAAAACAACAATAAAACTTCCCTCTCCAAAAGGCAGTACCTGCTCCTATTTATATCTGGGAGAGTCCATGCGTGCGTGGATAAATTACCATAACAAGAAGAATGGAATAATTTTTATAGGTTAAACAATTTGTACCTCACTTCTTAGGAATACACAACAATGACACTTGACACTCGATATGAACCTTGGGAATCATTGTAAGACTTTGTATATGAGTAGTAGTCTGGTCGATATTAATGTTCACCGGGGAAAAATTGTTACCAAGTTAAATATGATATTTTTTTTAGAAAAGTTATGGTCTCTTCTTTTGAAAATTGAAAAGTCCTCATGGACCACCCGGGAAAATTTAGTTATGGATGCTAATTTGCAAACCACATCTGAAATAATGAACCTGAAGTTAAACGTATCCGTGTTTCACCATTATAAGCTGGTACATATCATTAGTCATGTAGATAGCAGTGAAACAGTAGATAACATAAAAAGACTTACACATAACAAAGCACTACCAGCTCTATAGTCCTCTTAGTGAATGAAATACTGACCAAACACGTACAATTTATAGACCAGTAATTGGTCTGTCAAATTGATTTTGACAAACAAAACAGTCTGTAAGGAGAGATAGAAAGAGAAGAGGTGACAGTCCGACAAATATTTTAGAATAATTCCAATCAACCCATATGTTGCTCTCAGACCGAATCTCACTGTGTAGAGCTTTAAAGATGGTCACGTGATATCTGTATATTTTGCAGACCAGACAACAAAGTAAGGAAGTTTTATATCTCAGGAACCACTGATGCTGAAAACATGAAATTTCGCCTGGTTATGTGTGTTGTTAATAGAGACAAATTTGGCAGCATAATTTTATCTTCACTCTGACCGTTTCCTTTTTGACAGTCTGGTCAGTAAAACTATTCGAAGAAGATTTGACGGTCTTGTATGCTACAAGAGAATGAAGAAAACAACTACATAAAAATAACGCATTATATCAGGAAACGGACTAAGCAACTAGTGGCCTGAAAGTCCTGTTTTGATAGCTCACCCTGACAATGGAGGTGTTTATTTAAAAAGTGTTTATATATTTTCACATCTTTCTGATGCCTGTCCAAAATGTGATCCTTGGTATAAAAAAAAAAACAGAAAATTATACAATTTGAAATCTTTAATTCAAACACTATCGCAAAATTACTAGTCCAAAAAATCGAACTTCGGGTTATAAGGTATTACAAGTGAGTATTGAAATGCTCCCAATGTTTCCAGCAAGAACTGATATTTGTGTTGTAAAGAGTCTTAAACGAAATCTTGCACTTACAACGCACAAAATTCAGTAGTTCTTCAGAAGCAGGATATAGATTGATAAGAACTGGGGCTGAAGTACCGTTTCTGATTGCCTAACCCCAGCTGCAAGGATTAAGTCGGTAATGACCTAAGGCCTTCCAAATTATAACTTGAAGATGGACACGGAGAGTGTAGAGAAAAGCTGACCGTTCAGTTGGAGGCAGTCTTTCTTCGTCGATGTTGCGGTATACTCCATGTACCTGAAGGAGTCCAATGTATCGTCTGGTTTCCCTTCATATATCTTGACAAAAATATGCGAGCCCGCAAATAACACTTGGGCAGGAGAAGCAGTAGCATCAGCTAAAGTAGCGCAGCAAGACTGGATCTCCTTTGATTTAAGAATAAGCCTGATTACCTCACATTTCCGACGTCCAAATACAGTTGACGTTGAGTCACATCCACTCCATGCGTGGATGACTAGCAAGTTTTGCAGAACTTAGGATTTTGTCTTCTCTGCGATTTCAGGGATACTGAGCAGCTTCTTCATCTAGGGATTTCTTTCCCTCGGAACGCATATAGATGTCAGCCATGTCTAGGGAAAGGTGGAAAAGTAAAAGAACAAGCCGGCTCAGTAACGGTCACTGCGTCGCACAGAATGAAACCCGTACTCTGAGAACATTTATTGCAGCCAAGGATGCTTTTCAGGCCATTTTAGCATCCATTTTAGGTAAACTTGTGCACACTTTGCATAGTTGAAATGCCCGGTTGCTGCAAACAAATTTAACATCCTCTCCACCACAAGATGCAAATTCGTTGATATACTCAGTGTAGGCCAGCCATAACTTTGCTGTTTTTGTTTTGCTCCTGAATTCATGCATCAAAGTATCGAGCAATTTTTTTTCAGCCTCACGAGAGCTGAAGATTTGCCAATGTCATCAGTACTGATCTCACGCGCTTGGAGTTCATTATAAAAATCGTTTATTTCATCCGCATCAGACTGTTCTATTTTCTCAGGCAAATAGTCTTGCACCAAATCACGGAAATTATCTTGAAACACATCAAACGTACTACTCCCAAGAGTTCCTTCAATATCTAGAAGACCGGCTTCATTCTACACAAAGGTAAACTCCTCTTCCATGCCGAAAGTAATATCTCCCTCATCTTTCTCCGCTACATCAGCTAAGTCCGATAGCTGAGAAGTCAATTGATCAGCATCTGCTAGAAGGACAGCATCGATAAGTTTGTCCTTCAAGGTTGAACGTAGATGAAGTGTTCTCGTAAACACAGGCTTTCTGGAAAGAATGTCTGACACCGAGGCCTCCGTGTAGATTGAAGCCAGTAACCCTGATAACCCAGCACCATTCATAAAACTTTTTGCCTTGCCGGAAGAAGTTTTGTTAGGAAGAACAAACCCGAACCTAATTTCCTATCCTAGGAAAGATTGCGCAAACACACACACACACACACACACACATATATATATATATATATATATATATATATATATATACAGAGAGAGAGAGATTTTCTAAACGTAGCTTAGATGTGGCACAAGGCCGAAAGTAACCATTACACCACGCCGAGGTGCCCTTATATATATATATATATATATATATATATATATATATATATATATATATATATATATAGTTAAACCTAGAGAACAAGACAAATCTACAAGGTTTTCACCTAAGCGGATCGTCAGGAAGGCCGATCCTCTTAGGTGAAAACAGGTTTGTCTGGCTCTCTAGGTTTAACTAGGTCTGCTCTACTTATTGTATTGAGCACTTTATTTAGTTATTTTGCGTACTCGTATTGGGGATTTTTTCTTTGGGCTTTGGACTTGCATGCTAGACGATTATGTTTGGCTAACGTACATGTTCTTGGTTCTTTCTTTTTTTATACCTTTTTTTACCCTTTGGTATTGGTTTGATTATTTGCAAATCAAGACACCAAGAGTCTGATTTGCAATTTCTTCGTCACAGAGGCCCATTAGAACAGTTGGTATGATGTTTGCTTGACAACCTAACTGTCAGGGTTTCAATTCTCGGTAGTGGATGCGCACTGCTGATGAGTCCCAAAATATAGGACGAAACGGCCGTCCAGTGCTTTCTGCATTATGTTGAGGTTTCTATCAGACTCGATTAATTAATTAAATATAATTATCAAAATCCTCCTAATAATTACTATATATATATATATATATATATATATATGCCGAAAGTAATCTCTTCTTTACATACCTTTGCAACATCAGCTGAGTCCGATAGCTGAGAAGTCAATTGGTCAGCATTTATTGGAAGCACAGCATCAAGTTTGCTAATCAAGGCTTCATGTACGAAGAAGTGTGTTCATGAACCTCTTGAGACAGCATTTCCGGAAAGAGTGTGTGACACGGAGGTCTCCATGTCTGAAGGAAAAGTTTTGTTATGAAGAACTTATTGAAACAAACGTGAATCTAATTACCTATCCTAGGAAAGATTGCGGAAACTTATCTATCTATAACTTGTAAGTGCCTGGATGTGAATTACTTACAGATAACAAAAGAACGAACATCTTTCCATTTCTATTAAGTATATATATACTACTAAATATTTCGTTGCGTCCACGGAGGTACTGTCGTTCTACATCCTTGCAAGAACCCAGCTATTAATAATACAAGCGCAACATGAAGATTTAAGTTTCCTAAACTTGTATTTCAGAACAACAATCCCCTTAGAACGCGAACAATACAAAACACATATAGCATAAATAATACATGAAACATAAAAGAAGAAAAGATAAAATACAAACATTAAACAAGATTCCTGTTTTCCTTAACATTCATTCTGGGTTGTTCGCTTCATTGATCCAGAACAGTCCAAATTAAATCTACGTTCAAATAAGTCTCTATTCACAGTGGAGTAAAGGTTAGGGGCTCGGATTGAGGAATTGGAGAACCGAGTTCGAATTCCAGTTAAATCCATTACATTCACTTACATGATAATACCTTTGGAAAAGGTATGAATCTTCTTCTTCTCACCACCCCATCTATGGGTAAAGAGCCGGAAAGACCGGGTTCTATAGCCTTGGATGGCAACTGTGCTACCACAGAAAGAAATGGCAACCTACTGCGGCTCGGATTGAGGAATCGGGGAGCCGAGTTCGAATTCCAGTCGAATCCATTACATTCCCTTACGTGCTAATACCCTTGGGAAACGTATGGATTCTCTTCTTTTCCCCTATTTATGGGTAAATAGCAGCACAGATCGAGTTATATAGCCTTGGGTGGCAACTGGTCTACCGCAGACAGAAATGGAAACCGACTGTGGGAAAATAAAATCTGCCTTGTCAGTCATGTTTCGAACGAGACATGATCGCCTAAGCGTGTATCACGCATGGCACATAACTGACTGATCTGTTGAGTGCTATCTATTAGCAGATACTATCTGATCTATAAGAAGAGGAAGCAGTTACAGATTATAGTGCACAATGGGGAAAGATAACCTCAACTACTAAACATTAGAAAATTGACTTCATAATGTTCGTATAACTCGTAAGACCCATTCGAAATGACCTTTGCATGAAAACCACTTACAAATGTAAACTATTTAAGTGACTAAGAACCATGTTTTACTTTCTGGCACATGTTTTTTTTTTTTTGCAAAGAACGTTGGGCTCAGTAAAACGGCTGTAAAAAAAATTCCCCATGGTGGATGAGAAAGGAGCTTTTATTTTCTTGCAGGATATAAAATTCCGCTTCCAATGATATAAAACATGACCTGGTAACATTGTTTTCCGAGTATACCTAACATTTATTTTAAATCGATCAGACTATAGAAGATTATGCTTTTCCAATATGGTATGAATAAACAAACAACCAAAGTTAAACCCAATTTATGAATTATTAGGTCGAGCCTAATCTGCCAATTCGCGCCTAAGTGATCGCATTCTAAGAACATTTATATCCATTTTCCAATTCTTGCCATTTAGGTCCTTCGGTGGTCTTCTGGACATCAATCTCGTCTCCAGATTGTGAACCTTGTCCTTGTAAAAGTGGCAAAGGTTAACGTCGCGATGACAGACCTAAATCACTTCGATTAAATCAAATCTTTGGAAGTTGTTAAATCTTCGCCTCGAGGACCAATAAAGCAGGTGTTCATTCTGAACGAAGAAACCACTGGATGGCTTCCTTTGACACTTAACTGACGTGAAAAGGTTGCAAATTTGACCAGATTTTGAATGACGTTCGTCGCACAACTTGCGCACAGAGTTTCATGGGTAAAGCGAAAAATGACACACTCACACAACCGGGGACTTGTAACGGCACCTAGTAGTGGTGTAAAAGTTAGCAAACTCAGTGCAGTTGGACAGTAGTCACTACAAATAGAAATAATCATTGGACTGGAGTCACTATAAGCAGAAATAATCATTGGATCACTTGTTAATCAAATATTGATGATCTGTAAGAAGGGTTACCAGAATAGAGAAATATATAGAATCAGTAAATTCAATCCTCACTGGGTGCTCCGTATTTTCGGCCTTGTGTCACAAGTAAGCTACGTATGTATCTAAAAAGCGATACTTAAGTTTAAAAAGCAAAATTCATTTGAAAAAATTTAAAAAAGCTTTTATTTTAGATTTAATTCCAAGCTAATAAATTTGATATTCCCAATCACTAAAAATATTTTCGAGTATTTCGAACCGAATTTAAACTTATTAAAATATTTTTCTCCTTATCAGTAAAAGCTATAAATTCGTCCATATTGACACATCCGTCAACAAAACATAATTCTCTTAAAAATCTTTCAAAATAAAATACACTTTTCTGAAACGCTATTTGTGGAAAATTAGTTGATTTAAAGCTTAGTCAATCTGAATTTGAACAAATATTATGTGCCTTTTGTTTAAAATATCGCTTTATTTATTGATTGACAACGTGGATAGCTGAAAGAAATTACTTGAATACGTGAACACTTTTTTATATTAATTTTTTAACTACATAGTAATCTTAGAAATTTAAGAAATCTAATATTTACTGAATTTTAGGGACTTACGCTTGTGCAGAAAATGTTAGAAAATTACCAATAAATTTCAAATTGATTATAGGCACCTCTCTTATTTCAGATAATGTCTTCTATGAAGGTTCATATTTTCAAAAATCGACCCATTGAAATGGCTAGTTTGTTTTGTTTTACGGTATATCAACCTCAATGGGTTATTTAATGCCGACGAGATTTTTATTGCTGTTAATATTTTTTTTGAAAAAGTATTTCTGTTAATATTTTTTTTGAAAAAGGATTTCTGTTAATATTTTTTTTTGAAAAAGTATTTCTGTTAATATTTTTTTCAAAAAATGTATTGCTGGTAATATTTTTTTCTTCAAAAATTTATTGCTGGTAATAATTTGTTACAAAAATGTATTGCTCTTATTAAAACCTATTTTTACACTTATGTAGTGTTTTGGTTCCAGTTTGGGTGGGGTTAACTATTTGCCGATAGCTGGGATCCTAGCAGGTGCTACCACCTCGGGTCAGGGTGGACCTGGGAACACCAGCAATTAAAAGGTGGTTCCACGCTCCTCAAAACTTCCTGATAAGAGACCTTGCTGTCGGATGTGGTTTATCGTCTTACCCAGGACGCGAAATGCCTAGTAAACAACAAGTAATAAACGGTGGCCTAAAAATATATTTAAAAGGAATAAAAAGACCAATAGGTTTTTAACGGTAGAAAAATATTTTCGGCGAGGGTAGCTCTAAAAATGATGCCACTTATATTATTATGTTATCCCACGACACTCGAAGCAAATGTTGGCTGTAGAGGCAAAACCTTCCCACCAATAACCCATATTTTTCTCTTGCTGCAGGTAATAGTCTAACAAAGTGGCATCAGACAGGAAATTGCGTACGAAGATGTGTATCACTGAATTCCTTTATGAGGGAAATATTGCATTCATTGACATTCATCGACGCTTGTTAAATGTTTATGGAAAACATGCAGTGGATTTGATCACAGTTAAAACGGTGGGTAATGCGTTTAATCTGTGGTGACAGTGAGCTGTGTGATAAGCCACGTTGCAGGCGGCTATGCACAACTGTCAAACAAAGAAGTGTAGAACGAGTGGAAAATGCATAGCTATTGGCGGTGACTATATTCTTTGGAGTTAGAAACTTTCTCTATTCAACCGTCTTATTGTGCTTCACAGCATCTGATGTAATTTCTGTGGAAATTATCGGGAAGGCCTTACTTTCGGAGAAACCCTCGTACATCTTCACGATTTGATATGGAAAAAGAGTGTTGAACTTCTGCGTAATCTCCTATACGGCAGTGAATGGTGGACAATCCCCTCACCGAAGCGACCTGAAGCGACAAAGACAAGGTCCTGCCGATAACATAGATACAACATGTGAGAAACAATGAAGTTTTAAGTAAAATAGGAACCACAAGGAAATTGATTCAATCATAAATTAGACAATTGAAACTTTATTGGACACGTAATGAGGAAAGAGGGCCTGGAGAATTTAACACTCACATGACATACGAAGAGAAGCAGGGAAAAGCTTTGCTAACAAGCGTGTATAAATGGATGACAGAACAAAGATAAAGAGAGGTGGTAAAGCGTTAGAAGTTACTTAGAGCAACAAAAAAGAGGAAATTGTGGAGGGCCATGATCATTCACAGCATAAAAGAATTTAACGCATAAAAGTATAGATGGCAGAACAAGGATAAAAAGGGATGGTAAAGAGTTAAAAGTTACTTAGAGGAATGATAGACAGGAAATTGTGGAGAGCCATAATTGTCTTCCTCTTGAGAGGAGATGGCACATAAAAGAGGAAGAAGATATATTTAGTTGGAAAAAGAGTCTATGTACATATATGGAATTTTGTTGTTAAATACACGTAACGAGGAAAGAGAGCTTGGTGAATTTAACACTCACATGGCATACGAAGAGAAACAGAAAAGCCTAGCTAACGAGCGTGTATAAATGGTTGACAGAACAAGAATAAAGAGGGATGGTAAAGCGTTAGAAGTTACTTAAAGCCACAAAAGAAAGGAAAATGTGGAGAGCCGTGATCGCCTACCTCCTGAAAGGAGATAGCACATAAAAGAAGATATATTTAGTTGGAAAAAAGAGTGTATGTTTCATAAATGAAATTTTGCTGTTAAAGTTTTGTATGACAAAAATGCATTAAACTTTGTTAAAGAAACATCTGTGCGAGTTTAAATGTTTGCATGACATGCGAAATAGGAAAAAAAAAACGTTGTTGATAAACTTAATATGGAGACATCTTTTAAAGTTTATGAAGGAACAAAATGTTCAAGAATATAAAAGTTTTGTGTTTATGATAAAAGAAATGTATTGTTGCATACAAAATAGAAATGTTGACGTTAAAAAGCCAATTGCCTAACAAAGCACCTTTTTTTAGAGTTTGATAGGAGATTTTAGAAACGGTTATTTTTGGTTATTTCCATTGGTTGAAAATATCGCTTAGCTTGTGCTGATAGAAGGAGAGTAGGCGTGAGAGAAGCATATAAATAGACTGAGATAGATAGATAGATAGATAGATAGATAGATAGATAGATAGATAGATAGATAGTGAGTAAATCGTGATGGATAGAGACACAGATAATAAGCTAACCGAGATAGATAGATAGATAGATAGATAGATAGATAGATAGATAGATAGATAGATAGATAGATAGAAAATGAACAACCATAGATAGATAGATAGATAGATAGTGAGCAAATCGTGATGGATAGAGACACACAGATAATAAGCTGGAGAGAGAGATAGATAGATAGATAGATAGATAGAAGGATAGATAGATAGATAGATAGATAGATAGATAGATAGATAGAAAATGAACAACCATAGATAGATAGATAGATAGATAGATAGTGAGCAAATCGTGATGGATAGAGACACAGATAATAAGCTAACCGAGATAGATAGATAGATAGATAGATAGATAGATAGATAGATAGATAGATAGATAGATAGATAGAAAATGAACAACCAGAGATAGATAGATAGATAGATAGATAGATAGATAGATAGATAGATAGATAGATAGTGAGCAAATCGTGATGGATAGAGACATATAATAAGCTAACCGAGATAGATAGATAGATAGATAGATAGATAGATAGATAGATAGATAGATAGATAGAAAATGAACAACCATAGATAGATAGATAGATAGATAGATAGATAGATAGATAGATAGATAGATAGATAGAAAATGAACAACCAGAAATAGATAGATAGATAGTGAGCAAATCGTGATGGATAGAGACACATATAATAAGCTAACCGAGATAGATAGATAGATAGATAGATAGATAGATATGAACAATTTGTGACAGAGAGGGAGAGAGCGAAAGAGAACAGGCCGAGATTGATATGAACAGGTGGTGACAGAGAGAAGAAAAAGAGAGATATCAACAAATTGTGACAGAGATAGAAATGGTTAAACAGAGATGAACAGATTCTGACTGAAAGAGAGCGAGAGAAAGAGAACGATAGAGGTAGAGAGAGATGTACAGATTTTGACAGAGAGAGATAAAGAGAATGAGAGAGGGAGAGAGAGAGAGAAGTACAGATTGTGACGGAGAGAGATAGAGAAAGAAAGTGAAAGAGAGGGAGAACAGTACCGATTGTGACGGGGAGAGAAAGAAAGAGAACGAGAGAGAGAGAGAGCAGTACAGATTGTGACGGAGAGAGAGAGAGAGAGAGAGAGAGAGAGAGAAAGAGAACGAGAAAGGGAGAGAGAGAAGTATAGATTATAACAGAGATAGAAAGGTTGTGACAATGTAATATAGAGAAATATGAACAGATTGTAACAGTGGGATAAGAGAGAGAGAGAGAGATTCTGACACAGAGATAGAACTAGAAAACGAGAGTGGGAGAGAGATGAACAGATTGTGATAGAGAAAGGGAGAAATTGTGATAGAAATAGATAAAGAAATATGAACAGTGCGATAGAGAGAGAGAGAGAGAGAGAGAGAGAAAGAGAAAGAAAGAGAGAGATTTGATAGAGAAAGATATAGAAATATGATCAGATTCTGACAGAGAGAGAAAAAGAGATATAGGAACAGATTCTGACAGAGAGAGGAAGAGATATATAAGGAGAGCGAAATATGAACAGATTGTGATACAGAGAGAGAGAGATATTAAAAGACTAAGATAGAAGGATGCTAAGGATACCATGGACCGAATATGTGAGCAACGATGAGGTTTTGGAGACAATGCAAACAAAGAGGAAACTTATACTTAACATCAGGAAGAGGCAGCTGAAATTTCTTGGACACGTAATGAAAAAAGAGTGCTTAGAAAATCTGACACTCACAGGGCGGATAAAGGGGAAAGAGGGACAAGGGAAAGCAACGCGTGACATAGCGAGCTTAAGCAAGTGGACGTCAGAACAGGGTCTGGGAGTAATAACAAAAAGACAAAACTTATTGAGAGCTAAAAGGGACAGGAAGATGTGGAGAGCCATGATCGCCTACGTCCGGAAGAGACATGGCACATAAAAGAAGAAGAAGAAGAAGAAGATAGATACGAACAGATTATGATAGAGAGAAAGAGAATTGAACAGATTCGGAGAAGTACAGAATGTAAAAAAGAGAGAAAGTGAGAGAGATGGACAGACTGGGGATAGGCATGAACAGATGGAGAGAAAGAGAAGAGAATCGTATGTTATGTCTTAACATCGCGAACGAATATTTTGGAGAAATTTTTTCCAAATATTATAGGTCATTCCACGGTATACAAAAGTCCTCATGTCTTTTAAGAGAAGTGTGTGCTTTACGTGTTGTGGGACATTAGCAGTAATGTCTCGTGTTCGTAGCTTTTCTGTTGGAGTTTCTCTCGTCTAGATAGATGACCAAACTGGATGTAGGGCTTTGCCACTCTTCCAACGAAGTAATTTGACAGCATGGATGAGCTCTGCAGACAAAAAAAAAAAAAAAAAAAATTGGTCCTGGCCTCACCACAAGATATTATAGTTTATTTTTTAGTATTTTATGTTTACTCAGCTTTTACTATTTTGAAGCTAAATTCAACAAGTCTCCCCGTCTCTTCATTTATGTGCCGTGACCCTTCAGGACGTTGGCAATCATGGCTCCCCACCAGGCCCATACTACCCGCGAACCGCACCCCACCAACCCGACCGGGGGAGGCAAGCCTGATTGGAAGCCCCGAACAGTGCTTTGTAATCCTCACTATCTTATCAACATTTGCTTTTTACTGCTTACATTTATATATCTTACAAATTAAACTAAGCACAAGTGACTATTAAAAGATGATAAATTTTCGCGAATTTTGACGATATTTTGGGGTCTTTTTTTCGGCCAATTCCATGAATTCGTTTTGGTCATAGTAAGTCTCGGAAAAACAGTGTAAAATCCACTATTCTTTATTCATGATATGTCCCGAAAAGGGATATATTTGTTCGAAGTAGCAAAGTGGTTTTGGACTACTGTAACCGGGTAGGACAATCTACCGTAATGGACTGGTCCTCGTCGTAGTGGTAGGCAATAGGCGAAGACAATAGGCGTCGTCTCTGTACCTCCATATCAGTCTGTATTTATGGCTGACACCAGCCAATCATATTACTGTGAGGGGGAATCCAGGTGTATGCATATTCATTACATCAATTCATAATACTGAATGTGTTATAATTCCTCAACTTTTTAATAAGAAAAATATCAATTTGATATTAAAAAACATTGTTGATTTATTTAAAACGGAATGATCTATTATAACATGTCTCTAATTTGTATTTAGGTGCATTGTATTTATTTTCAATTTTTCTAGTTGGATTTTTCACCTATATTGCATATGATCCATTACTGTACATAATTAAGTTACAATAAAATTTGTATTCTATAAGAATACTACCTTATGAAAATTGAAATGTAGTAGAGTTGGGGGGGGGGGCGTATCATAGAATGGGGGGGGGGGCAGAATCCATGCACCTGTCCTGTTCTTCAGAGTTTTCCTGTCCATTTACTCAAGCTCGCTAGGTATTCATTGTTTTCCTCTCCCCCGCATGCCTCCAATCTGTAATTTCAACTGTCTCTTCCTGATGTTAAGTATAAGTTTCCTTTTTGTTTCCATTTTCTCTAAAACCTCGTCGTTGCTCATATGTTCGGTCCATGGTATCCTCAGCATCCTTCTGTAGAAAGTTCAACTCTCTCTTCTTGATGACAAGTGTAAGTGTCCTTTTTGTTTCCATTTTCTCTAAACCTTCATCGTTGCTCACATATTCGGTCCATGGTATCCTCAGCATCCTTCTGTAGAAATTTTAACATCCCACATTTCTATTGTTTCAATTCTCTTCTTCATCTATGAAGTGATTGTCCAGCATTCACTGCCATATAGGACGACTGATATTTCCAACTCCTACATTTCTACATTTCTACAGAAGGATGCTGAGGATACAATGAATCGAATATGTGAGAAACGATGAGGTTTTAGAGAAAATGGAAACAAAAAGGAAACTTATACTTAACATCAGGAAGAGACAATTGAAATTTCTACAGAAGGATGCTGAGGATAACATGGACTGAACATGTGAGCAACGCCGAGGTTTTAGAGAAAATGGAAATAAAAAGGAAACTTATACTTAACATCAGAAAGAGACAGTTGAAATTTCTACAGAAGGATGCTGAGGATACCATGGACCGAACATGTGAGCCACGACGAGGTTTTAGAGAAAATGGAAACAAAAAGGAAACTTATACTTAACATCAGGAAGTGTTAGTTGAGGTTTGTAGCGCATACAATCAGGAAGAAGGGCTTGGAAAATCTAATACTCACGGGACCGAGAAAGGGCAAGATGGGTAGAGGAAAACCACACCTAACATAGTGTTTGAGTAAATAAATGGCGGAACAGAGCATACGAGAAATAACAGAAAGAAAAAATTTATTAATGTTACAACGGACAGGAAGTCGTGGAGAACCATGACCGCGTAAGTCCTGAGGGGATACGGTAAATAAAGAAGGAGAATAGCAACAGTAATAGTCGTCCTCTTTTATGTGCCGTGTTCCTGTAGGATGTGGTTGATCATAGCTCTCCACAACATCACTACTCTTTATAGCTCTTAGCAATGTTTGTTTTTTTTTATTAACTTTTCATCTCCCTTTTTGGTATTTATTTACACAATCTCGTTTGGCAATGTTACTCACTGATTTCCACTTAACCTCTTATATTCACTATTCCCTGTGTATCAGATTTTCCATGATTTCTTTTCCCATTAGGCGCCCTAGAAATTTAAACTGTCTCTTTCTGGTTCTAAATAAAAGTGGCATTTTTCTTTCGATAATGCGAAATAATTATTACCGGGACCACTTGTTTTGTTTTTCGATTGCTCGTCAAACTGAAGAATGATTATTTTTCATAAAACTCAGTATTTGAGAAGCGAAGACAGCTTTCATCGTTTTCGAACCGAGTTTACTCAGGCATTTTTATAGTCAGCTTTATATCGGATCCACGTGTGTTAACAAAATAAATAAAATGACAATTTTATGTAAGGATGATGAAGATTTAGTTTTTAATATTTGTCTATTAGTGTCCCCGAATGTCATTTGTTTTTCTCCTCTTGCTAGGGTTGTCAAATCACGAAAAGGTTTTCTTTCAGATCTTCACATTCCGTTGAAAGTTTATCCAATCATTTTATTTTCTAATAATATTTGTTCGCGCAAGGCGTATATTTTCATTTTTGTAAACTTAACCAAGTAAGAATTAAAAAAAAATACATCTAGAGGAAAAGAGAAGGAAAATATAATTAAGTGAATTTTATTTTATATTAATGTTCACCAAATAAAAGGCCCGAGAGTCACTCAAAATAAAGTGTTATTGTGTGGTGTTGTATAAGTGTGAAAAAAATGAAGTTCATGTGGTTATGACGGAGAGATAACGGTGAACCATAGACTTGAAGAGGTCAAGATTGAAGTGATTGCAAGAACACCCTGTCAGCGGCCTGTTCCACAAAGTAGCAGTTCTTGAGAGAAAAAAGTTTCGAATGAAACTTACTTTTGGCTACTGGAATACGAAAGGTATGGGGATAAGTCATTCTTGTGTTCGCAGCATGGCGGGTCCCAGTTGTAAAGATCAGGAGTGTCGGGACTAAGGAATGTAGCTCGTCAGAAAACACGCCATGGAGTGGCTCGCGACTTTTCGTCTGTGGGAAAGTGGTTGTGATGTGGAAAATCACAAGAATGCGTAGATGCTTTTGAACTCTATCAAGACTGGCAAGGAAGGACTGGGCAGCTTTAGCCCAAATATGGGAGCGATACTCCATTTTTGGTCTGGTCTTGCTCTTGTAAGGATAGTGTATATCAGAAAGAGTTAGATACTTACTGAGGCGGTACAATCATTTTCCAACATCTTTAACAATAGATCGGATATATGCGTTCCACTTGAGGTTCGGGTAACCTTGAGTCCCAATAGACTTTCAATGCAAGCCCCCCCCCTTTGAGAGAAGACCCATCCATAATAATAGCTGAAAGTTTAGACTCTTCTCAGTGGAGGTGGAATGGTTTTGGTCTTAATGAATTTACAAGCCAGTCCTTTCCTCCACTGAGCCACCTGGCCTAGGTCAGAAAAGAGATAAGCTGCTAAGTTCTGGTCTTTCAGATTTGGGGAAGTACTCCTGTAAACTGTTGTATAATCCACATAGATACTCACTACTGATCGTCGTATACTCTTAAGCAGATCATTAATATACAGTAGAAAGAAGGGAAGATCGAGGAGAGAACCCTGTGGAAGCCGCCTGTGATCTTATGGACATCCGATGACTGACCGTTAACAACGACCTTCAGGGACATATATGTTAGGAAGGACTTGATAATTAAGAGTCCTTCTAGAGATTCCATAGCTGGAGCGTTTATATATCAGTCCCCGATAATGAGTAACGTGTTCCAGAGTTCACAAATGCATCCGAAGCCACTCTAGTAGGTCAAATAGTCGGTGGTGGTGGAATGGTTCTGACCATATTGAATTTTACAAATCAGTTCTTCCATTGAGCCCCCTGGCCTAGATCAGAAGAAAGATGAGCTGCTAAGTTCTGGTCTTCCAAATTTTTGGAGGTACTCCTGTAAAATGTATAATCCGTATAGATACTCACTAAGGATCGGCGAATGCACTTCGGCATATCATTAATATACAGTAGCAAGAGTAGAGAGAGAACCCTGTAGATGGCCAGCTGTTACTTTATTGGCTTTCGGTGACTGGCCATGTTAAGAAGGACTTGATAATTGTGAGTCCTTCCAGAGATTCCACAGCTGGAGCGTTTATGAAACAATCTCTGATAATGGGTAACGTGTCCCAATTCATGCCTTGATAGTAAGGCTGAACAGTCCGACAAGGTCAAAATGGCAGCCAGTGTCCAAAATGACCTCAAGACCGTCGTTACCTGGAGTAAAAGATGACTTGTCAATTTTAACGCTTCCAAAACTAAACTTCTCTCCATTAATCATCTAAGAGCCCCTTTGCTGCCTTCCTGCAAGGCTGATGCTAACCACCAGGAAAGTGACTCGTTGCGCCTTCTGGGCTAACATTTTCAGCTGAAATGAAGTGGAAAAAACTATATCGAATCCATTGCTAGGTCAGTTGCTAAAACGGTCGGTTCCCTGTGTAGGTTGATACATTTTTTCTCTCTAGAATCTTTCTTGAATATCTATAAGTCTACCATTCGCCCAGGTTTAGAATATTGCTGCCATATATGGTCCAGTGCCATTGCTGTTTGCCTGGAGTCCCTTGATAAGATTCAAAAAAGAATCAGCAATATTATTGGCCCTGACCTAGTAGCTCAGCTGCAGTCACTTGCCCACCGCCATAAGGTTGCCTCTCTGTGCCTTTTTTTTAATATAAATACTTTCATGTTAATTGTTCGGATGAGCTCTTCGATGTGGTACCTAGACTCTATGAATTTAAGCGCAGTACTAGACTGGCATCGAGATGTCATCAATTTACAATTGAGCTGGCTAGATGTAGCCGTAACTTCTATGCTGACAGTTTATTTTCTCGCACCTTCCGTCTGTGGAACTTCCTTCCGGTTCCATGCTTTCCAGCTAATTTTAATCTGCATTTGTTTAAATGCAATGTCAATCACTATTTGCCGTTCTTCTCATTGCTCTTTTCTCTTTCTACTCATTACTAATGTTTCTGTTCTTAATTCCTCAACCCCCTGTAACCCCTTGCTTGTACTACTGTGCTTGGGATGATACCGATTAAAAAAAATCTCATTCTTCACATGCATTCGAAGCCACTCTAATCGGCCTTGTCTTTTGTTAAGTTAGTGTCGCTTAGAAGAGGAAGTATGTTTCAGATTAGTTCTGATAAGGACTTATTATCGAGACTATTTATATGCGAACTATTGCCCTCATTTTTGTTGTTGCTATTATAATGTTTCGGCCGTTCTGTCCACCGGACTTCATCTGACAAAGAGATACTTATTTCAGTTTGTTAATATATATAACACAATATGTTCATATTTCTTTCTCCAAGTTCTCCACTGCCTTAACCAGTGAATTAAGAGGTGAATTAACAGGAGATAACTGATAACTGACATACATTAGACATCGCACGTGGAACTAGAACAGTCTACCCCAGCGAGCGAAATAAAGGGTTCAGTTCGACATTCCAACCACCTGAAGAAGGCCGGAGCGCACAACGGCCGAAACGTTGTGATAAATATGGTAACAAAGATGACAATAGTTCGAATAATGTAAATAGTGTCTAGTGGTTGAGTTGGAAACTGAACTGTTGTTATACTCTACTTCAAATTAAACCTCTTTCTGATTCACCTGTCACGAAAGTTACTGCTAAAACAAAAGCATGACAGAATACTAAGTTGTGTATCCACCCTGAGTGTTTGAAAGAGCTCGCTCGGCGGCTCTTGAGGCAGTTTGAGCCAACGAATCTCTTCACCACCAGCCTCAACACGAGTACGTAATCTTACACCTGTATATCAATCTCCCAAAATCCCATCCTGTTCGTCCGCAAGTGTTACCTCCTTTACCCACAAAAGATATTCTACCGTTGCATCATTGCATACGTTGAGAATAAAGTTAATTTTCCTTCTGGGTTAATGATGATAGAATTTCGTTGGCTTGTTATTCTTACAAACATGCGCAGTATACAACACTATTGTGTTTTCATATATCGAAATCGATGGGAGAATCCGCCATAAAGTTTATATGTTAAGGTTCTTGTATAAATATTTGTATGATCGTTCTTTTGATAATTTAATATTTTATTTTTAAAAGTGTGTGCAGAAATTTCATATTTTTAAGTCAGAAAGTGAATGTGAATTAGAAATATCATTTCATACAGTTTGCTTTTATATGCTATTCGATTTGGTGATTCTATGCCGATGACAAGAAGGGTCTATACTTCCCTTAAATTGTGTTTGGCTTCATTTTTGACCTTACGTTTGGCCCCACATCTATACGTGATTATGCAAATGTGTAATTTATAGATAATCTTAGATTTCCGAGGCACCTCGAGACGGTATAATCGTTAGCAAGTGTGTCTCGCTAGAACAATTACGACTGAGTAGTGCGTTCGATCCTCACTAGGTGCCCCATACTTTCGGCCTTGTGTCACATCGAAGCTAGGCTTGAAAAATCACTATGGGCACCTCGGCGTGGTATAATCGTTAGCAAGCGTGTCTCGCTAGAACAATTACGACTGAGTAGTGAGTTCGATCCTCACTAGGTGCCCCATACTTTCGGCCTTGTGCCACATCGAAGCTACTCTTAGAAAATAAGTATAAATCTTAGATTTCCGAAATATATTCTGCAAAATTCCTAACCCATAATTCCATTTGTTTGTCCTGTCCCATAGCTGTGGAAATTATTTGTGAACTACTTTGCTACTTCTGTTACTACCACTACTCTTTGAGGAAACCGTTTTATCTAATAAAGTATTATAACACTCTTTTTAAAAGTAATTTCTGAAAATTATATCAAATCTGCAAGGGTAAGCAGAAAAAGGGAAACATTGGGTGAAATTATTTTCGCTACGGATTAATTTATATATTATATATTTTAGATAACAGGAGGTTATAAATTTAACCGTTTTCTTTTAATATTTTATCGTCATGTATGTTGGGTTTTTAAAAGAATAATTCTTTCAGGAATGGAGATATTGGAAAAAATCTAGGGTGCAGATTTATATTTTGATAAGATTCAATAGCAGCACTCTCGAGAATCTTCCGTCTAAATAAGTTACTTTCTCTTTTATTAAGTGTGGCATTCTTTAAAACAAAGTTGTGGTTGAATTTATTTCTATGTATAACTAATGCATTTGATAAATTGGTGTGTATAAGATCCTTTTTGTATTCATAGATACTTTTTTAAAATTTCTGTAAGTCTCACCAATATATTGTGAAGAGCAGTTGTAGCGCTTTATTTTATATATATCTGCTTCAGTATTATTATTTTCACACCATGTTGCAATCCCTGAAATTTTCGTACTGATCTTCGCAATGTAAACAAACTGGCGCCATATTTGTTATCAGCACGGTGATTTGTTTGCGTATTTTTGGTTTTGTTTTGATTGTTTGTTTTACGGTATTACTGCTAATATTTTTTCCAAAAATATATAGCTGGTCATATTATTTTCTTCAAAAATGTATTGTTGGTGATGTTTTTTTTTTCTTAAAAAAATGTATTGCTGGTGATGGTTTTTTTCTTCAAAAACGTATTGCTTGTAGTAATTTTTTTCTTTAAAAATTCATTGCTGGTAATAATTTTTACAAAAATGTATTGCTGGTATTAAAACCTATTTTTATACTTTCATAATGTTTTGACTCCAGTTTGGGGATTAACTATTTGCCCTAACAGATGCTACCACCCCGGGTCAGGGTGGATCTGGGAACACCAAACATTAAGTGGTTGTTCCACGCTCCTCAAAAACTCCTGATCAGAGGCCTTGCTGTTGGATGTAGTTTATCGTCTTACCTAGGGCGCAGATGTAGTTTATCGTCTTACTCAGGACGCGGTATTTTTGGTTCAGATATCAATAATAATTTTGGATGCAGTTGTAATTATTTTGATTTATTAAAATTGGATAATTTTGCAAGGATAGTAGATGTTAATGAGTTAGTAGGTAGTATTATATGTTTGCTTTTATCTAATTTCTTGTTAATAATGTTATTATCATTTTTGCGATTGTATATTTTGTATGCTTTTCTCTTAGTAGATGAAATAATAAGGATATTTGAGGTTTTTGAAAGTGTTTTCTATGTATATTTATTCTTCAGGTAAGTATCGGAGGCTGCAGATTTTTAGTGCTCTTAAATAGAATCCTATAATTATTCCAAATTTTTCCTGCTACAGTGGTTGGATTAAAAATTTATAAGATCATTCTCGTTGGGAAATCTCTAACTGAAGTTCGTTATTAGTTATATGTAGCATGATCTAGGAAGTGTGAAGTGTTGTTAGATTCAGATTCAAAGGTAAAATCTGTTGTGTGGGTTTGTTGACAAGATCGGGTAAAACTGTTTTTTGTGGATATATTAACCCTTTGCGCCCTCACCACCTCTTAACCGGTGGTAGAGAAAAATGACGTAATACCCAGACACCGGTTGAACAGTGATAGAGAAAAATGACTTAATGCCCAGCTACCGGTTGAACAGTGAGTAAACACTTGTAACTATTTTTATATCTACCGTGAAACATTACACACCAATTAATTGCGAATTTTGACTCAGGTGCTCAGGCAGAAGGGTTAAAATTGTTCAGGAATACAGGACTGAAAGGGCTAATAAATAATCATTCTTTGAAACCTGCATTTATTTTATAATCACATGCTGGGTCATAACCAGTGATCACGGGTAAAGAAAGGATGTGTTTGTTTGTTATTTCCAAGTAATTAAACAAAAGACATCGATTAACAAAAAGAAGATAAATATATGACAAAGTTTTTTTGCAGGGATTTTGTTTATTTGTTATTGAGTTCCTTCTTTATCAGACCCAAATCTCTAACCACAATACATTATTTGTTGTATCCAAGGGAAAGTGTCTGAATAGAATAATCACACGAAGTTTTGTAATGAACGATAATACTTAGGACAAGAACAACGCATATAAGATTCGTCAGCGGCCCGTAGAAGAAGTAGTCAACTGCTAGAAGTGAGTCAAGTGAATTCCATAATGAATCTCCAACTGCAAACCAACATACAGTATTTACTGATGTATTTATGTGACATGCCCATTATCGTCCGTAGGCATGCTACAACATTATTATTATTGTGCATCGTATCATCTTGCCATAGAGTAATTTTATGTGCCTAATTGCCAAGTCCCATCCGAGGTCTATGAATAAAAACGGTCCAATAGGAGAGTTTTACGCAGATTTGGCACGTTTCGTTTTTAGATAGAGAGAGTATTGTGGATGATATGTACAGTTTGGCGCAGATTAATTTATTATTATTGTTAAGTGGGAGAACAGAAAACCAACAAAATGATGCTGAGGTAAAAAATATATGAAGCCCGATATATCCATCATTACACCTAGTTTGATAAGGGTATGCAGGGTACATTCACCACAACCAAGTGTGCTCGATATGGTGACATGTTTTTAATAAAAGAAGCGCGTAACCTCGCAACTGGGGCCTAGTTAGAAATACTTTCAGGTCAGGTAACCCAGTCACCTCAGACGGTTTCCGATTGGGGATGTTCTTAAGTACTACATCTAGACTTGACTTCCAAGTCAGTTTGGCTAACTCATCATAAAAAAAAAACACACTCGACACCAAGTGCTTCTCTCTTATTAAGAGAGATTCACATTATGTCAAACCCTAGGTGACATGTCCAACTGGTTATCTTCAGGAAATTGATAAGCAAATCTATGGTACTGAAAGGGATATTTACTGTAGCCCATTTTAATTGACCAAGACCTCTCGGGTATGACGATAAACTACATCCGCGCCCAGCTTAAAACGATAAACTACATCCAACAGCAAGGCCCCTGATCAGAAGGTTTTGAGGAGCGTGGACCTACCTCTTAATTGCTGGTGTTCCCAGGTCCACCCTGACCCGAGGTGGTAGCACATGTTAGGGTCCCAGCTATGGGTGAATAGTTGACCCCCATAAACTGTGGTCAAAACATTATGAAAGTGTAAAAATAGGTTTTAATGCCAGCAATACTTTTTTGTAAAAAAATATTACTAGCAATGAATTTTTGAAGGAAAAATTATTACCAGCAATATATTTTTGAAAAAGAAATATTACCAGCAATATTTTGAAGGAAAAAAATATTACCAGCAATACATTTTTGAAGACAAAAAATATTACCGCAATACATTTTCGGAAAAATTATTACCAGCGATAACAATCTTGTTGGCATTAAATAACCCACTGAAGTTGTTATGCCATAAAACAAAACAAACTGAACCAAACCAATTCACCAAGACAAAACTCTAATTAATTAATATCAAAAGCCACGAAAACCATGCTTAAAAATAAAATAAATACCCGGATGCTATATTAGGGAATTTATTTTTAATTTAATTTTTTTTTATTTTGTATTTTACTTATTTTGGAATTCATTGTCTATTTTATTTGATTGGGTGTGAAAAAATGAAGCCAAACACAATTTAAGGGAAGTATAGAATATATGATTCCATCTCTTTGAATCCCCCAGCTATAGGTTGAATAGTAGGGTAAAATTGGTTTGTCATCCTTGGTTGGCAGCCAATCTAGGAGAAGGTCCACTCTGAATTTGAAACCGTATGTAGCCTATTCTATACAGCTACGAAAAGAATACACAATGGTTATAGTTCCAACTGTATTCACCCTTATTATTATTATTAGTTATGTCAACGAACATTCGTATGGCACTTTTGTGATGTCAATGAATACTCGTTCTCACGTTCGTTGTAGTAGAGACTTTGTAATCGCAGATACAACTATAGTAACGCCGTTGAACAATACTGGTGTCAGACGCCTTCGAACAGTACTCGTACTAATAGTATTGTTCGATAATACTCGCCCGAAAAGTAATCACCGATTAGTGATCTGAATAGAGAAATAGTATAGTGAATAGAGTAGAGAATAGCGGTCCATATAGTAATAAAGAGTAGAGTAGAAATAACGATCCAAATAGTAATAGAGAATAGAATAGAAATAACTATCGTTAGTCGTCAGCTACTTCTTACATATATGTGTTTCCTCTATGGTCACGTGGTCTATTTAATTCAATAATGGGATCGCTTGTGTTTGCCCATTGGCGATCTACGTTCAAACCCAAGTATCGGCAGCGACAATTTATTTCTATATAACATTATTATTATTATTATTATTATTATTATTCACCGATTTCTCTAAACGAGTATCTTTATTTTCATAATTACATTCAAGATGTTTTACCTTTTATACCCTCGTGCTTATTTTGTTGTCGGCCATATTTGGTAACTTTCTTTCAATTATGCATCGAATCATTTCTAGGACAACTAATAATTAATTTTAATTAGTTAATAATTATAATTTGATAATTAATTTTAATTTGTTATTATTAACTCCAATTTGTGGTTGTGTGTTGCATTAAGAAATTTATATTTTTGTGAAAGTTAAGTTGTGGCTCATATGTAGGTAACCTGAAACATTAATTGGATTCTTAACTTTACCACTGTAAACATACGACCAGAAACTTTGCTTAGTCTTCCACCGACTGGACAATTCATCCCATGTTCTGCTTCGATTCTCGTTGTATACGAAAATTGGGAAAGGCCCGGTGTACGTTCCCAATAGAATGAAAATTGAAATAATTCCTTAGCAAGAAAACATGAATCCTGATTTAATTATATCTGGTTATTTATTCACAGTGGGGATTGAGGTAGGTAGATAAAAATTGAGAGATCTTGTTATTTCTGTCTGCTCTCACAACAAACTAACGGACCAAATGACTATATAAGCCTACAACCGGAATTGCATAAGTTCTAGCCAAGAGGCACATGATCCCGAAAGTTTTCATTGATTTACTTGTTTAGTGTGTTAGCTATATCTTTTCTTAGAAGTAAATTGCATACACAACGAAATGTTAATGTATATATTTGAATGTGACTTACTGTATTGTTGTGTTTTAGTGTGAAGCGTCCGCAACCCTTTTAGCTTCGGCGTGAAAAGTTCATGTCACATAGTTTGAAAGAGGAAAACCCGGATGAGAGAGCTACTTAAGGCTTTGCTTGTTTTTATGCCCCAGAGCTGCTGTTGATACAATGTTTATTGAGAGTTGCTACTGCTACTATGTTTATTAAGGCACTACACTTGCTTCACTTCTCTTCTACTTACTTGTAGACAACAGATAGTCGTTTTTTTTTTCTTTTTACTTTTTAATACTGGTCATAAAACATTAGACCATTTGGTTTCAGATAAATTCATTTAGGGCCCACTTAACATTGTGTCTGTCCGGAGGCAATTCAAGCGATGACCCATTGTGTCACGCCATGTAATAAGTCTTTCTAGTAGGGTTAGTTTGCTGGTAACGGACAATTACTACTATGTGATTTAGACGTATAAGGTACTGTGAAATAAATAACAACAATCTCGTTGAACACAATCTACAGTTCCTTAGTAACATGCAAGCACGAGAAACTGCATTTTCAAAAAGTGTATATGCATGGGTGTTAACTTAGGAGTTGTTATAGTTGGTTTGGATGATCTAAAGTGGATAAATACAACTTAACCAACCTCATGACCTATTAAGATGAGGCTTGTGGACGTTGTTTTCGAAGAAGAGAGACATTACTTAGCAATTCTGATTTACATTGAAAAGAGTTAAAACCCTTAGATGTTGTCATTGCATTCAAATCTGTAATGAAATATCAAGGGATATACAATTTATCTAAAAAAAAAAAAATAAAATAAAAAGACAGCTTAATTTTGCATTGTTGTAGCCGGTGTGGAAAAAAAGGAAATATCTTCTTTGCGTTTCCGTAGACGGCGTTAAAAAAGAAGAGATTGTTTAGTTCGATTTCATTTATATACAGGGTGTATCAAAAATACTTTTACAAAATCTGGGACGGATTCCTCACACCAAAACAAGGACAAAAGTACATATAAACATAAGTTCGCAAATCCTTCGTTTTTGAGTTATTAAGTCTAAAGTTTAACCTGTAGACCAAGGATGGCCAACCTGTGGCGCATGCGCAATAAGTGGCGCATTGGATGCTTACAAATGGCGCATTGCATCCTTTTGATAAAAAGGTCGCGATTGTCCGATTCCAACTTGAAGAATTGTTTGTTGCTTTCAGTTACGAATTTAACTCTTAATATTGCTGGTTTGGCGAAAAGAAAGCAGAATCAAAAGACACATTAAAGTTATTTATGTTTATTTTGCCTATGTAAACGTTATAAACTCTGCCATGACCCCCACCCACTGCAAAATCTGAAGAGAAAAAAAGTCAAAGCATTGATTGATGCCCCGCGCCGCCCCTTTTAAAACTCCTGGATACGCCCCTGGTCAAAAGCATATATTTTTCAAATAAATAGATTTTATTATACCTTTAAAATATGTCCATATTACAACACGTACTGAAAGGAAGTGAATGTTTGGGTGGCGCATTTAAATTAATCGTACAAAATATTGGCGCATGGGATCAAAAGGTTGGCCACCCCTGCTGTAGAATGTGTTCTTCGTGGTCAGGCTTACAAGCGGATCTCAGTTTTCCTCGATCCATAGTTTGTGGTGCCACAGATTCGGTCTCAGCAACGCGACAATAAACAGCACCAAAGGTTGGATGACTCGGTTACCTTCAGCCTAGAAACGCAATCTGATACAGCCGTGCAGCCTCGCGTCCATTACCATTCGCGCGGCCGTATGTAAACATCACATTTGATTGCTCACAATATGAATATCCTGCCATTATTAAACGGGACACTTCTCATTTAACTCACTACTACACACGTTAAACGTTGAAAACAGATTAGCCACAAATGTACACGAATAACAAATGTAACTTTGTCTACATGACAGTACAGCGCCATCTATCTTAAACTGTCTTTAAACTTATAAACGCAAAAACGAAGGATTTGCGGACATATGGACTTTTGAACTTGTTTTGGTATGAGGAACCCTAACGTTTATAAAAATATTTTGATACGCCATATATATATATATATATATATAAGCAAAGTCCGTAGAAATTAAAAACAAAGTACTCAATGTAGGTATAAGAACTATAAACAAAGAGAGAGCAAATATAAAATATATCAGTAAGACACAGTACTTATATTTCACTGTTATCCGCAACTAAAATTTTAATGTGAACGTTGACCATATCAATCACTTTACAATTTTTTAAGATTTTTCTTCTATGTTTGGCGATCATGGCTCACAACAATTTGTAGCTCTTAATAAACTTTCTTTTTGTTATCGCTTCTAAAGTGTATGTGATATTTTCCTCTACCCCCGCTTGCCTTCATTCTGTCCTGTGCGTATCATATCTCTCTTTCTTTTTTCCTCATTATCTGCTCTTGAAATTTCAACTGTCTTTTCTCTAAAATTTCCTCATTGTTCACATGTTCAGTACATGTTATTCTCAACACCTTTCTGTAGAACCACATTTCTATTGCTTCGAGTCTCTTCTTCATCTGCCATATAGGAGGGCTGATATTACATAACAGTTCAGTACGCTTTTCTTTGTTTCTAACGATTTTTTCTGTTTCTTAATACTTTACTTAGCTTTGAGAAGACTTCTTTCTCTATCACAATGCACATTCGGATTTCAGTGTCCGTCCTTGATTAAAATACTTTCCAGATATTTAAATTACTGTAATTGCTTGATTTTGGTATCCCCAATTTGTAATTTAAATCTTGGACTGTTCCTTTTACTGACATGCATTCTATATTCTTGCACTTGATGTTTAGTGCTTTCTTTTTATTTTACTTCACTACCTTCTCTAGTACTTATAGCTTCCTTTCTATGGCTGTTATTGACACCGTGTCATCTGCATATTTTATGTTGTTAAGATTCTGGCCGCCAATAATGAATCCTGGTCGAACTTATAATTCTCTAAGAATTGCCTCGCTGTATAAGTTGAATAAGTCTATTGAGAAGACTGTTTTACACCCATTTCTATTTTTGTATATTTACTGAATTCATTTTCTATCAGCACGCAGGAGGTTTGCTGCCAGTATAGGTTGTAGATTATTCTAATATCCTTTCTAAATGTCAAGATTACCTAAGAGTTCCAACAGTTCTTTGTGACATGTTTAAGATTATGTGTGTATAATAATATAAAATTGTATCATACACTTCTCCCTTGTGGAACTCTCTTTCGGCTTCTTGCTTCCCAATCAAGTTTGATCCTCAAAATTTTTAAATGCAATGTCAATCGTTATCTACTGACTTCTTAATTCTGGTTCTTTTATTGTTCTCTCTCCTTAACAACGTTTTATTTATCATATTCTCTAACACAGTAACTCTTTGCGTCTTAGTGGTTTTATTACTGGGCAACTCGACATGGTGTAATGGTTAACATGCTTGTCTCGCTAGAACAATTACGACTGAATAGTGAGTTCGATCCTCACTGGGTGCCCCATACGTTCGGTCTTGTGACCCCTCTAAGCTTAGAAAATCACTTTAGTATGTTTATTGGCTTACTTGGAGTGAAATGATTAAAAGAAATATTTCACTTTATAAGGGTTTAAAATTATGCATAAACTTATAATAAAATACTGTTGTGGACTTGTTAGGGCCAGAAATAAAGACACAAAAAATGGAATTGAGTTAAACAAATATATTAACAGAAACAGTAACACAAACATATACAAACGAAAGTGTTGCAGCAAGAATGTTCGGTCTGACTGTCAGAGGTGACTGCTGGAATCTTCCCTCTTCAAAAGACAGTACTTGCTCCTATTTATAGCTGGGAGAGTCCATGCGTGCGTGGGTAAATTACCATAACAAATACTAAGTTTATAATAATACTAGAAGCCATACCCAGCTGGTCGATCAGAAAAGGCGTTCAATTAGAATGGAGCAAAAACAGCATCATGTTTAGATGTAACTGAGTTTATCTTCTTCAATTACTTTAAAGTACTTTCATTAAAAAACATTTTGAATTAATGCAGTCACTGACATAACAGAAGTAGTCTGTATTTATTCAATCGAAGTTAGCCGAGGACATGAAGGGGTAAAACAGGCAATATGAAGACCCACTTCAGACCAGGATTATTTTGAAGTTTTTTAAATTCAATTTGTCAGTGTGCTACCAGTGATTTAAAGAGGATACATTTATAAAGCACTTGTTAAGTTTGATGAAAATTAGTTGAAAGATCAGCGAAAAATAAGAAAGAAACCAGTAAAAATCGCCATTCTTAGCTATTTACGCGGGTTTCCACGATATGGGTGGACACAATTATCAAGTTAAATGACTGTTAAACATTCACCTTATTGTTGGTTACAATTGAGTGTAGTTTGTATTCGATTGCTTGAAAATTGAGGGAGTTTTTAGTTTAAAATTTCTGTTGAAATCGATTTTTCGTTTTTCGCTAAACGCAGTGACGTAGGAATAAAAAATTAAGTATCGTTGAGCTCGTCAAGATGTAAGTAACCTACATACCGAGTTTGAACGAGATCGGAGGAAAAGTTGAATTTATCGATTTTTGATCGGCTTTATCGATTATTGATTTTTTTTTAAATTATCGATTTTTTACGCTAAGAACCGATCTCTTACATTGTACAATGTATGTGCCATGTTTGGTCAAAATCGGTTGGATTGATCTCGAGTGAAAAGGTATCACAAAGACAGTCTAACAGACACACAAACATACAGACATTCTCTATTTTTAAAAATATAAGTGCATAATATAAGTTTATGTGTGTTTTAATGATATATAAATGTATAATAATATCAATGTTTAATAGTATATTATATAATTATATTTAATAATAATTCGTCATGTCAAAAATTTATATGGAAATTATTCATTTTTATTTATTATTATGCAGTGTGTTTCTCCCTGCTTCATAACGCTTGGGCTGCACTTACCCGGGGGATAACTGCAATTATTTCTTGTAAATAATCAACACATCTATTCGAGAAATTGTGAACATATACAATTTTCTGTTTTATTTATTATTAAAAAATAATAATGTATATATAAAATAATAAAAATACTTTTCATTGGCCTCTTTCTTCTTTATATATATATATATATATATATATATATATATATATATATTATTTCAAATCTGCTTATCAGACGGAAAACCCTAGTGTTTTTGCTTTTGAATGTAACCATGACTACTGCACGAATCGATAGGGATGTATCAATAGAAGAATCGGTGATTCCACCATGAATAAACTCCTTATCTGTTTGTCTGTTTCTCTCTCTCTCTCTCTCTCTCTCTCTCTCTCTCTCTCTCTCTCTCTCTTATATCTGTTATTATCTCCTTAATATTTCTTTCTTTCTTTCTTTGCCTTCTTTGTTATATCTGTTAGTATCACCCTACTATTTCTTTCTTTCCTCCGTCCTTTTATTCTTTCTCTCCTTCGATCTATCTTAATATCTCCCGTCTATTTCTTTCTTTCTTTCTTTCTTTCTTTCTTTCTTTCTTTCTTTCTTTCTTTAGCCATGGCCGGACTGATATCTGTTTTCAGTTGGCTGCTATTCTTGTTTTTTTTTCAACATCAAGATGTAATGTTTGTCGCTAAATGTTGGTTTCATGATTTTTTTAAAAACTTCCAAAACGTGTTTATTTGAAATATTTTGATCAAATTTAAAGATACTCAAATCAATGTAATTAACAGTTTTATGTATTTATCTATTTAAACAAAATCTTGTATATTATCCCAAAAAAGGATTTTTAGATTTTCATTGTTTCTCTTTATTCATATTTTGATTGATTTATTCTTATTTTATTTACGTGTTGGAATTTTTATTTATAAAATTTTATAAATAAAAGTAAAACAAATAAAAGTAAAATGTTCATTTATCTTATTCCTAGTCTGAGTTTCACAGAGATTATATTCACTTGTCAGGATTAATTTCAAGATCGAGCGTTTTATTTTATCTAAACACAATCTTGGATTTATGCACGCGCACACGTGTATATGAATCCATCCAGTTCTTATCTTAAATAGCAACTTAAAAAGATACTGACCAACACAAGGACTGACCAAAATTCATGTTAAAAAAAAAAACAAAAACAAAAACAAATGAAAACTACAGACAAAAGTTCATTTTCTCCATCAACATATTCATTTCTGTAGTTCACTGCTACCAGCAAGCTTAATTTTTTTTTCTCCTGGTGATGGCCATGTTGGCCGAAACTAGTCGTGGAATCTAAATGAAATAATAAAAACGAAAGAATATTAATATACAACCCAGTGTGTCTGAAGATGTTAATTTTTAATATTTTTTATTGTTCAATATATATATATATATATATATATATATATATATATATATATATATATATATATATATATGTACATATATGTATATATTTAAGTGTATATATGTATATATTTATGTCTATATTTATAAGTGTATAACTACATATGTATATATTTGTAAGTGTATATATATATATATATATATATATATATATATATATATATATAAGTGTGTAAGTATATATCTATATAATTTTAAGTTTATAAATATGTATATATTTGTAAGTGTATGTATATGTATATATTTATAAATATATATATATATATATATATATATATATATATATATATATATATATATATTTATATAAGAGTATAAGTATATTTATGGATATTTATAAATGTATAAAAGGGAAAAATTGAAAAATACAAGCAGTAAAATTACTGATTAAACCCCACCACCCCACCCCACCACACCCCGAAACGTGGACGGACAGGTCCGCATACGAAACTCTGGAGTCGGGATGCTGAAGGTAACATCAGACAGCTAAGTGACAAACTTTTAATCATATTAATCCTATATATATATAGATATTGGCCCACTTTATCAGGCCGAGTTTTATATTCAGTTGGTGCTGACACTGTGCAACCTGATTTAAGATGGTCAATTGTTAATATTATTTTTACTTCATTTGATTTCAGTTGTATACATATGTATATTTTCTTCCGAGTCCCAACCAGAGACCTATGGTCAAGAATGGCTTCATGATATTTTCCACTGATCGTTTTTGTAAAACACAAAACAAAAACCTAAAATCACACACATTTTAGATAGATAAAGCTATTCGTGATGTGTGATCTGTACTGATTATCATTATTATTATTATTATTATTATTATAGTTTTTCTCCCAAATCTCTTTATTTTTTCGTTCTTGCTGTTTTTATTTGTTTCATTTTCTTTTTTAATTTTGGACCAATCAAAAGACGAAGTACATTCGAACTGTTTTTGCGATTATAACTGATTTTATGTTAAGTTGAAATTTATATACTTTTAGCTGCTTGTATTTCAGTGAAACTCGAATCCTTTCTAAGGAGAATGAATGAACCTAACAGCAGTGTTGTTAATTTATAAGAGCACGTATTTCAATTTTCCGATGAATCCTAATTCTTAAGTTTTGAATAAAATAATTTTCAATTTGAATAAACTCCTTCTGTGTTACACAACTATAAGATATCAGTGGAAATTCGAAGTATGATATCTGTCAAAATATTTCAATAGCAATCATTATATCATTATTTAAAGAAGTAAGAGGGTACAGAGATTAAAAATCGACCCGGTTTTCTATTTCATTGAAGCAGACATTAAAAGCATGAGAGCGTTATCACATCCTATATCCTCCCTTTCTTTCTTTCTTTCTTTCTTTCTTTCTTTCTTTCTTTCTTAGCATGTTTACTTTATTTTTCTATGTAAAACCAAACAGCATATAAATATGTTCTTTCTTCGCAATCAAAACGGAATGGTCCCTACTTTATCTCAGGCGGTGACAGTGAATAATGTACGTGCTAACTAACTGTTAAGCAAGCTGGATTAAATGATATGTTCAATTTTTTATATAAAGTTATTTGTCATGCTATTTATTTAAATATTCATAGATTTTTATATATATATATATATATATATATATATATATGAAACTTTCTCCGATTTAACCAGTAGAGAAGACAATATTTATGAATAAAATGACAATAGCAGTTGCTAGTAACATTCTGTTTTTGTTTTTATTACTTACCTTGTTAAATTATATTCATTTCATATTTTGCTTTGATAAAGTCCACGAAACGCGTCAGCAATTACTAGTTTTCCTATTGTCATTTTTATTCATAAATATATATATATATATATATATATATATATATATATATATATTGCCATCCACAGACAGACTGTTTCGCTATATCACAGCTCATCAGTGTGGCTAGACATTCGATTGACTCAAGCCAGGATCGAAACCCGACTAATTTAGCATCAGTCGGTGATTTTTTCCCCTAAACTATCGGCTTTTATTTATCTCTCGTTTTCTCCTGGTCAGTGATTTCTAGTCGGTTTGGGTTGAGAGATGAAAGAACTTCAACACAGGGAATGTTAACTTAGCTAGTTTATTAACGTCGACGTATACATCTTCTAACTAACCAGTGTGGTCGCCTCCCACTCCGCTGAGAAGCAGATTCCAGACATAAAAGTCAGTACGTCTATATTGCTTGATATGTAAGAATCGACTCATTGAAAATCATTTCCATATCTCTATCATTCCCACGCTCCTTTAACCAATCAAAATCAACATCGTTGTTTTGTCTTCTATCTGATCCCTAAAGTCAACCCCAGGAAGTGCGAGCAGAGATACACTCCGCTAAAAGTAATAGTAGTCTACTAAACTATTATTTAACATATATATATATATATATATATATATATATATATATATATAAATCTTTGTATATATATATATATATATATATATATATATATATATTGATATTTGCCTAAACCTGTATTTATTAATATTTATGTGCTTTACATATATATCAAAATTTATATTTGTTTATATTGATATATATTTACGCATATCTGCTGATATTTACATTTCATAATTGAAAGAAACGGACAATCTGTTGTTAACTGGGGCAAGAAATGGCTTGTTTAGGTTACCGCCTCCGTCTGAGATAACCTATTTTGCCTTTCTTCTGCATGCCAGATGTTAACCTCCAAAGAATGGTTCCTTGCTCCTCGGGTTAACGTTTTTCCGTTAGCATGAAGGGGAGTGATTATATTTAATCAGTTGCTCGGGCGGCTGCTAGGAAAGTTTGTTCTCGGTGTCGTGAGAGACTCTTTTTTTCACATTAGAATCTATCTTACACATTTATAAGTCTACTATTCCTCTATGCATTGAATATTGTTGCCACATCTGGTCTAGTGCTTTTGCTATGTACTTAAACATTCTTGATAAAATACAAAGAATAATCTGCAATTTTATTGATCCTGACCTGGCATCTCGGCCTCAGTCACATTCTCACCGCCATAAAGTAACTTTTTTATGTCCTTTCTACAAATACTTTCATGGTAATTGTTCTGATGAAATTTTTGCTATGGTATCTAGAGGTTGTGAATTTAAGCGAAGTACTAGATTGGTGTCAAGGTCTCTTCTTTTGTTCCTCGATAGAGCTCTGACGAGAGAAGAATGAAAACCTATTAAACTTTTTTCTCTCCTTTTTTTTTGTCTGCAATGTCTTTGAGGATCTTTTGTTCGAGTCGAGGTTCCTCTACGATGAACTCGGTGTGTACTGGGCTCACTCCAGATGATACAAAAATAGATTTTGCACTCGTTATCCCACCAAACAATCTGAATAAGCAGATCTGTCAGCAAGTTGATCTGAAAGGTTAACTCTTAGCCACCAGGTGCAGATTCGCGCCTCACAGGATGTCAGCAACTGCACCAAACATATAAAAAGGTGATCAACCCAGCTACGTGTAGGATGTGCACTTCTGGGGCAATCGATGATATGAAGATATATAAGCATCTACCTGAGAGGAGAGAGGTGAAGATGTCAGAATCTTCGTGAGAAGAAGAATCGAGGTTGGGAAAAGACCTAAAACCATACACACACTCGCCAAAGTTAAGTCCGGCGTTGAATAGACAATAATTTTACGTACGATGGACTTAGATTCATGTTCATATTAGTTTGTACAATGATAACATTGCACAAAGATAACGTTCGCATTAGCTGAACTTCCAAAAATGTTGAATAGAGTCTTTTAATTTGATCGCATTTTTGATTCTTTCACCCCAAGCAAAGTGGAAATGCCATTAGTACGCATAGTAAATCAGAGGGAGTAAAAGTGAGAGAAAAGACTGAGTATTGAGAGGATTGAGGAAAGGAAAATAAAGGTGAACGGGATTCAAGAAGATAGAAGATGGCGATTAAGGTTGCATTTAAATTTTTGAAGATTGTAGTTATCAGGGAAGCAAATAAGCGGAAGGGAGTTCAACTGGCGGGAAGTGCGAGAAAAGAAACTGTTGGAGTAGAAGTTGCGGTTGTATCTAGCGATTTCAACAATAAACGTGTGGGACCTAGATGCTAATCTAGTAGCACTCTTAAATTCATGTAGTCGGGGTACCAGAGAAAAAAAGATCGTTATAGCCGTTGCACTGAAAATATTTGTAGAAAAGACAGGGGGAAGCCACTTCACGTCGGTGAGAAAGTAACTAAAGTCGAGATGTCACGTCTGGATCGATTACATTGCAAATCCTTCTTTGGATTTTGTCAAGATCCTCTAGATGAATAGCAGGAGCACCAGATCAAATATGGCAGCAGTATTCAATGCACGGCCGAATGGTAGATTTGTAAATGTGCAAGATGGACTCTGACGAGAGAAATTTTGTGGCACGACACAGTGACCCAATTTTCCTTGCAGTAGATGCAGCAATTGATTCAATGTAATCGCTCCACTTCAAGTCAGTTGAAAACGTGAGGCCAAAAAAATACAGTGTGTTGCTCTCCTGGAGTCTAGCTTCAGTCATGTTAATGACAGGCAGAAAAGTTTCTCTGTGGTGATTAAATAAGACCATTTTTTTTATAATAGCGTATCGTTTTTATTACTACACGTCTCGCCCGGTGTTGTTCTTTTATAGCTTTTCGTATTTTTAACCATGAAGTCTTTCTTATAATGTGTGTATTTTTGTTACACCTGACCTGGGAATTGAACCAGAGATCGTGGTTTATGGTCATATCATGTTGAAACCCCGGTTCTCGTATGATCGCAGAAGTTAAGCAATGCCAAGACTGGTCAATTGAGGTGATCAGTGTTACAGTCACACAGTCACCAGCCTGATAATTATGCAGCTGTAACGTTGGTGATCATGGCTCTACACAATTTCCTGTCCTTTATAGCTCTTAATAAATTGTCTTTTTGTTATCGCTCTTAAAGATTTCTTCTGCTGACAACCATACATTTTCTTTTAGTCCTTTCTTTTCGCTTCTGTCAGGGTTCTTGTAGTTTCCTTTGTGTATCTATTAACAACACTGTGTCATCTGCATTATCTTATATTGTTAAGATTCTGGCCGCCAATAATGAATCCTGATAGAACTTATAATTCACTCAGAATTGCCTCACTGTGTAGGTCGAATAAGTCCGGTGAGAAGATACATCCTTGTCTTACACCCCTTTCTATTTTTGTATATTTACTGAATTCACTTTCTCCCCTCCTGTTTTGCTGCCAGTGTTGGTTGTGGATTATTCTAATATCCTTTCTAAATATGTCAGGGTTACCTAGGAGTTTCAACAGTTCTTTGTGACATGTTTATGTGTGTATAATAATTATAAATAATAATAAAAAAATATAGTCTCGCCCGCTGTTCTTGTTTCGTAGATTTTTATATTTTTAACCATGAATTCTTTCTTACGATGCTAATGTATGATCACCGAAGTTAAGCAACGTCGAGTGTGGTCAGTATCTAGATGGGTGACCACTTGTAAATACCAGGTGCTGTAATCTTGGATGTGCGAGTGGTGTAATTGATAATGACTCGGAATTGTTAATTGGAGATCCGAGTTCCCGTACGAACACCAAAGTTAAGCAACTTTGAGCGTTGTCAGTAACGAGATGGGTGACCGCTTGGGAATACCAGGTGCTGTAAGCTTGGATGTGCGAGTGGTGTAATTGATAATGACTCAGAATTGTTAATTGGAGATCTGAGTTCCCCTACGAACACCAAAGTTAAGCAACTGGTCAGTAACAAGATGGGTGACCGTTTGGTGATACCAGGCGCTGTAAGCTTGGATGTGGTGTAATGGATAACGACTCGGAATTGTAAGAGAGGTACTGACAATAGTGACAATCCTTATAGACGGATAATATTATACTTAGAACCACGATTGTGGTTCTATATATATGGGCCAGATAAAGTCCAATAGTGAATAATGACCCACATGTTACAAGGGCGAGTTTAAAATTTAATTCCAGTTTTTTTATGGGTGATGAGCGACGTTTGATTTCCAAGACTTCCTCTTCTTTTTTTTTTAGCTCTTATCAATATTTGTGTGTGTGTGTGTTTTTTTTTTTTTTTTACTATCTCTCCCATTTCCTGTCCTGTCGTTAGATTATATTTTTTTATCATTTCACCCCAAACAAGACGATAATGCCACTAAGACGCAAAGGGGCTACTGGAAATGCAAGAAAATGAGAAGACTTTAGAAGGAACCTGAAACCCAATCCTAAACAGGAAACAAGGGATAAACTTCTAGTCCTGTTCAAAAGACCGGGGAGGAGTGTGAACTGGGCGATATAGATTACTCATTGTTTCTCCTTTGTCCCTCTTGCCTTCAAAGGCTTACGGCCATATCACGTTGAAACACAGGTTCTCATACGATCACTGGTGTTAAGCAACGTTGAGTCTAGTCAGTACCTAGATGGGTGACCGATTGGGAATATCAGATGTTGTAAGCTGAGGTGTGCGTTATGGATAACGGCTTGAAATTGGAAATCGGAGAGCCGTGTTCTAATTTCAGTCGGTTTCGTTATATCCATTTACGCGAAAATACCCCTAGAAAAGGTATGAAACTACCTATTCTCACCTTATCTATAAGTTAATTACTAGGACTTGTATCATTAAATCATTATTATCTCCCACCTCCCCAAAATCTAGAAATATTTCCTTGCTTTAAATAACCCTCAAAAGGGTTGATAATCCGTAAAAACAAATCTTGCTTCTTCTTCGTTCATTTATTTTCTCTGTCTCTCACGAACAAACTGGAATTCAAAAACGGAGCAAAATATATTATTCGTTCGTGTATCAATATCGTGATAATTAATGCGCATGCGTAGTCGCATCAACGTAAACATCACTTTAGTCCCATGAAGTCCTAAAGAACAAAATGTGTCACTGGAAAATTTTTTCCAACTTCCTCATAGATTTTGCCTAAAATTGTCCTGGTAGATATATATATATATATATATATATATATATGTGAAAAGTGAATATAAATATAAATAAATATATATATATGTATAATTATTTATATATTATATGCGCGGTACTTATTCGTTTGTCTGACGATCGCTAAAGCGTGAAACCCAGGGTCACAAACTCACATCTATCCAACCAAAATAATATATATATATATATATATATATATATATATATATATATATTTAGTTGGATCAACTAAATATGTTAGCTCTATCACTGATATTGAGCGCTTTCCAATGCTTTTCCACGCATATATAATATATAAATAATATATATATAAAATTGCATATATATATATATATATATATATATATATATACATACATATTTCACACACACACACACACACACACACATATGCGTGCGAACGCACGTTTGTGTGCGTGCGTGTGTGCTCGCGCTCAGCAATGGTTGAAAGGATCATGGGACTTTTAGCCAGCAATAAATCATTAATACTTGCGAAAACAGTTGGAATGTCAAGTGATGGAGTCAATATTTCCAGAGTGTTGACAACGACAAGAGTCTGGGAAAATATGAGAGAGAAGTGAGTTGGGTGGCAGGCGGAGCAGAGGACAATAGAAAAGCTGGACTGGTTTAAAAAAGAGAGGAACACACGCAGACATATCTAAATGAGAGAGAAATGGTGAGCCATACAAGAGAACAGTATTTGAGAGGAATAAAAGAAAGGAAAAGCGTGTAACACTGAATCGATTAAAAGAGAAACAGTGATGGTGGAGAAAGAAAAGAGAAATGTATAGGTGAGTGAGCAAGTGATAAGGAGGGAGAGGAAGAAAAGTTAGAAGAGGGGGGAGTAAAAGAAAGACTAAAATATTGGAGGTGTAGAAGGCGTGAAAAAAAAAGGATTAGGACAAAGAGAGAGGAGGATGTAGAAAATAGAGAAAGAAGGAATGAAAACAGAGAAAAATGAATAAACATTTCGAAGAGGCACACAGAAACGAAAGACGGTAAAGAAAGAAAGAAAGAAAGAAAGAAAGAAAGAAAGAAAGACAGAAAGAAAGACAGAAAGAAGGGAAACTGACGAGATCGATTGAGGATGAAGAGAATAGAAAATGTATAAGAAATAGCAAAAATCGACGGAGATGAAAAAGCGTAAGCCATGTTTCTTTGGATGAAAACAGTGAATTGGACAAGTGAAAGGATATATTTATTAATAATATAGACACTGCTTAGATGAATAAGAAATATTCGTCATAGTCGGGATAAATTTAAAAAAAATATAAACTGAGAGTTTTTAAAAAATCATACGAAGCAAATCGTTTGAAAATATTTAAATGTTTTTCAATTCTTAAAGATGTCCTGAGCATATATGAAAAATAAAAAAATCAGAGCGATGGCAGAATTCACCGTGTATTGAGCTCTGGATACAATGGTCCATTTGTTGACTGAAAAAAAGATGTTTATAGCCTTCTGGCACGGGTGATGTAGACTGGAGACTGCGAAAGATCTGATAATTATTTCTCAGAGCGGTGGTGACTTCGGTCGGCGAAAAAGAGTTGTTTGTTTAATTTTAGTGCAGATGCAGTGTGAAAAAAAAGCCTTTTATTTCCTTCTGGTACCGATTGTCCGCTTGATGGATGAAAAAATGCTGTTTTCTTAGTTTTATTGAAGATCGTTCGCTTTGTGGGTGAAAAAGAGATGTTTATTTCCTTCTGGTAACGATGACCCGCTTGGCGGGTGAAAAATATCTGTTGAATTCTGTACCGATGGCCCGCTTAGCGGGTGAAAAAGAGGTGTTGAATTCTGTACAGATGGTCCACTTGGCGGGTGAAAAATATCTGTTGAATTCTGTACCGATGGTCCGCTTGGCGGGTGAAAAATATGTTGAATTCTGTACCGATGGTCCATTTGGCGGGTGAAAAATATCTGTTGAATTCTGTACCGATGGCCCGCTTAGCGGGTGAAAAAGAGGTGTTGAATTCTGTACAGATGGTCCACTTGGCGGGTGAAAAATATCTGTTGAATTCTGTACCGATGGTCCGCTTGGCGGGTGAAAAATATGTTGAATTCTGTACCGATGGTCCATTTGGCGGGTGAAAAATATCTGTTGAATTCTGTACCGATGGCCCGCTTAGCGGGTGAAAAAAAGAGGTGTTGAATTCTGTACAGATGGTCCACTTGGCGGGTGAAAAATATCTGTTGAATTCTGTACCGATGGTCCGCTTGGCGGGTGAAAAATATGTTGAATTCTGTACCGATGGTCCATTTGGCGGGTGAAAATATCTGTTGAATTCTGTACCGATGGCCCGCTTAGCGGGTGAAAAAGAGGTGTTGAATTCTGTACCGATGGTCCACTTGGCGGGTGAAGAATATCTGTTGAATTTTGTACCGATGGCCCGCTTGGTGGGTGAAAAATATCTGTTGAATTCTGTACCGATGGCCCGCTTTGTTGGTGAAAAATATCTGTTGAATTCTATACCGATGGTCCGCTTAGTGGGTGAAAAATATCTGTTGAATTCTGTACCGATGGTCCGCTTGGCGGGTGAAAAAGAGGTGTTGAATTTTGTGCCGATGGTCCGCTTGGCGGGCGAAAAATATCTGTTGAATTCTGTACTGATGGTCCGCTTGGTGGGTGAAAAAGAGCTGTTTGTTTAATTTTAAGAACACTTCAGTATAGACCCATCAATCTCCTCTGTATCATTGGTAATCTTTTTGAGCCTATAATAAAAAAAAAGGTTGTTGAGAACTTAGATAAGAATAGCCTCTTCATCGACAAGCAGTACGTGATTCGATCTCCCCGATCCACTGCTTATGTCCTAACATTACTCACAGAATCAGTGAGACTCTTGATAACAAATACACCTAAAAAAATGGCATTAGATACTTCGAAGGCCTTTGTGGCACAAAGGATTGCTACTCAAACTCTCTAGATATGGAAGAGTTTTCTCAGTTATAAAGCACTTCTTAACGGATAGGTTCCTAAAGGTAGTTGTTAACGTCCAGTTCTCCGAGGCCTTAGCAATCAACGCGGGCGTCCTCCAGGGATCACTTCTCGGACCAACAATTTTTTACTTTATATAAATGATCTGCCTGAGTATGCTCAGGTCATTTGTGACTATCTATGCTGATGATGTGACGATATATGTATGCACCTCCAAAACTCGTGATGACTGATGATCAGAGATTGGCAGCTGATCTCTTATTCGATCTAGCTCTAACAGCTCAGTGGGAGAAAACTGGCTGGTTACATTCAATGCCACGAAAACTAAACATTTCATCACCGCCGACGGGAACCGAACTACGACCAGTCACGATGAATGGATGCCCCCTCGGGGAGACTCCATGCCTTGAGAGACTATTCGGCCTTAAACTCACCCCTGACATCAAGCAGAACGCGTACATATGATCCATCGCTAAAGATGTAGCAAAAATGGTCAGAGAGGTACAGAAAATTGACCATTTTTGCTACATCTTTAGCGATGGATCATATGGGCAGTTCATGCCAAATATGACAACAGTACTCCATTTTAGGCCTGATCTGACTCCATGTGCTATTCTCTACCTTTACAAGAGCCAGATCAGGCCTAATATGGAGTACTGTTGTCATATTTGGCATGAACTGCCCAGTCTCCATTTTCCATCATCGATAGAGTTCAAAAGCGTCTCTGAACCCTTGTAGGCGACAAATTATTTTTCACCTTCCAACTTCGCTCTGACAGGCAGGATGTGGCAAACCTCCCACGGCTTTATCGCTACGTCCATGGACAGTGTTCGGACTAACTGCATTCCTTGCTTCCGGCAGTTATAACTTTCGCAGCCAGGAGCCACCATATCACTTACATTGTAGCAAACCACTCACATTCCCTCCATATTTCATTGATGAAAAGAAGTTCCACTCGAGCAGCTTCTTCCTGCGAACCACTGCCTTGTGGAACCGACTCTCAAGAAGATATTTCCCTGATCATCACAATATAACCTACTAGCAGCATGGCCCGGCGTTGCCCGTGCTTGATTAAAAAATAGTACGACTAATACAGCAATCGCTATCACTTGACTTAAAATATTTTTGCCCTTCCTTGCCTTTAGAGGAGTGCCCTTTGCCGTGCTGATGTTTTTACATGCCTTACTTCTTGCCTATATCACACTGCCAACTTTTTCTAAGCTCTATAGTAAACATTAAATCTGTTACGAAAAAAGAACTAAACAAAATAAACACAATACGATCAGCTTTCAAAAACCGGAAAAAAACACTTTTAAGGGTTGACCGATTGTCGATTTGCACTCTGTTGGGGGGGGGTGCTCAGAGTTGAAACTTCACATGGTGACTCCCAATGGCCTCTTCATAAATCCGCTCGGTTTTCGCTAAAAACCGACATGCGGTTCAGATGCAATCTGGGCGTATCGGTTTTGGGGTTTTATCGATTTTCCGCGCTGTTTAGGGGTCCGTGGTCATGAAACGTCTGGGCAACACTTCTAATGGTAGACTCTAAGAGGCTGTCAAATTTGGTTGAAATGCAATCATTCCTTCTGTAAGCAGAATTTTTTCGATTATCGATTTTTTCGGAACCTGATTCCGAACTCAAAAATCGGGCTCCGTCATTTTCGTTACGGCAGCCAATTGCAAACTTGTGTTGAAAACCGCATCGAAATCGGGTGAGAAATGCGGCCTGGGCGAGGTAACAACGCCCACGACAGACACACAGACAGACAACATGAGATAGATAGATAGATAGATAGATAGATAGATAGATTCAAGACTATGGTTAACCATTATCATCCCCTCCTATCTGCATAAACCGTCTCTTACTCTGTAACCCACTACTTTGTGTGGCCCCTGGACCCTGGTCCGGGCGAACGACACTGTAAAAAAAAAAAAGAAATGTACCTAAACATGCTGCTCCAAATAAAACAAGTGACTTGTCCAGTGGATTAAAACCATGAAGGGAAGGAACATCAGTTGCTGATTATGTTGCATTGAAACATAAAGTTCAGGAATTTAACCATCCTTGCTAAAGATGCAGGTAAACTGGTCAGCTCTCTGTACAACTCGACTAAGTACCTGAACCTTCCTGCTATCCTCTACCATTACAAGAGCCAGATCAATCTGAAAATGGAGTACTGTTATATTTGGTCAGGAGCTCCCCAAACCTCACTCTCTAGCCTTGATATAGTTCAAAAGCATCTCTAAGCCCTTGTAGGTGACAAACTATTCTCTACCCTTCAATCTCTCTCCTACAGCCGGGGTGTGGCAAGCCTCTCACTGCTCTGCCACTACTTCCATAGAAAGTTCTTGGATGAATTGCATTCCTTGGTTCCGCCAATTCTAACCTTCACAGCCAGGAGCCACCATGCCACACCGACTCTCAAGAGTATGTTTCCCCCCATCATTACAATATGACCTATTCAAGACTATGGTTAACCATTATCATCCCCTCCTATCTGCATAAACTGTCTCTTACTCCGTAAGCCTCAAGTGACCCTCGGGCCCTGTACAGGGTGAACCACACTGTAAAAATAACAAAGAATCCGCTTTGTGTGTGGAAAAGAACTGTTTATTACTTTGTGGTACCGATGGTCCGTTTTGTGGGTGAAAAAGATTCATTTATCGTGCAGATGGTCCGCTTTGTGGGTGTATATTTCCTCTTGGTACCGATGTTCTGCTTGGTGGATGAAAAAGATCTGTTTGTTTACTTGGGTGAAAAGGGAGGGTACTGAATTTTTTTAAATGACTTGTTGTCACTTTATCCACAGCGACGACCAACTTAAAGCACTGATGTGAAAGCAGCAATAATAATAATACGTTTTTTGCCCTATTCTGTTCGTCGATTTTGTTGCTTTTGTTTGGTCAAATTTATTTGCTGTTTTTGTTATTGATGCAATTGTTTGCAGAATGTGAGAAACCTTACATCTGTCTTATTCTAAAGGCAAAAGAAAATATTTTTCAAGAAAGAATTGATGGGTTTGTCTAACAATATATAAGTGTATCTGTATATATGTATATATTTGTGTGCGTAGGTTTGTATGTGTTAATGCGTGTGGATGCATATAGATAGGTGCGGGCATATATGTGTGCATATGGGTATGCATTTTTGTGCATGTGCTTCTATGTATATTTGTATATGTGTGAATTTAATTCTGTGCATGTATGTATCTATATGTTGATACACATAGTATGTGAGTGCAGGCCTGCCAACGTAAGAATTTAAAAACCTGGAATCTTAGGTTTATAACTTTGGAAAAATGGGGAGATTTTACCAAAAATTGGGAGAAACAAAAGAATGTCAAAAAACAGCCCCGAAATGTTCACTCTAAACCATCATTCTTCGAATTTGCAGCATTTATTTCCAACAGGGGCATGATTTTCGCCCAACATTAACCCATTTCAGGTCAAGGTTTCACTTGTAAGCAAACTCTGATTTGGTTAATCTATTATCGAAAAATGCTTTTTTTGTTGTGTTTTTTTTTTTTTTAATCGTTTCACCCCAAACAAGGCGATAACGTCACTAAGACGCAAAGAGTTACTGAGAGTGAAAGAGAATGAGAAGATACTAGTGAGGAGAAAGGACAATAAAAGAATAGGGTTCAGGTAGATAGAAGATGGCGATTGACATTACATTTAACTTTTCGGAGGTGGTAGGGAAGCCATAAACTGGAAGAGAGTTCCACAGGTGAGAAATACGAGAAAAGAAACGATTAGAATAGAACTTACGGTTACATTTTGGTATTTCAGCAATAAAACGATGAGACCTACTTGCCAATCCAGTAGTACGTTTAAATTCATGCGGTCGAGATACCAATGAAAAAAGCTCATTAGAAAAATTCCTATGGTAAATGATATGGGGAAACTCCATCACGGTGGTGGGAAAGTGATTCCAATCAAGATTTCTGCTCAGGACAGATAACATTACAGACCTTTGTTTGGATTATATCGAGAATTTCTAGATATATAACAGACACAACAGATAAAATATGGCGGCAATATTCAATGCATGGACGAATGGCAGATTTATAAACGTGCAAGAAGGATTCTGGCGAGAAGAATCTTTTGGCACGACACAGTGAATCTACGTTTCAAGCAGCAGACCTAGCAATTGATTCAATATAATCTTTCTACTTCCTATCAGTGGAGAAAGTGAGACTAAGAAGGCGAAAAACGTTGCTCTCCTGGAGATTAGTATAAACCAAACTGATGGAAGGTAAAAAATAGTTCTCGATTTCGAAAATGACCTTCAGTCTGTTGTTAATTGGGACAAGAAATGGTTTGTTAATTTACCATCTTTAAAACTAAATTAATCCCTATTAATTATCTTGAAGAACATTTTTGCTTTCTATCAGCATGACTGATGCTAACCCACAGGAAAGAAAATTGCTGCTCCTTTTGAGGTTTCTTACGGGCACCACTGATATGAATTGGGGTGATTATATTGAATCAATTGCTAAGTGTGCTGCAAGGAAAATCGGTTCACTATGTCTTACTAGATAATTTTTCTCACTATAATCCTTTTTGCACATTTATAAGTATACAATTCGTCAGTACATCAAATACGTCAGGTTTGTTGCTTCTAGAGATGCTTAATAGAATCCAAAGAAGAATCTGCAGTGTTATGGGTCCTGATCTGCGATATCGGCTTCAGTCACTTCAGTAACCTAGCTTCCCTGTGCCTTTTACTTTTTGATGTCGCGACTTGACGAATTTAAGCGCTGTACTAGATTGGCAGTTAGGGATCATAATTTCACTGTTGAAATTGCTAGTTGTAACCGTAACTTCTATGTTAATAGTTTCTTCCCCCACAATTTTCGTTTGTGACAATCTCTTCCGGTATCTTGCTTTCATATCAACTCCGAACTTCAAAAATTTTAATGCAATGTCAATTATTATCTAATGTCTCCTTATACCTTGGGATGAAATGATTTAAAAAAGGTGGGCACACCACACGTATATATATATATATATATATATATATATATATATATATATATATATATATAAAAGAAAGAACAGTAAGATATATAATACGGTGTTCTTATAGATATTTTTATTTTACAAAATAGTGCTATAAATTTACAGAGCATTAATATTATAAATTAATTGATTTAAAATATGGTTTTTTCGCTGTGTAGCGAAAAAACCATATTTTTAAATCAATTAATTTATAATACACACACACACACACACACACGCGCACACACACACACACACACACACACACATATATATATATATATATATATATATATATATATATAAAGTGATAGAGTGAGAGAATGAGGCAGATTAAAATGTAATGTGGCTTCCCTCTGTCTTTTCTATAAATATTTTCATGTCATCGGCTTTGAAGAGCCATTTTCACTGGTGCCCCGACTGCATGAATTTAAGCGGGCTACAAAGGTTGACATCTCGGTCCCACCCTTTTACTTTTGAAACAGTTAAATGTAACCGCCTCTTCTACTCCAACAGCTTCTTCTCTCGCACTTTCTGGTAGTGGAACTCCCTTCCTCTTACTTGCTTCCCAGATGGCTATAATATTAAAAAAATTTAAATGTAATGTCAATCGACCTCTTCTGATGCCTTGATCCCTGTTTTTCTACCCCCCCATATCCTGTCTTTTCCCTTACTTTGATTCTCTGTAACTCCTTGCGTACTAGTCACACTTACGCTTTGCTTGGGGTGAAATGCTTAAAAAAATAGTTGAATGGCGTATTTCTAAATAGCATATACGTATGATTAAATTATATTGAAATACCAGAAATTTTATTGACAAGAGAGATATATTAATAAATTGAAAACATCACTTTTGACGAGCCATAATGACAGAATGAATTCTTAAAATAAATCTTTTTTCGTCATACCAATCTCTCTTCTCATTAATGCTAGTAAATATAATAATACTGAAGAAAATAATGCTGCTCCTATTCAGTTCTGCATCAGCTGTTAACCAGACAAGTACATCATGATGAGTTGATATTTGCTCTGTGGAATTGGTACGATGTCACTAATGTGTGAGTCAAGAATTTATTCATTGTCTGCCTTGATCATGAAGAAGTTAGCATTATTCTAGAATCCTGTGTTATTTGTCTTGTTAATAGCAAGATATATATATATATATTATAAATTAATTGATTTAAAACATGTTTTTTTTTCGCTACACAGTTCTAACCATGTTTCAAAAATGGAAGCTAAAAGCCCCGAATTTAATTTTGTAATTAAATTAAAGACATTAGTTCCATTTCATCCTCAAGCGAATTTTGGAGTAACTTTTAAAATTACTGGATTTTAAATATACAGCTAAAACAAAATTCATCTTTCCAAGGTTACAGATAAATCTATTTTTCTAGACAGGGGTGTCTAGGTGTTCAATATGTCTATATTTTAATGTATCAGTTATTGCTACTTTTGGTAGTGGGTAGGGATGTATTTTCCAATGAAATCTAACATCCGTTAAAAGCTTGTCGTCTGGATTTTTTAAAAAATTTATATTGTTAACGGCTAAAATTCTTACGGCATTTTTTTCTTCGTATATTTAAAGATTTCTTTTGGGGGGGTGTTTAGGTAAGAATACTTTTTATTTAACTACGATTTGAAATATTTTTACTTTTAATTTTATTATACTATAATATTAATGCTCTGTAAATTTACATCGAGCACTATTTTGTAAAAATAAAAATATCTATAAGAACACCGGATTATATATCTTACTGTTCTTTCTTTTTATTTATATACATACATACACACACACACACATATATATATATATATATATATATATATATATATATATATGTGTGTGTGTATGTGTGTTGTGTAAAGATATGTTTGGTAATCCGTATGGATAATTCCAAGGAAGTTATAATGCAGAGACCTCAATGTAAAAACAGAGCAAATATTAATTATATTAAGAACTTTAAGGTTTCATGGTTATTATAATTTATTTCCTTAGAAATTTATTTCCTTAGAATCGAAATTCGATTCTAATTTCTCAGATGAACATTTTCAACCAAATAAACTTTATTTTAAGTTTTATTTGTATGAAAATGTTGATCTGAGCAATATATATATATATATATATATAAAGCACATCAAATAAAACGATGGTTTCTCCTACAAAGGTGAACTCAGGTTGCATTCCTGTCAGAGCGCTCATTTTCTTTATTATTTTTTATCGAATACGTAGACCGATAGATGTAATACACAGTTTAATCTCTATCTATAAAAGGCAGGATCTGTGTGTGTGTAACGAATGCACGGCCGCAATTTTTGACGCATTTGCACCAAAATTTACATGCACATGCTCCAAGTTAGTGGGAAGACCAAGACCGACTTTGCATTTCCCAACTCCCATCGATAGTGGAAATGATCAATTTTTTCATGCTTCTACGGCAGTTTTCATGTAGTTTGCGGCCATTTTCTGGCCAGAGTAAGAGCCAATAGCTGGCTGCCACGAATAAGCAGGAAGATTCTATTGGCCAGCGTGAGATCCAACAGCTGACTGACACGAATGTTAACAAGCATGCTAGCATGCAAAAAAAAAAAAAAAATCGATGGCTGCATTCGTCACAAGTGGGAAAAATTTAAATCTGCATGGCACTTTACTCCAATTGGCTCATTCGCTTGATTCTGATTCCGGGTGTGAAAAAATATTGTTGTTAACATTCTTTTTTCATTCAGTTTTTCCAGTTACAAGTCCTTTTTTAAAGCTGATCGTTTTGTGTTCATTTTGTTTAGTTCTTTTTTCGTAACAGATTTAATGTTTAGTATAGAGCTTAGAAAAAATTCGCAGTGTGATATAGGCAAGAAGTAAGGCATGTATCAACATCAGCACGGAAAAGGGCACTCCTTTAAAGGCAAGGAAGGGCAAAAATATTTTAAGTCAAGTGATAGCGATTGCTGTATGAGTCGTACGATTTTTTAATCAAGCACGGGCAACGCCGGGCCATGCTGCTAGTGTAAATATAAAAATATGGCGCGTCTACTTCAAACACGAGTATCCGCTAATAATGTTTCAAGTAATATATGGAGCAATGGATAGCGGCTCGGATTGAGGAATCGGCCTGGATATCTTTCCCAAGAAACACGACTTCGGTCACGGAATTCACCTTCGCGAATATATATATATATATATATATATATATATATATATATATATATATATATATATTTACTATTTATATCGGACTATTGTCCTCATCTTTGTTGCCATATCTATCACAACATTTCGGCCGTTGTACGCTCCGGCCTTCTTCAGGTGGTTGGAATGTCGAACTGAACCCTTTATTTCGCTCGCTGGGGTAGACTGTTCTAGTTCCACGTGACATCTTTAATGAATGTCAGTTATCAGTTATCTCATGTTAATTCCCCTCTCCAAGTTCTCCACTGCCTTAACCAGATATTGAACCCACACTCTTTGGGTCTTGTCACTGGATCTAACTAACGCCTTTATTCTATGTACAAAAGTTTTTTTTTCGGCGAAGAATTAATTTTTACAAGAATTGTTTTCATTTTTTTCGGTTTGGTGATATTGTTAAGTGAAAATTAATTTTACGAATCAAAAATTGAAAAGCTCATAATCGTTTGGGCCAATATATTTTTAAAAGAATTTAAAAAAGATAATTTTTAATGTATAGAGAATTCCCAATTTCTACCTATGGGAAGCTATACACGACATAATCCTTAAAAAGTCACGTAATTTAAGTGTCGCCTGATACTTTCCTTATTCATTTCTGTTTCTTCATTAACATCTTTACAAATCATCCCTTCAAAATTTCAAATAAGTTTTAAATTTAAAGTACTATAAAAAATTAATAGTAAAATAACCATCATTATAATAATTAATAATAATTAAAATACGTATAAATTATTGATTTTTACTTTTATCATGGTATTTTATGTCGGTTATTAAATTTTAAAATTAATCTAAGAAAATTTTATATTATTTTAAATTTTATTATTTTTTCGTAAAGCATCTTCAAACGAAACTAAAAGTCAATAATTAGATAATTGCTGAAAATATTATGTTAATTTAAAAAATTACTAGGTAGTTAAAAATCAAAAAAATGCGTTCACTTAGATTTCGTAAATTTATATCAATTCTGGTCATCCATACTTATCTGTCATAATCTCGTAACTTATCGATGATGTCGATAACGTCAATAAAGACATGGGATAAAGAGGGTCAGTTGTTAAGAAATGCTTGTATACTATATTTTTATGCTATAAATAAGTAATATTTGTTTCAAATCTGATTAATTTAACTTTAAATTTGCTAATTTTACTCAACGTGTCACAAAAATATATTTTATTTTTGGAATATTTTTAAATTCGATAATTTTGTGTTGTTTACAAATTTCTTAAAATTAAGAAAATTGCCTCTTTTAAGAAAATTTTCTTTAATAGGCCAAGAAGTTGAAATGTATATAATTTTTATTTAAAATACACCAGAATATTTTACTTACTTTTAATCATTTAGCTTTCAATTAAAGCTAAAAATTTCAAGAATACTTTTTCATTTTTAAACATTAATTTTAAACTTTATGCATCGAAAATTCAGTGGAGATCTCTACATAAAAGGTTTCACTAACGAAAAAGATACGAAAAATTCCACCAGAAAAAAAAAAGAATTAAATCGTAAAGGTATAAACGAGGTTTGTCTTTGAAGTTTCTAGCCATTTTGTATATCTAGAGAACTGGCTGTTCAGTCTTGATGTAATTTTGCAACCACTCTGACAGAACCTTACTGTGCATGTATTATTTCCCAAAGTACTGGAAATTTAACTTTGAGTGAATATCCTCATATTAATTTTCCACAGTTTCCATTTGTTTTGTGTTTTGTCGTTGGCGCCCACTCGCATCCGAGGATTTGTTATTGTTGTTGGGCTCTCCCCTTTTTGCATAAGATGGACTCGTCCAAAGTATACTTACACTGACAGAGAGAATACCTGCTGTTGAGATACGTGGAGATACATTGAGACAGGATGAGAGATACGGAGACAGACACAGGGTGTTCTCAGAGAGTTATACAAGAGTCCAGAGAGAGAGAGAGAGAGAGAGAGAGAGAGAGAGAGAGAGAGAGAGAGAGAGAGAGAGAGAGAGAGAGAGAGAGAGAGAGAGAGAGAGAGAGAGGGGATTACGGCTTTACTTACAGAGACTTGTACATATGCTTTCTACTAACCCGCATTCCTGGACTACTAATCTTCATTTCAAGTCTGTATTCTTACGTTAATACACTTATCACCATACTCTCTCCTTATTACCTTTCTCCCCTCTGGTGACGGCGACGGAGATGGCTGTGAAAGCCCAGTCTAATTTTGAAAGGTCGTGAGCAAGTGCGGGTGGTAGACGCGGCTGGTGTAGTTGGGTCCTCCCGATCACAAATCGCAGATCCTTTTCATGTTGACAGTTGGACTGGAAAGTCTCAAAACATGGATGGTTCTACGCCAGGAAGGCCGATTTACAGCAACGTTTTCTTAGGTTTCAGGGTCAATGTTGGCCTGTGTCAGGGGCTTTCTGTTTGAACACTGGTTCACGAAAAGGTTATCTTCGTAAAGTGCAGTGGCTAATCTCCGTAATACTTTCAGTTGGTGCGCAAGGTTCAAATTTATAGAAATTTAGAATTATCAGTTCATATATCCAGACTGTGCCTGGTAATTGAGAAAAAATTATTACATTAACAAAAACAAAGACATTGAATAGGAAAAGTCAATATATATATATTGTAAGACATTTTTATATTTATACATTCTTTTTATAGATACAAATATTTAAGTAAATGCTCTGTTTATAATAAACAGTATTAAACAACATTTACCGGCCTGAATGTCCGAGAAATTTTCACAGAAAATATTCGTCCTCCGACAAGATTCGAACCTGTATGCTATACGGAACCGTCATTTAGCTTGACGTGCCTTTACCGATTTGGCCACAGAGGAGCGTTCGGTTGGCAAGGTCGAATTTACTGTATTTAAACTTCAATCTTCCATGAATCTCTCACGTACATTCATATCTGCTCATGGCGTATCAAATATAAACAAATGACGTCACACATTATGAAATGGACAAAGTCCGACAATTATTTTAAGACATTTTTATGTTTATACATTCTTTTTATAGATACATATATTTAATTAAATGCTCTGTTTATAATAAACAGTATTAAACAACATTTACCGGTTGGTGCATAATTATCAGGCGTTTTGGTAGGCGAGTTATTTGTTAATAAAATTTGCTGTTTTGTTTACTTTTTTTTTAAATAAAAATATTCAGGTTATGCGTGACGATAATATATTTTTTTTAAGCATTGTGCCCCAAGCAAGGCGTGAAGCCACTAGGATGCAGGGGGTTGCGGAAGATTTGGAGCGAGAACAGATAAGAGTGATAGGAGAAAGGAAGAGGAGAAGGATAGTGGGTAGATCAAGGTAATTGGAGATGTCGATTGACATTACATTTGAATATTTGGAGATTATAGCTTTCAGGGAAACAGTAATTGGGGAGGGTGTTCCACTGGCGAGAGGTGCGAGGTATGAAGCTATTGGAGTAGAAGAGACGGCTACATTTGAAGGTTTCTACGGTGTAAGGGTGAGAGCGGGATGCCAGCCTCGTAGGGCGCTTGAATTCATGGAGTCTGGGAACCAGAGAGAGCAGCTCATCAGAGCAGTTACCATGGAAGTATTTGTAGAAAAGACAGAGAGAGGCGACGGCGCGTCTGTGAGAGAGCGACTGCAAACAAGACGCTAGATCAGGGGCCAATTAGATTACATATCCGTCTCTGGATCTTGTCAAGAACTCCGAGGTAAGCAGAAGGTGCTCCAGCCCATATATGGCAGCAATACTCCATGCAAGGGCGAATGGTTGTTTTGTATATTTGAAGTATCGATTCAGGGAGAAAAAAATTTCCTGGCGCGGCACAGAGAGCCAACTTTTCCTCGCGGTGGAAGAAGCAATTGACTCAATGTATTTGTTCCATCTCAGGTCAGCAGTTAGCGTGAGACCGAGCAGACGCAGGAGTTGCTCTCAGGAAGTTGACTATCAGACATTTTAATGGGGGGGCAGGAAGGATCTCTATGGTGGTTAATGGAGAGTAATTTAGTTTTTGTGGCGTTAAAGTTGACCAGCCAATTCTTGCCCCGTTTAACAACCGATTGGAGGTCCATTTCAAGACGCACGGCAAGGTTAGTTTTGTCGCCGACACTAGATTTGTTTTGAGGCAGGAGTAAATTGTAGTGTCGTCTGCATAGATGCCGACTTGGGAATCTATAGCTTCAGGAAGGTCATTGATGAAAATAAGGAAAAGAGTGGGGCCAAGGATGGAGCCTTGGGGAACACCTGCGTTAGTGGGATAGGAACTGGAGGAGAATCCGTTGAGAACGACCTTCAATTCTCGGTTAGACAGGAATGATTGTATTAGATCAAACAGTTGACCAGTAACACCATACCCCTGGAGCTTACGAAGAAGACCGGCGTGCCAAACTCTATCGAATGCTTTGGAGATGTCGAGGGCCAGAGCACGAGCCTCACCGTTATTTTAAAGGGCTTGGTAGACCGTTTCAGTGATGGCCGTAAGCACATCAGCTGTAGATCGGGCGTCCGGAATAATCATTTAAAATGTTATTGTTGAATTGTTATCTTTCTTTTTTCATAATAAATATTGTTTAAAAAAACGCCTAATAATTATTCACCAACCCAATATAAAACAAAAAAAGAAAAAAAGAAAAAAAAACAAGAAACCGCTATACAAAGTAACAAGACCATTATTCATTGCCTTTCGACATAGCTCCGCCTGGGGATCCTCTCTTTTCGGAGGCAGAGAGTTTGATTAGTACATTTGGAGACGAATCTCCAACTGAAGACCAACATACAGTATTTACTACTGTAGTTTTGTGAATGTTGACATATCCATTATTGAAAGTATGCTACAACAGATTTCTATGTACAT
>CAHIKZ030000038.1:1050000-1121477 GCA_903632075.3 Acanthosepion pharaonis
TATATTTAATTTACGAGGCGCTAGCAGAAGAGAGATGGCGGCGAACAATGCAAATGCAGACGACACAATGAATAAAAGAAAATGAAACAAAGCGAGGCGAATATTGTCGAAAAAAGATTTGAAAAAATAAGAAAAGAAATAAAGGATTCTTACAAGTGTTTTACTTGATGACAAAGAATTCTGCGATAGGCATGCAAAAATGGAAAAAAAAATTAGCAAAAAAAAAAAACAAAAAAAAATACAATGAGTGGGATAGTTTAGTGGTTATAGCACAGGACTGAAAAAATACTAAAAAAAGAGGAGCCCATAATTTATAGATTTAAAAAATGCTCTGGATGTTGGTGATCATGTCTCTCCACATATCCATTTTTTTTATTATCTGAGTATTGCCATGACTTGTACTTCAGCAGAGGACGCAGTCTTCATTAGGAATGCACGCACGCACACACACATATATATATATGAAGGAATATAGTCTTAAGGTGTGCTATATGTATGGGATAAAGTGCTCAATATCAGAGAGCGTGTGTAAATTTAAAAGTGAACATTGAAATCAACACTTAGAGGCGACAGTCTGTTTCATGCTAGACGCAATCGATTGCATCTAGCATGAAACAGACTGTCGCCTCTAAGTGTTGACTTCAATGTTCACTTTTATATTTCTATAATAATAATTAAGTAATACATCGAGTATAGAAGAAACCTTAACAGGATGCAGAAAACGCTGGACTGGCGTTTTGTCCTACATTTAGGACTCATCAGCAGTGCGCATCCACTACCGAGAATTGAAACCGGACCGTTACGATACGACGCAAGCGTCATACCAACTGTACCAACGGGTAACGAATTAGACTCGGTACAGCGCCGCTGTTCAGAAATTTCGTGGTGTAACTCATCCGTGTTTCCCTTACCCATAGGACCGTGTCCCCTCGAGCCACGATTTCTATCCCCAAGCCAGACCATTAGAAGCCAGTTCAAGCAAGGTTATACAAGTGATAGAAATTATTAGAAGAATTTGAGATAATCATAATTAAGTATATATATATATATATATATATATATAGATAATATTAGTGGGAAACAGGTAAACAGTGAATGTGTTAGAAAGGTCTGTACAAAAACTTGCCGTATAGTAAAAATAATAATAATAAGATATGAAATATTCATAATACATGTATGTTTACAGAGAATTATTAAAATACTACTGCTAATAATTGTTATATAGGAATAAAGTGTCGCTGCCTAGTGAGCAAACACAGGCGATCCCATTATTGAATTAAGTGGATCACGTAACCATGGGGGAATTGCATAAGTAGAACGTAGTAACATGACGTCTAAATAATCTGCATTTCTAGTCTATCATCTATTACTATACGGACCGCTATTCTCTACTCTATTCACTATACTATTTCTCTATTCGGATCACTATACTGATTACTATTCGAGCGAGTATTATCGAGCAAATACTATTAGTGCGAGTGATATTCGGAGGCATCTGACACCGGCGTACTATAAGTTGTATCTGCGATTACAAAGTCTCTACTACAACGAGCATTGCGAAAGTGATAACGAGTATACGTTGACATCACAAAATAGACAACGAGTGTTCGTTGACATCAAAAAATAATATATACATATCTGAGTTTCATGCACGTCTCAATCGTCAGACACGGATTGAGAAGATTTTATTTTAAAATTCCGTATTTGAAAGCGGTGTAATATGGGAATTAGTACTAAAACCGAACGCAACACCACTTATTTCGGTGAGATTTTGATGTAACGGAATAAACTGTCGCCCCCATGCGTAACTACACTATAGGTAGTAATTACCTATAAGTAACTGTAAGTCAATGTGCTAGAGAGATCAACTAGAATCTGTTCCAGCTGTACTGTCGAACTCTCTGCCTTCGGGCAGAGAGGAACCCGGACGAGGCTATGCCGAAGGGCAGTGTCTCGTTAGGGGAGGTAGACAGACCCGATCCCGTTTATGCGGGGTTTACGGGGAATTTTTTGGCCGAGCCTATGGGTTCGGATTACCCCACATTAAACTCGGCCTTATACCACATCCTAACCTGTTGGGAAGTTGGTAAATATGACCAGCTGGAATCTGTTCCAGCTGTGCTGGTAGAACTCTCTGCCTCAGGTCAGAGGGGATCCCCAGACTCAAGTTGTGTCGAAGGACAGTGTCTCGTCTCGGGAAATAGCTATCCGACCCCGTTTTATACGGGGTCTACGGGGAATTTTTGGCCGAATCTACGGGCTTGGATTGCTACACATTAATCTCGGCCTTGGGCCAAATCCTACCTCGTGGGAAGGCTGGTAAATATCGACTAGCTGGGATCTGTTACCCAGCTGTTGTCGAACTCTATGCCTTCGGGCAGAGAGAAAGGCTGTGCGGGGTTTATGGGGAAATATGCGGCGTTTACGGGGGACTTTTTGCCGAGTCTACGGGCTAGGATTGCCCCATATTAAATTCGGCCATGTACCATATCTTACTCCGTGGGGAGGTTGGTAAATATTACTAGCTGGGATATGTCGATTACGACTCAGACTTACGCGAGAACTACCGATCTTTCAATAGTAGCACTAACTACTGGATTGACTTGTGACGACCTTGTGCATAAATGTTATCTTCATTGTTATTGTATTCGTTTTTTACAATAAACCTTTACTTATTTTATCCACCTTGTTTTTCAAGTATATATTCCTATGGAATATAACACATTTAATAATGAATTTGTGCTATGTAGCATGTGATCATTATGTACCATTTGTGATCATTTCATTTAAAATGTGAGGGTGGGGTTACTTAGAGCGAAGGAAATTGAGAAAACCTTGCTAAGGAGAAAGTACAATAAAAAAAAAAAAAGAACAGGATTCAAGGAGACTGAAGATGACGATTGACGTTGAATTTAAATTTTTGAAGATCGTAGTTCACTGGAAAGTAAAAAACCGGAAAAGAGTTCCACAGGCAAGAAGTGCAATGGAAGAAACCATTAGAATAGAACTTACGGTTGCACTTGGCAATTTCAACAGTAAAATGATGAGATCTAGCCGCCAATCTATTCAATGATTGTCTAAAAATTAATAGAGGTTTTAAAATTATCGCTTGATTTCAAAAGAAGCACATATACAAAATTTTGTTCTTCATGTGTGTCGTGTCCCCTCAGGACGTAGGCGGTCATGTCTCTCCACAGCTTCCAGTTCATTGTAGCTCTTAATAAATACTCATTTGACTGACTGCTTTTTTTTCTTTTCTTTATTTTATTTTATTTTTTTTTTTGCAAACTCATGTATGTACATCTGCAGATTCTCAGGCAAGTTTTTCACCATGATTCCTCGATCGACCAAAATTAGGTCATGAAATTGATCGACAATTTTAGGAGTTGACACTTTCCAAGACAGTGCTTGTATCTTCTCTATGTCTCCTTTCCCTTTAGGTAGTAAACATCATGTCTCTTCACAACTTCCTACCCTGTGTAGCTCTTAATAAATTTTCTCTTTCTGTTATTTCTCCCAAATCCTGTCCCGCCATCCATTTACTCAAGCTCTCTAAGTGTGTTATTCGCTGTGTTCCTCTGTCCCTCTTGTCTTCACTCTGTCCTGTGAGTATTAGATTTTCCCAGCCCTCCTTCCTCATTATGTGCTCTAGAAACCTGAACTGTTCTTCCTGATGTTAAGTATTGTTATGGTAATTTACTCACGCACTCTCCCAGCTATAAATAGGAACAGTTACTGCCTTTTGGAGAGAGAAGTTTCCAGTAGTCAGATCTAACAGTTGAACCGAACATTCTTGCTGTAACACTCTCGTTTGTATATGTTTGTATTACTGTTTTCTGTTAATATATTTGTTTAACTAAATTTATCTCTTGTGACTTTAACTCTGGTCCTAACCAGGCCACAACAAGTATACGTTTCCTTTTTATTTCCATTTTCTTTAAAACTTCGTCGTTGCTCACATGTTCGGTAATAATACTCAATATTCTTCTGTAGAACCAAATTTCTGCCACTTTAAGTCTGTTCTTCATCTTTGAGGCGATTGTCCAGCACTTGCTGCTAGACAGGAGTATAGATATCACGTACCAGTTTAGTAATCTGTACTATGTTTCTAACGAAGATTTTTTTTTCTATTTCTTAATACTTAGCCTAGCTTTTGGAATTCATCTTTGGCTCTCCCAATACGTCTTCGGACTTCGGTGTCACAATTCTCGTCCTCTGTTAAAACACTTCTCAGATTATTTACATTTCCACTCCTGTTTGAGGTTAGTTAAAAATAAAAGGATGAAAAAATGTCACGACATTGTTATAATCACTGGTTCAAATAAACATATATTCCTTAAACCTGTTTATTCTTTTTCCTTCCATCTTTAATTATCTGTCATTTTGTAATCCTTGGTTCCAATAAACAGGTATCATTCTTTAAACCTGTTTTTTTCCTTCCATCTTTATATTACCTGTCATTTGATAATCATTGGTTCAAATTAACAGATATTCTTTTAACCTTTTTATTATTTCTCCCTTCCTTTCTTAATTACCTATCATTTTAAGTGTGGATCAGACAAAATGAAATTTGTTATTTCGTGTTAATTATGATATGGAAACTAGTCCGACTCATTTGTGAATAAAAATGGGAAGAAAGTCTAATAAAAAAAATGAAAAATAAAAAGTTATTTTTCTTGGTTGATTAGGCAGTCCTTGAAGTTGTTATAAACAAATATTTTTCACCGATGGAAGAAAGAAAGAAAAAAGAAGTAATGAATGAATGAAAGAATAATTAAAAGAAATATAGGAAAAAAGAAAACATATGGTGAATGTGTAGAAAAATGAGGATGAATTCATATTAGAAAGAAAGAAAGATTTTCTAAAATAGAAATGGAAGAATAAGGAAAGAAAGATAGGGGGAGGAAAAAAGAAAAAAGAAAGGAAAAATCTAAGAATAAAGAATGAAAGAAAGAAAGAAATTTAATAAGTAAGGCTGTAAGGATATAGAGACGATGTAGAGAGATGTTTATAAGAGGGAGAAGAAAGAGAAAAAAAAGGTGAAAGGTTAAGAATATAAAGAGGATGAAAAGAAACAGACATTTATGAAAGCAAGGAAGAGACAATAATACAAAAGGGAAAAAAGAAAAGAAAGAAACAAGGAAATATAGAAAGAAAAGGATATAAAGAAGACAGATTAAGAAAACAATGGTTGAAATAAAGAAAGAAGAGAAGATGGCCTATAAAAAAAAAAAAAGAAAGAAATTAAAAGAAAGGAAGAAAAAGAGAAAGAAACTGCAAAGAGAGAGAATGGTTTGATTTGATTTGTTTTACAGCATATCAAACTTAATCGGTTATTTAATGCCGACAAGATTTTTATTGCTGGTAATATTTTTTCCAAAAAGTATTTCTGGTAATATTTTTTGGAAAAATGTATTGCTGGTAATAATGTATTGCTGGTAATAATTTTTCGTCAAGAATTTATTGCTTGTAATAATTGTTTACAAAAATGTATTGCTGGTATTAAAACCTATTTTTACCCTTTCATAGTGTTTTGACCCCAGTTTCGGGGTTAACTATTTGTCCATAGCTGGGACCCTAACAGGTGCTACCACCCCGGGTCCGGTAGGACGTGGGAACACCAGCATTTAAGAGGTGGTTCCACGCTCCTCAAAACCTCCTGATCAGAGGGCTTGCTGTCGGACGTAGTTTATAGTCTTACCCAGGACGTGAGACAAGGGGAATAAAAAAAAATAAGGAAAGTGAAAGAGGGAAGTCAAAGAGAAAACATGTGAGAGAGCAAAAGAGGAAGAAAGAAAACAGAAAAAGAAAAGAAAGAGAAAAAGGAAGAAGAAAATAAATAGGGAAGAGCAAGGGAAATAAATACAGATAAAACGTTAACTTGAAGAAAAAAAAGCAAAAAGAAAACAAGAAATAAATGTTAACATGTAAGAAAGCAAAGAAAGAAAGAAAGAATGAATGAATGAATGAATGAATGAATGAAATAAAGAAAGAAAGCCTAAACATCTAAGAAAGCAAAATGTATGCAAAAGAAAGACAGAAAGAAAAAAATGAAAAATATTCGCATCTAAGAATGCAAAGGCAGCATGCAAAAGAAAGAAAGAAAGATGTTAACATCTAAGAAAGTGAAGAAGACGTTCAAATACATAAAGAAAGCAAGCCAGAATAAAAAATGAAAAACGAAGGGAGTATATAACAGCAAAATTAAAAGCCATTTAAACGAAATAAATTAAAAAAATTCAAATCAAATGAACTAATTTATTTGTTGGAATTGAATTTCTTTATTCTTTAAAGATTCGTTTTCAGATTTTTCCGTTTATATTTGAGAATTTGGACAAAGGAAAAAATCTTGATGGCTAGCATTTGAGTAGATTAACGCCTCTAATTGTTTTGTAGCCATGATTAAAACAATAAACGCAGTTCGTTGATTGGAGACACGTCAAGTAATTTGAGTCAACATTAACGGCGAATTCCTGTTCTCCATCACTTCTACGTCATTTCCGGAACTGATATTTAGAGTTTCTGCGTTTGTATTTATTAAATTTACCCCAATAAAATAACTGTTACGAATACTATTGTCGAGACAAATATGCGAGGCTACATTTGGCAGTGTCCATAATACTATACAATGCAATCGGTAATCAAATTTCCATTCAAGGTCATTGGTTTAATTTTTAACACAAAAATACCTGAGAAAAGCATAAGTTCGATCCCTCATATTTTGTGTTCCATTGCTCGTCATCACAAGATCCTCGTCTCACCAGTGTGAGCAATGAAGACGTTTAAAAAAATGGGAAATAATAGGTTGTTGATTCGTTTTCTACGGCTTATCGACCCTTTGCAGGTTATTTAAAGCCAGAAAATATATTTTTAAGAATATTTTTTCTTTCTGAGATAATTTTTTTTTACAGTAAGGTTCAACCTATAAAAGGCCCGGGAGCCACTCCATGTAGATGGTTACAGAGTAAGAGACACAGTTTATGCGGATAAATGGGGAAGATAATGGTTAACCCCAGTCTTGAACAGGTTAAGATTGTAGTGATCAAGGAAATATCCTCTTGGGAGTCGTTTCCACAGGGCAGTGGTTCGCTTGAGGGAAGTTGCTTGAGTGGAACTTATTTCTCACCAATAGAATACGGAGGGAATAAGAGTTGTTTACTAGAATGTGTCTAGCATAGTGAGTCCCACTCCTGAAGGTTAGAACTGGTGGAATGTAGTTCGTCTGAGTACTTTTCTATAGAAGTAACGATAGAGCAATAGGAGGCTTTCTATATCTCGTCTGTGAGAGAGGGGGTTGCACGGTTGAAAATAATTTAAAACCAGAAAATATTTTTAGCTTGTAAGATTTTTTTCTTCTGGATATAATAATGATTTAGTGATACAAGTTTTACTAATTAACCCATAGCTGGAGGAGAAGAGGTTGGTCCATACCTTTCGCAATGGTATTTGCACGTGAAGTGAATTTAATGAGTCCAACGAGAACTGGAATTCGAAGAGGAGAATAGCTGAGAGGAGAATAGTTGGATTCATGCCTTTCATGAGGATATCAGCGCGTAAGTGAAGATAATGAATCCGACTGGAATTGAAACACGACTCTCCGATTAACAATTCCGATTCATTATCCATTACACCACCTGTACATCCATGCTTACAGTACCTGGTATTCCCAAGCAATCACCTGTCTAGGTACTGGCCAGGCTCAACGTTGCTTAACTTTGGTAATCATACGGGAACCGATTTTTCGACGTGACGTGGCCGTAATCTGGAACTAAAAGGATACTTATACTTAAAATCAGAAACATGATGAGGAAAGAACGTTTGGAGAATTTAACACTCACAGGACATAATGAAGTCAAGAGAAACAGGCGGAAACATCGAGTAACCTATCTCCTGAGTTTTGCAGTGCGATGACAAAGAGGGACGGCAAAGATTCGAACGTTGCGACAAGAGACAGGAAGTTGTAGAGAGCCGTGTTCGCGAACGACATGACAAATAACAGAAGATACTACGATTACTGAGAAACAAGATAAAAAGGACGTAAACAATATTTTCCTCAGTCAAGGATGTCTACAAGTCAGTGGGCCTGGATACATATGTACTAAAAGTTTCATCCGACTTTTGATAGGTTTTATTTTTTTTATCCTATTGAGTTTATCGCCTCCCCAGGTAAGTCTGGTTTGGGACTGGTTTAGGCAAGAACCCGGTCAAAGGAGCAAAATAACACCGTTGGATGAGAGCAAGTAGATGGCTGATCGCCTGGGAATACCCGGTGTTATAAGCTTGTATGTGCGGGTGGTGTAATGGATAACGGCACAGAATGAGAAATCGGCGAGTCGAGTTTCAATTCCAGACAGATTCATTATATTCACTTACGCGCTGATACCCTTGGAAAGGCATGAATCAAACTATTCTTGGTTTGGTTTGGTTTATTTTACGGCATATGTTACGATTATTTAATTCCGGTAAGATTTTTATTAGTGGTAATATTTTTTTAAATGTATTGCTGGTAATAATTTATTCTTCAAAAATTCATTTGCTGCTATTAAAACTTATTTTTACACTTGTTTCATGTTTTGACCCCAGTTTTGGGGTAAACTATTTCTCCATAGCTGGAACCCTACCAAGTGCTACCATCCCGGGTCATGGCGGACCGGGAACACCAACAATTAAGAGGCGGTTCCAAGCCCCTCAAAACCTCCGAATCAGGAGCCTTGCTGTTGGATGTAGTTTATCGTCTTACCCAGGACGCGGATGTAGTATATCGTCTTACGAAGAACGGCCAACTATTCTCCTCAGCTATAGGTTAAATAGTATGACTTGTATCTGAAAATCATTATTACCTAAAAAATGTTTATACAATATTCACTCGCAAAAAGAAAAGAAGAATTATTCTTACGATCCAAAAAATGTGTTTCGGTGTTAAATACCCTACAAAAGGTTGATAAGCCGTAAAAAACAAATCTATCAAAAAAGAATATGAATGGGTATAATTCTTTCCGTATTGTGGAATTCAGTGACAACCATCTGCTTCGTACGCATTTACATGTCAGACGCCAATTTTAACAATTTGTTTGAGAATAACAATTATTTTCTAGATATATATCCTACTATTTAACCCAAAGCTGGGGGAGAAAACTCTTCTTGCTCATTCCTCAAGTCGATTTAATAGTTAAAGAAATATTCTTATTTTTTGTCATTGAAAAATATCTCTGCTGTTGTCATCACATCAATCATTTGAAAATTTCAACTCATTCAAATTTCCGTAGAACTTTCCTGCATAACTCCACGCACTCCACTTGTTGCCTTTTCTTGCGCTAATACAACACCACAGTAACCATCTAACTTGACTGGCTCTTGTCATGCATGACACCAAACCTATTCAGAAATATCTAAACTGTCAGTTGTTTACAAACGCTTTCTCGGATCAATGATTAAAAATGGCTTCGAGTGAATGAAGTCTGTAGCTCTTAGCGTGGGACATCCTCCTTCGAACCTCGTGAACTGGCGCTACATAATCACAAAGAACTGTGCCAAACAACAGAAAATACATTACTTGAGGACTTTCAACAGCAGTAACAACTAAAATGGATAGCATGTGTAACTCGAAGAGAAAATAATGACATAATCAAGATGTTGACGTTATGCATTGCTTCAAACAAAACATCAGGAAAGAAACCCTCCTCATTACTGGAAATAGCATTAACAGTTGTTGAATTTGAGAAAACCTATTTCCCTGGGGGTTAACTATTTCTCCATAGTCATAAATAAATTTTGTATTTTTGTTAATTCTCCTAAACCTTGTTTCACCATCTATTTACTCAAGCTCACAAGTATGGCACAAAAGAATTGAAGGCAATGAAAAAAAAGCTGGTGTAGTGCTTCTGCTGTACATCTCAAGACTCTTGACAAATCCAAAGAAGGATCTGCTATGTAATCGATCTTGACCTGGCATCTCGACTCCAGTTACTTTCTCACCGACGTGACGTGACTCCTGTCTTCCTTTTATACAAATAATTTCATGACAATTGCTCTGATGAGTTTTTTTTCTCTGGTACCTCGACTACATGAATTTAAGCGTGCTACTAGACTGGCAACTACGAGACTGGCAACATTTTACAGGGAGTCTATATATTTAAATACATATCTGGAGTTGCAAATCCACACCTCAACCCCAACGAGAGCTGTTTAAAGTTGGACGCGTGCAAAAACAACCCATCCACTCCCTCTGATCAGGTTAAGGTGATTTTCTAAGTACATGGCCGAAAGTATGGGCTACCCAATGAGGATCGATCTCTGATGAAGTTAGGGATTAAAAACAAGAAATAGAGCAAGATCTGTTTAGTAGGATGAGCGGTCTATACATGGAGATGCCAAATTCTTTAAAATATCCATTGTCTTTGCAGCCCTGTGAGCAGGCGCATTAGCATTTGCATTGTTATTTCAACAGTAAAATGTTGCCAGTCTAGTAGTTGCCAGTCTAGTAGCACGCTTAAATTCATGTAGTTGAGGTACCAGAGAAAAAAAAAGCTCATCAGAGCAATTGTCATGAAATTATTTGTATAAAAGGAAGACAGGAGTCACGTCACGTCGGTGAGAAAGTAACTGGAGTCGAGATGCCAGGTCAAGATCGATTACATAGCAGATCCTTCTTTGGATTTGTCAAGAGTCTTGAGATGTACAGCAGAAGCACTACACCAGCTTTTTTTTCATTGCCTTCAATTCTTTTGTGCCATAAACGGCACAACATTTGGCATTTTATATTAAATGTTTCGTTCACCTGAAGATAGTCAGTGATCAAAACAAATTCCTTATCTCCGAAAATCACAGCTATGACATATTCTTCAGAATTTTGTGTCTTGAATGTATTCGGTCATAGAGAACCAAAAGTGCTGTCATGACATGGACCGTTGTTTGGTTTGCCTATCCTAATGGTGTAACCATGTTTCCTCAATAGCGACATGTCAATCCAAAAAGTATGTTTAATTCATTAAAAAGGCTGCAAATTGAACTTAGAGGTGTACCCACTTGATACCATTGCTACTTAGCATTCAAACATTTTGATAGCAGTTTCATTGACTGCTTTTTTCTTTTTTTTTTTTTTTTTTTTTTTTTGCAAACTCATGTGTGGACATCAGCTGATTCTCAGCAAGTCTTTTCCCTAAGATTCCTCGATCGACCAAAATAAAGGTCATGAACTTCATTGATAAATTAAAGAGTTCACACCTTCCATGACAGTGCTTATACGTTCTCTATGTGCCGTTTCCCTTCAGTGCGTTGGCGATCAAGGTTTTCTACAATTTCCTGTCCTTCTTAGCTTCTAATAATTTTTGTGTTTTTGTTAATTCTCCTAAACCTTGTTTCACCATCTATTTACTCAAGCTCACAAGTAGGGTTATACATTGTTTGACTCTATCTCTCTTGCCTTAAATCTGTCCTGTGAGTATCAGATTTTCCAAGCACTCTTTCCTTATTATGTGCTTCAGAAATTTAAACTGTCTGTTTATAATATAAAACGAAAGAATATTAATCTACAACCCTGTGTGTCTGGAGATTTTAATTTTTTAATATTTTTTATTGATCAAAATATATATATATATATATATATATATATATATATATAAAAAAAAATAAATGTATAAATTCACTTTCATCATATGTTTTATGAAAATTCTAATCATCGTTTTTTTTAAAGCAATAGACATTGCCAAGGAATAAAATACTAGCGGTGTAAATAGAAAAACCGTCCTTTTGACACTTTTTTTTTTTTTTTGCAGGCAGAAATATTCAAGTGTCATAAACTATGAAATTGAAGTGCGCCAATTTCCAGCATGGAGACTTTGAGACCCATAAATATCTGGGAAGTGTTTTAACAGACGATGGATATTGCAACACTGAAATCCTAAGGCGTATTGGGATAACGAAAGATGCTTTCGAAAAGCTCAGCAAAGTATTAAGAAACAGAAAATTTTCGTTAGAAACAAAGAAAAAAGTACTTTATTCTTATGTAATATCAGTCTTCTTATATCGCAATGAGTTCTGGGCAATCTCCTCACAGATTGAAGAAGAGATTTGAAGTTGTTGTTCTACAGAAGGATGCTGAGAATAGCATGGACCGAACATGCGGGAAGTGGCGAAACTTTAGAGAAAATGGAAACAAAAAGGTCACTGCTACTTAACATCAGGAAGAGACAGTTGAAATTTCTGAGCCACATAATGAGGAAAGAGTGCTTGGAAAATCTGATACTCACAGGACAGATTTGAAGGCAAGAGGGACAAAGGAAAACAACATTTAACCTACTTGGTAAATAGATGAAGAAATAAGTTTAGAAGCATTTACAAAACGACAAAATGTATTAAGAGCTACGAAAAACAGGAAATTGTGGGGAACCATGATCACCAACGTCCTGAAGGGACACGGCACCTAAAAAAGTACCAAAGCTTGTGTCCTTTGTTTTTATTTTGAAAACAAAGAAAGAACAAATCACTTGCCCTTTAATGAAAATCTCATAATTATACATGAGTCCCATGACCAAATGTGGTCGTAGGATCGCAGCGTGGATGAACATATGACCAGTTCCCTCCACATATCTTTCAATCTAATGAGTTATTCATTCATGCGTAGAGTATCAGGTGGTTTGACCGGGCGGAGCCCATCTCTCTTCAGGTCAAACCACAGCCGATATCCTCCAACTATATTCTCGCTGTATAGTTAAAATCAGGGGTTCTCAACCGGAGTGCACATGGGCCCTAGGAGTCCATGTAATATTTCCGGGGGTCCACAGGCAAAATATAACAAATCGGGGGTCTCTAATGATATTTTGGTGGTCCATGAAGAAAGCCAACTCAGAATAGTTTTTATTATTAAAATAAAGCACAGATCTACGTTATTGCTACTCCAACATCTTATCTTGTTGAATCAGGATTTAATCGTGTTTCTCAACTGTTATCAAAAGTTTGCAATAGTCTTGATATTGTGAAAATAGATGATCTTTGACTATCATTAACATTGATGGAACCAGATATAAAGAAACTCACTGAGCAGCATCAACCACAAGGATCTCATCGAATAAATATGCCTTTCTTTTCTTTTTTCTAATCACATACTTAAATTGGTTTATTAAAATTTTTAACCAGTGTGCATAAATAAATGCTGCAGTGAAATCAATTGCCTAAAGACCTCTGCTCCTCATGGCCTTGACCATGAAAGAAACATTGTAATATTGTAATACAAGATATTGGTCAATAAAAATTATCATTACTATAATTGTTATTATTATTATTATTATTGTAGAATAATTTATTTGCATTAAATTAGTTTTCATTTAAAAATAAAGCTTAATTATATAATATTTCATTTTTGTGTTCTTGCTTAACACGTTTCATATCCGCATATTTGTTCTCAGTAAATGCTGTAGATTATTCTAATGTCTTTCTCATATGTTGAGCTATCCTTGCAGTTCAAATAGGTTTTTGAGTTATATATTTCTGAATGCTTCTGAAGCATAGGTATTATTATAACTTCCTATTGTAAGGTTATTGATATAACAGACACTCGTACTTGGTATAACGTAATTCGTTAAGTGTTCTCTATCCGTAATGCTTAGGCTATTGCCGTAACACTTGTATGGTTAGTATAAAAACTGACTCCAATATGACTGATATTTACTGGTCGCCTCACTGCGGACTAGATGCGGCAGAGTATCAAGCTTTATATGGAGAACTCAAGCGTTTCCTTCCGAGCCACTAGTCAAAATTTGCCGAGCCTCCACAAGAACGTTCTCGAGCACAGTACTTGTCAGTTTTTCTCAGCCGAGTCTCTATCCGAAGACAGAGCCCCCACTGAGTCACCCTCCGCTCGAGGACAGTGGTCTTGTTTTTCGTAAGCCAGACAGCGAACTGCCTGACTCCAGCTTGTCAGTTTTTCTCAGCCGAGTCTCTATCCGAAGACAGAGCCCCCACTGAGTCACCCTCCGCTCGAGGACAGTGGTCTTGTTTTTCGCAAGCCAGACAGCGAACTGCCTGACTCCAGCTTGTCAGTTTTTCTCAGCCGAGTCTCTATCCGAAGACAGAGCCCCCACTGAGTCACCCTCCGCTCGAGGGACAGTGGTCTTGTTTTTCGCAAAGCCAGACAGCGAACTGACTGACTCCAGCTTGTCAGTTTTTCTCAGCCGAGTCTCTATCCGAAGACAGAGCCCCCACTGAGTCACCCTCCGCTCGAGGACAGTGGTCTTGTTTTTCGTAAGCCAGACAGCGAACTGACTGACTCCAGCTTGTCAGTTTTTCTCAGCCGAGTCTCTATCCGAAGACAGAGCCCCCACTGAGTCACCCTCCGCTCGAGGACAGTGGTCTTGTTTTTTAAAGCCAGACAGCGAACTGCCTGACTCCAGCTTGTCAGTTTTTCTCAGCCGAGTCTCTATCCGAAGACAGAGCCCCACTGAGTCACCCTCCGCTCGAGGACAGTGGTCTTGTTTTTCGTAAGCCAGACAGCGAACTGACTGACTCCAGCTTGTCAGTTTTTCTCAGCCGAGTCTCTATCCGAAGACAGAGCCCCACTGAGTCACCCTCCGCTCGAGGACAGTGGTCTTGTTTTTCGTAAGCCAGACAGCGAACTTTGACTCCAGCTTGTCAGTTTTTCTCAGCCGAGTCTCTATCCGAAGACAGAGCCCCACTGAGTCACCCTCCGCTCGAGGACAGTGGTCTTGTTTTTCGTAAGCCAGACAGCGAACTGACTGACTCCAGCTTGTCAGTTTTTCTCAGCCGAGTCTCTATCCGAAGACAGAGCCCCCACTGAGTCACCCTCCGCTCGAGGACAGTGGTCTTGTTTTTTTAAGCCAGACAGCCAACTGACTGACTCAGCTTGTCAGTTTTTCTCAGCCAGTCTCTATCCGAAGACAGAGCCCCCACTGAGTCACCCTCCGCTCGAGGACAGTGGTCTTGTTTTTCGTAAGCCAGACCGAACTGCCTGACTCCAGCTTGTCAGTTTTTCTCAGCCGAGTCTCTATCCGAAGACAGAGCCCCCACTGAGTCACCCTCCGCTCGAGGACAGTGGTCTAGTTTTCGTAAGCCAGACAGCGAACTGACTGACTCAGCTTGTCAGTTTTCTCAGCCGAGTCTCTATCCGAAGACAGAGCCCCCACTGAGTCACCCTCCGCTCGAGGACAGTGGTCTTGTTTTCGTAAAGCCAGACAGCGAACTGCCTGACTCCAGCTTGTCAGTTTTTCTCAGCCGAGTCTCTATCCGAAGACAGAGCCCCCCACTGAGTCACCCTCCGCTCGAGGACAGTGGTCTTGTTTTTCGTAAGCCAGACAGACCCGAACTGCCTGACTCCAGCTTGTCAGTTTTTCTCAGCCGAGTCTCTATCCGAAGACAGAGCCCCACTGAGTCACCCTCCGCTCGAGGACAGTGGTCTTGTTTTTCGTAAGCCAGACAGCGTGACTGACTCCAGCTTGTCAGTTTTTCTCAGCCGAGTCTCTATCCGACAGAGCCTCCACTGAGTCACCCTCCGCTCGAGGACAGTGGTCTTGTTTTTCGTAAGCCAGACAGCGAACTGACTCCAGCTTGTCAGTTTTTCTCAGCCGAGTCTCTATCCATAGAGCCCCCACTGAGTCACCCTCCGCTCGAGGACAGTGGTCTTGTTTTTCGTAAGCCAGACAGCGAACTGCCTGACTCCAGCTTTGTCAGTTTTTCTCAGCCGAGTCTCTATCCGAAGACAGAGCCCCCCACTGAGTCACCCCCTCCGCTCGAGGGAAGTGGTCTTGTTTTTCGTAAGCCAGACAGCGAACTGACTGACTCCCTTCCCATTTTTTTCTCAGCCGAGTCTCTATCCGAAGACAGAGCCCCAGTCACCCTCCGCTCGAGGACAGTGGTCTTGTTTTCGTAAGCCAGACAGCGAACTTGACTCCAGCTTGTCAGTTTTTTCAGCCGAGTCTCTATCCGAAGACAGAACCCCCCACTGAGTCACCCTGAGGACAGTGGTCTTGTTTTTCGCAAGCCAGACAGCGAACTGACTGACTCCAAGCTTGTCAGTTTTTCTCAGCCGAGTCTCTATCCGAAGACAGAGCCCCACTGAGTCACCCTCCGCTCGAGGACAGTGGTCTTGTTTTTCGTAAGCCAGACAGCCAACTGACTGACTCCAGCTTGTGGAGTCTCTATCCGAAGACAGAGCCCCCACTGAGTCACCCTCCGCTCGAGGACAGTGGTCTTGTTTTTCGCAAGCCAGACAGCGAACTGACTGACTCCAGCTTGTCAGTTTTTCTCAGCCGAGTCTCTATCCGAAGACAGAACCCCTACTGAGTCACCCTCCACCCGAAGAGGAAGATCTTGTCTTGTCGAGAGTCTGGGACTGACTGCAATACAACTGGTATTTACCCAATCCTCTCCACAAGGAGGGATGTGGCACAAGGCCGGTTTTTATGTGGTGCGATTCCGAGCCTGTAGGCTCTGGCAAAAATTCCCCTTAGACCCTGTATATACGGGGTCGGCTTTGTCTACCACACCAGACGAGACTGGGTTCCTCTATGTATGTCCAACTGGTATTTACCCAATCCTCCCCACAAAGGGCGCGAGGATGTACCACAAGGTTGGTTTTTATGTGGGGCGTTTCCGAACCCGTAGTCTCGGGTCAACATTCCCCTTAGCTCCCGCATACACGGGGTGGGGTTTGTCTACCTCTCCAGACGAGATTCTGCCCATAGGTATAGCGTCGTCTCGGTTCCTCTCTGACAGTCCATCTACTACCGATCTCATACCATGGAACTCGTTATAGTATTCGTCGAGTTCATAGAGTCACCGGGTGTGTACTTTTTAATCCACAACAGATATACGTCTTTTTACATTTGTATTGCTCACTCAGATAACTTTCTGATCAATAAATATGGTATTTCTTTTTCCAGGGTCGCTGAAAATTTGTCCCATTTCCTCCACCGCTTGCAAATATCGTGATAGGGATTAGAAACTGTCAAGTTCTTTTCCCCCAGTTTGTTGTTGATCTGCTGTTCTGTTATAGTGGAACACACCTATTCTATAGTTAATAGACTCTCCCACCTATAATAAGTAGGAGTAGGAAGAGTAACGGGGAGTCGCTCAGTGAGTCGGTCTGAGTTCAGTCTGAAGTCGGACGACCGGTTGAACTCTCTTCCTTCGGGTGGGTAGGGACCCGAAGGAGACTACGCCGAAGGGCGGAGTCTCTTCGGGAGGTACTCGACCCTGAACCCGTTTATACGGGTTTTTAAAGGGCATATTTTTGGCCGAGCCCACGGGCTCGGAGATCCCACGTTAAACCGGCCTTGTGCCACATGATGCCCCCGTGTGTGTGAGGGGGGGGGTGACTGAATATCGCTCAGTGAGTCGGTCTGAGTTCAGTCTGAAGTCGGACGACCGGCTGACCGGTTGAACTCTCTGCCTTCAGGCGGGGAGGAACCCGAAGGAGGCTACGTCGAAGGTCGGATTCTCTTTCGGGGAGGTAAACCGACCCTGAACCCGTTTATACGGGTTCAATGGGCATATTTTTGGCCGAGCCCACGGGCTCGGAGATCTCACGGGCTCGGAGATCCCACGTTAAACCGGCCTTGTGCCACATGATTCCCGCGTGGGAGGGTGACTAAATACCGTCGCTCAGTGGGTCAGTCAGTCGATGTGGGACGACCGTTAGTCGGATACTAAAGTATCAGCGACCGCAACTTGATTACTCTGCGTCATTACCTATTATATCAAGTTCCTAACGTTTTGTACGTCGAACCTATTTTAGGACAGACTTAGTACAAATACAAGCCTCCACTGTTAAACCACTCCACAACAAACATGGCGACGAAGTATTCGGATTCATACGGTGGAAGAAGAAATAAAATAATTCACACTCCATAACATGTTCATAGATGAGTATTGCAATTCCTGTGCAAAACCGTCAACATTTTTGTTCCTATATTTGTTGCTGTACATTGTGCTCGCCATTAATTGTTTTCGAGATTGACATAGTTATTGCGAAGAGTGCTGTCCGTGATAGTTGATTTGCTACACTTTAGGACTTAATGGAAAAAATAGGATTTTCTTCGGGCGGGGTTGTCTTCTGCGGTTAAATGTCAGCCCATTTCAGGAAATAAACATGGAAAGAATGTGATCGTACCATTCTTCAGAAACGCCAACATACAGCTTGACTATCCTGGGTTCGGCTCGAAATTCAAACAAATATAACCTGAAGAATGCCGGAGCGTACAACGGCCGAAACGTTGTGAATGTGACAATAAACTCTGAACAATGTAAATGGTGTAATCAGTTGCAATACCTAATTTCAGAAATATAGACAGATGTTCAATATAACTTGTAGATCCCAGTTCAAGGCCAGACTGATGGTAGGGTAAGTTTTCAATCCAATAGACTTTAAACGCACTCCGACCCCCCACCCCCACAAAAATTGACATCATAGCCAATTCTCGATCAAATGATTTCAAATTTTAACAAAACGTTAAAAAAATTAGTTGATTGTGCGGGCTTATCTCAATGAGAAACTACCAGGAACCACTTCGTTTCCTTCCTCTTGTCACTTGTTTTTTTCAGATTCTATTGTCATGGGTAAATAGTTAGGCAGTTGATAGTCTAACTTCAGCTTGTGTATATGTATGTGTGTGTTTAAAACAGCGCACAGATACAACACCGATCTTAAACAGAATGAACGAGTGAATGTGTTTAAAAAGCAAAATAGATCCTTGCTTGTTTGTGTAGCTCTACGTAGCCGAGTGGTCAAAGCCATCTGGCTCAGGCGGTTGTCTCTCCTGCAAAGGGTTATACACCGAGGCATTTGAAGTGTATCGTAATTATTAATTCTATGCCCTGAATTTTTATGCTGGATTCAGGATAAGCGAGATCACAACATTTCATTCCAGTTCCAGATCATAGTTTCTGTTTTAGAAAAGTTTATCTTGAGTCCTATTTCTTTATTATACAGAGTGTTCCCAAAAAAAAAAAAAAAAAAAAAAAATTGATCATTTTGTAGTCTAATAACATATCCCCCTCTTCCTACAAGCCAAGTTTAGAATCACTGAGGCGCTGGAGAATGTTACGCAAGACATGCTACAACGTGTTTGGCAGACGTGGCGTGTCACAGGTGGTGTGCATATTGATCATTTGTTAAGCTTTGTGAAATCGGTTATAAAAATCTACATCACTTTGAATATCTTGTTCGATTTTTGATAGATAAATCTTTTATCACTCAACGTGAAATCTATTTAATTTTGTTTACCTGGGACATGAAGTTACTCAGTTATTCACATTTTAGATTATGTCAGTTTTGGACGGACACTTGTATTCGCCCGATGCTACTTATAACAGGCCTAGAAATCCTGCAACTGGGGTTCACGACTAGGAGCGGACATGTAGAGACTTAAATTACTATTAAATAACAATAGATGAGAATATGATATTCGCAAGGAACTTGTTAGTAATGTCCAATGATAAGTTAATTAGGAAGTGTATCTATTATTAAGATGCATCTTACAACGATAACAATTATTGAGTTATCTTCGTAAATGCAAAAGGAATCATAAAAATTACTTTATTCACTATTTTATTCATTTTTCATTCACCTTGATTGCGCCTCTTTTCAACCGATGTGATTTCCATAAGGCAGCTTAACAGAAGATTATCAACAGCAATGCACATCAGCGACAACAGATAAATAACAAATTACAGAAAATGATAGATAGATATACTGTGACAAAGTTATAACTGAGTTTTGATCTGAAAATTTCACTAAATTTTATGATTAACAAAGTGCAATGACAAAGAATACATATATATATATATATATATATATATATATATATATATATATATATATATATATACTCCAAACGCGTTATTAGTGGATGCACTTGTTTGAGTAGACACCTTGTTTTGTTTTTTTGTGGTTGTTTTTTTTTAACAGTGTGAATTAGATCTACCCGCCTGCACATTCGAGAAACTAAATAAAGTTAACGTGCTCCCCGGCAGAGTTTGAGTCTGCGACTTCTTAGTCCTAAACAGGAAACAAAGGATAAAAAAAGAAAAAGATCAGGGAGGAGTATGAAGCGGACGATAAGTAAATCTATCTTTGGGAGGGGAGTAGAAAGAAAGTAGTAGCCTTTTTTTTTATATATATATATATATATATATATATATATATATATAAATTAAATTAAATTTTTCCAATAAGCAAAACTACTTTGCTGCATTTCAAAACGAATACAAATCGATTGGAAGAGATTTTTAATCGCTAAAAATATCTGGTTTAACAATAGTTACAAATCTGTCATTGCAGCATAATTCTCTTTATTAAAAATCTTTCAAAAATAAAATATACTTTTCTGAAACTTTATTTGAGGAATCTTAGCTGATTTAAAGTTTAATTAATCTGATTTGAAACAAATATTACTTTTCGTTTAAAATATCACAGAAAAGCATTTTCTAACAAGGAAGCAGGTATTTTTATGAGGTGTTGACAACTATCCGTATAGACTTATTATTGGCATTTTTTTTCTACTGGGGGTATATCTGTAAAAATTACTTGACGAATATAACGTGAGTGCCTTTTTATGTAATTTTTAACTACCTAGTAATCTTAAAATATAGTATAATATTTTAAGTAATTTAATATTTTATTCAATATTAGGTACTTTAGCATTAAATTTATTATAATTTCTTTAGCTTTTTTGTTTATGATTAGTAAATACAGTTTTTACTTAATAACAATATCGCCTCAGGGGTACAAATTAATATAAATTTTTAAAAGATTTAAAATTTTATGAGTTATTTTAATTAAAATTAAAAAAAGGAAAACAATTGTTATAAAAAATTATTATTCATCGAAAAATATTTTTCTCTTAAGTCAGTAGTGTAGATAATATATATTATTCATAAAAAACAATTAAAAGCTTTTCTAATTAAATTATGTCTTAGTTTTATTACAATTTTTATTTTACGATTCAGAGAAAATTTTCTGTAACTGGGCCTCCTGTTTTACAAGAAATAAAAAATGATTTAAATTCTTCAAGGATTTCTGCTTATAATTAATATAAACATTAAACTGTACAAAAATTAATTTTCGAAATTTCATAAAATTAAATAACTAACAGACTTAAAAATATATTTTTACCAAGATTTTCTAAAAGAACAACGTTTCTAAAATAATTTCATTCATTTGTGAATATGTCCTGAAGGTTTCATTAAAATCCGACAATTATTTGATTTTTGTAAGAATTTCCAAATAAATGTGTTTTTCAAGGGAGAAAGACGCTAAATTTTTCCATACTAATTTATGGTCACGCAAGAAAAAAATATTAACCAAAATTTTGTTTCTAAAGAATTATTGAATTTTGATTTTTATCTCAAGATTATTTCTTATTACGCCAAACGTTATTTATTGGATATCCACATTTGAGTAAAAGCCCCGTTTTTTTTTTTTTTTTTTTTTTTGTAACCACTGTGGTTTCTGTTATGGTGACCTATCTATTAGGTTGGTGCAAAAATAATGACGTAATAATGTCGTTTTTGACGTTAAAAATACGTCAAAAAAACGACATTATTACGTCAGTATTTTTGCACCAACCTAATACATTAGAATGAACTCTTCCTCCTTCATAAATACTAACCTGCGAGACTTCCGAAGGCAGGCAGTCGGGACGCAGTGTAACCTGACAGATGGCAAGTCACTTCTATCTGCTGACTAATAACACTCTTGTTTTTGTATATATGTTCGGTTATTTCAATACACTTGTTCAGCCTCCCTTCTTCTTTCTGTGTCTTTCTTTCTGGCCCCTAAGAGGACACAACAGTTTCCTACAAATGAAGGCGCACGTTCATATCCTGCCGTTAACTTTATTAAGTCTCTCGAATATACAGGCCGGTAGATTTAATTCCCACTTTTAAAAAAAATTAACACAAAAACGATGTGTCTATTCAACCAAGTGCAACCACTAAAATAACATTTGGAATATATTATGCAGGGACTGATGTCAATATCAAGTGTTACAGTCTGTTTCATGCTTGAAAGCAATCTGCAGGCCACCTGTGTTGACATCAGTGTCCACACTCCTTATATTTACAAACTCTCTACCCGGATATTGACCACTTTTACTCCATAAATATAGTATAGTTTAAATCTATCTATTTATCTCTCTCTCTCTCTCATATATATATATATATATATATATATATATATATATATATATATATATATATATATATATAAGTACCTCCACTGATTCGGTATATGAAAGGTTAAAAATGAGAAAAGATTTCTTGAAGCTTTCATTTTAGCTTTAAATGAAAGCTAAAAGTTTTAAAATTTGCTATTTCCAGTAAACAAATACTCTGTGGTATATTTCAAACAGAAATTATATTGGTCGGAATCGATTTTTTTTTTTGTAAAATCGATCAAAACGTCCATTTTTGACAGATTGATAAGCAAAAGTTAATTCTCGGTTTTAAAAATCTTGCAAAATAAAATATATATTTCTGAAACATTTGAGGAAAATTAACTTAAATTTAAGGTCAAATTAATCTGATTTGAAACATTACTTAACTATAGGATAAAATTTTGTATGCAAAGCGTTTCTTAACTACGGGGTCTTGTTTTCTTGACATGTTAATCGATCTATTGACAGTCGATCTACAACCGAACGTGTTCATAGTTAAGTATGATGAAGCAGACGATAATTCTTTTCGTTGTAAAAGGGGACAACTCTTAAAACAATTGACCTTTTAATGCTAGATTTATTGGTTTGTACATCCATGCTTCAGAAATTCTGCACGTAATCACACATACAAAACAAATCGAAATTCTTTTAAAAATATTCGGGGTCGTCAGATTGAAATAAGCTTTACAATATATGATAAGTAAATATAGTTTTACTTAATAACAGTATTTCCTAAGAATTATCACATTGAAAATGGATTTAAAAAAATATAAAACTTTATGAATTATTCAATTTAAAATTGTAAATAAATAAAAACAATTTTTGTAAAAATTCATTTTTCGTCGAAAAATCTTTTTTTCAGACAATTTTTTCTTTAACATATATTATTCATAAAAGCAATTAAAAGCTTCTCTAATTAAAAGCTTCTCTAATTAAATAATCTCTTATTTTATTGCGTTTTTTCTTTTTCGATTCAGAACAGATTTTCAGTAAGACTGGATCCGATTTTGCAAAAAAATTCGGAGATTTAAAGTCTTCAAACAATTCTGCTTTTAACTAATATAGCGAGTAAAATTTATTTCGTTGAATTTCTCAGGTTTTCCTAAAATTAAGTAAGGGGCTGAAACACATGAAATTTTTTTTTTTTGCAAGATTTTTTAATAAAATAAATTTAAAAAATAATTTAAATCATTTGCGAATAAGTCCTGAAAATTTCATTAAAATACGGCAATTATATGATTTTTGCAATAATTTTCAAATATGTCTGTCGCAGCAAAAATATGAGGTCAAAATTTGCCATGTTAAAAGTTTGTACTCTCTCGCGATCACGAGACATAAAAATTGTGTAGTGATCACTTTATCACTAGAAATAAAAAAAAAACCTAATTTCCCATGATTCCCTAGTAAAAACGGAAAACGCCCCTGGCGAAAAAATTAGAATCTGGTGTCTTTTTCAACAGCCTCTCACCCCCCCGCCATATATATATATATATATATATATATATATATATATATATATATATATATATAATGCAAGACTCTTCGTTAACACGAATCGAGTTCCCCAGTCATTGTTTATCTAAAATAAATATGTCGAAATTCACTTTCATCCCTGCCATACGCCAATTGTTTGGGGGGTAGAGCCTTTGACTGATACCAAATCGGATTTGGGTCCTGAGTTGAGGCAATCGGATGTCTATCACACGAACTGCGAAATAGTCAGTTTGTGGATATATATATATATATATATATATATATATATATATATATATATATATATATATATATATATATATATATATATATATATATATATATATATATATATATATATATATATATATATATATATATATATATATATATGTGTGTGTGTGTGTGTGTGTGTGTGTGTGTGTGTGTGTGTGGAAATATAGAGAAAATAGAAAAGAACTCGTTCGGTAAATAATCCAAAGTTCTTTAGTATTTTTGTTATTATTTTTAAAAAACAGTGCTCGATACAAAAGTAGAGCCTAAGTATAATTTTTGGGGAATTTGGATTCAAAAAAAATTTCGCTTCAAGATGGAACAGAGCTTGGTACTTTAATTCAATTTAATTCAAATAATTATATTGAAGTTTTCAGCTCTTGTTTTGAAACATGAGAACTCTTATGTAGTGATGGAATCATATTTTTGAATAAATAGTATATATATATATATATATATATATATATATATATATATATATATATATATATATATATATATAGTATTTTTGATCTCTTTGAACTGGAATCTTTAACAGTTCAAGGAAAAATAATCTTCATCCATAAAAACATTATATCTAATAAGTCTTTTTGTTCTTTTACGTGAACGGGGAATTAAGTTAAGGTATCGTTTCTGTTTTCAACCACCAGCAACATCTCCCGCCATTTTCTGTCCTATATTTCTTTTTAGCGGGAATCGTTAAAAGCAGCAACGTAGTTGTTAATTATTACATATTTATAGTTAATTGATCATCGTGAAATAACAGTAAAACTATAGTGTATGATCAATCAGAAAAAAATAATGGAAAAAACATTACAAATATATATACTTTCTTTCCTCGGTTGCGTACGTTTGGTTTTTATCCTTAATGAAAAGAGTGACTAGTTGAAGATATAGAATATAGTCTTTAATGTTCATTCAGTTAAGAAAGAAAGAATATATGGATGTATGTAATTTAGTTTTTAGCATCCCGCTACCGCTTTTTTTATCAACATCAATTTTTGTAGAAAAAATGGATCATAGAGCTTATTCAGCTGAATAAATATTTTCAGAAAACCTCAACTTCTAATTGGTCACTTAATATTTAAATCATGCCCGAATATCAATATCAATCTATCAAGCTTCTGTGAGCCTATCACGTAACCAAAGTTAGCAATAAAATATGAAACGTCTTTCATCTTTGACAGTGTGCCGATCGGAATCCTTTGAACTCGTCACACAGTTCCAGGCTTTACGCTAAAGTTCCTTGACATCATTCCAGCCTGATAGAACACTCATTCACACAGCAATATTTTATGACGAACAATCAACTCAAGTTTTCCACATTCAACTTAACACTTTTTCATACGCTTTCAAGCTCAACGTTAATTATTGCAATTAACATAAACACAACTTGTTAAGAACCACTTACCCCAAGTAGAATAGTCTCTTCGAACAAGTGAAAACAAATCAAAGAGCGACAATTCTGTAAATCTTAAAGTAAGTCGTAAACAATATTTCTCTATTTCAAATACAAACTTGAACTGTTTATTTTTTTTCTTGAATTACTATAATACCAAAATGCAATTTCTCATTTTTGTACAGACCATTCAACAAATTATAATCTATCAAACCAGAACTTTGATAACTTTTCATCTAAACATAAAAGAACGTTTGAACTTTTAAAACTACCTTTTTACTCCAGTTGTTTTGTACCTCTTTGTTATATAAATATTTTATTCATTGTTATGCAAAAACTGTTGTTTCTGATATTGTCCTAATTCTATGTTTGTTGAATACTAAAATTTAATGTGGGAGGAAATTGTCAATTTCATTACGCAGCCTAATTTACTCAACAATTTTTTTATCAAAATAATTCAATCCATTAACACTACCTCCACAAGTTTAATCTAAATAGTATATTGATTGATTTGATTTGTTTGTTTAACGGCATATCAACTCCTTATGGGTCATATAATGCCGAAATTTAATTTTCTTGAGGCACTGAAGGAATAAAAATATGATATATGTTGTTTCGCTTTCATTATATGGTAGATGATACACCAGCTTCGATGCATATACATGTTTGTGTGGACATGATTACTAGAGACAGTGATATTTGTGTTTTATGTTGTAGCTTTGTTGAAGATATATTTTGGAATACAGTTTGATTTCTCTAAGAAATTGTAGGATATTATATTGACTAATGTCATCAAAGAGTTCTTTCATGTTGGTTGGTTGTTTTATTTTGTTTAGTGTTATATCAAATTCTATGGGTTGTTAAATGCCAAAATCTAAATAATTTACAGTTGTATGCCTTCAACTAAATATTTTGAATACAGTTGTGTATTTTGCAACTAATTTATCTAAAAATCAGTTGTAACATCCATTTATGAACGTGCTAAGTAGATTATGAATTGTTTTCCTCTGTCCCATTCAATCTGTCTTGTGAGTATCAAATTCTCCAAGCCCTCTCCCCTCGTTATACGCCCTAGGAATTTCAGCTGATTCTTTCTGGTGTTAAATATAAGCGTCCTTTTTTGTTTCCAGTTTTTCTAAAACTTCGTTGTTACCCACAGTCTGTGATATTCTCAGCATCTTTAGAAACACATTTTTTGTAGTTTTAAGTCTCTTCATCATCTGCGATGGAGATTTCCCAGAAATCACTGCGATATAGAAGGACTGATATGACGTCACAGTTCACTACTCTATTCTTTGTTGCTAACGAAATTGTCCTGTTTCTTATTGACTTACATAATAAAATCTGAAATTTCGAACCATGAGAATTTTAAAATTGTTAAAATTTCACTGCTAACATTTTATTTTGATTTTCAATAAAGTTTAAATGGCAACTTCATTTATTGTTAATGTCGGGGGAGATGTAGAATAAGTGTCCCGCTCTGTTTGGAAGTGTCTGTAAACATTAACAGGAGTTAACCGAAGCCTTGTGAGTGAAATCGGTTCGTCGGAACTGTTCGAAAGGCGTTGATGGTTGTGCTAGTGCAGATGTTTGGTGATCGTGACCGATTGTTTTGACCGTACTATTTCTTTCAGTATCTGTCTTTATTTTGAGATGAGGATTATTAAATATTATTATTTACATTATTCGGACTATTGTCCTAAATCATCGTTTTGTCCCCATATTTATTACAACGTTTCGGCTCTTCAGTATCTGTGAATTCTCAGCATCTTTAGAAACACATTTTTATAAATCATTATTTCATTTGAGATGCGTAACAGTATTATGTACAGTCCTATTTACATTTGGACTTTTGTTTCCTCGTTCGAACATTATTTGCCCATAGTGACAATCCTGATAAGTTTCGGCCGTTGTACGGTAACCCGGCCTTCTTCAGGTGGTTGGAATGAAGATCTGGTCTTTATTTGATGAGGTATTATGTATTAATTATTTTACATTATTCGACATTGTTTCATCTTTGTCCCCATATTTGCTTAAATCCGGTCATTTTGTCCAATTTCTGAGATGTTTTGTTCATGTAATAAATATGGCGACAAAAGCCATATCACAGATAGTCCGAGTAATGTAAAGGGTGGCAAATGACTTTGCTCAAAAAAATTGGGACAAGGTTGATCACATAGCAAAGATTATAGCGCTCTCTCCCAGAAACTGTTGAACAGAGGTTCAAAGGATGTAACAGTATAAACCAAAGCTGGCATCTGTGAGGGTTAAACAAATTCCCGAGTCGGCCTCTACAACAGACATTAAATAGTCATCAGATCAGACGGGCAAATACGGCAGCGAGCAGCCAGCTTTTACTTGTATGTGTATGTCAGAGTTTGGCCATTAATATTTATTTATTCAATATTTATTTCTATCTACCGTTTAATACCAGTTTTTTCATATCGGATTCATTCTGGCCATTATCTATATCTATCTATCTATCTATCTATCTATCTATCTATCTATCTATCTATCAGTTCAATTATGTCTGTTGATATCTATCTATCTCTCTCTCTATCTCATTCATTATGTCTGTTAATATTCATTCATATATTATCTATCTATCTATCTATCTATCTATCTATCTATCTATCTATTCAATTATCTCTGTTAATATTTAAAATTATATCTATCTGTTCAATTATGCCTGTTAATATCTAAAATTCTATCTATCTATCCATCTATCTATCTATCTATCACGGTCTGTTCATATCTATCGATCTATCTCAGTCTGTTCATCTATCTATCTCATCTTTCAATCTATCTATTCAATTATCGGTCTGTGAATATATTAAAATTTGTTTATATCTATCTATCTATCTATCTATGTTGTTTATACCTGTTAATATCTAAAATTATATCTATCTATCTATTCAATTAGTCTGTGAATATTTAAAATCTATCTATCTATCTATCTCTGTTCATATCTATCTATCTTTCTATCTATATATGTCAGTCTGTTCAAATCTATCTATCTATCTATCTATCTATCTATCTATCTATCTCTGTTCATATCTATCTATCTTTCTATCTATATATCTCAGTCTGCTCAAATCTATCTATCTATCTATGTGCAGTAAATATGTTGGGCGTCTTTTTCTGTTTCTTTTTTTTATTAATTCCATTTTCTCCAAGAATCCAAAAGAAAACATGGTTTTACTGGTAAGCATTCCTCTAGATATTTGATTGCAACGGGAACTTCCTCTGGGTGCTAAGCAACCGGAAGTGAATGATTCATTGTCGAAGTTTTCATGAAAGATGCGTTCAGGCGGAATATCATTCTGCGAAATCACGCAAGAAGAATCGAATTGTTTCGCCGAAGAAAGAGAAACCCATCTCAAAGATTCTGATGATGAATGAAGATGAATCTAAAGGAACACAGAAAATCGAAGATAATAGCAGATATGAAATATGACATTTATACGTCGAGAAGATGTTCTAAGACGCTCAGCAAATAGTACCAAAACTACACCATCACTTTTTTTGTTGTTGTTTTTAACCGTTGTTTCATACCTTTTTTTGTTGTTGTTGTTTTTTAATCGATATCGAATCAAGACAAACCATATCAGTAAAGGTATACTAAACACACATCTTGTTAGAACGAAGTTGTGTGGAAGAATTAGTAACAGAAACATAACTGACGCTCTGGAGCGGAAGAGGAAAAGTATAGAAGGATGAGGGAACAGTAGAAGGCGATTGACATTGCATTTAAATTTTTGCAGATTAAAGTTGGCTGGAAAGCATGGGGAAAGAAAGAGGTTCAACAAGCGAGAAGTGCGAGAAAAGAAATTGTTAGCATAGTACTTACAGTACTGCGCTTAAATGCAGTAAGCCTAGGTACCATAGCGATGAGCTCATCCGGACAATCCGGAGAGGTAACCTTACAGCGATGGGAAATGCCTAAAGCCGAGCCGCTAGATCAGGACCAATAATATTGCTGATTATTCTTTGGATTTTATCAAGGAGCTCAAGGTAAATAGCAGGAGCACCTGACCATATATGGCAGTAATATTCTAAGCATTCTTAAAATGGTAGACGTATAGTATATATAAGATAGATTCCGGAGAGAGAAAAAAATGATAAATTTATAATAAATTAGTCACACGAGGTTAACAACAATAAAATAATAATAAAACAATTACGTATAACAACTTAGTGTAATAAAATTTATGCGACAGATACAGTGTCTGATTATTACTCCAGTTGGTTTTGCCAAAAACGTCCGTTAGAGTGCGCTCTTTAAGACTATAAAAAGGCAAGCATATTCTCTCTCTTTCTCTTTTTAACTCTTGATTCCAGATATAGTCGAACATAGATAAAGAAAGCTGCCGACGGGGCACATTCGCTTCCTTGGTCCTCTTTTCATTTATGAAATCTCTCACTCACGCACATACACACACGTGTCTATCACACAGGCACAAACAAGCACATTCTTATAGCTAGTTTTAATGTTTTTCGTTTCATTACAATTGTGGACACATTCAAATAGTTATTGTTAATACATGTATTAATTGTCATTTGTTTTAAATTCATTATTTTTTGTCTGTTTGTTTTTTTGTGTTTTTTTTTTTACCCGGACTCACATGAGTCTGCCAATATTGTTTGCGGGACAAATGTTCTAGGAGCCCATAAATATTTATTATACAACGTACACACACTCATATCAAAAGTGTAAAATCCCATAAGAAAACGATGACTTACTTATACCCTTAATATCATAAAATCACGCATCGACCTTTTCGTGCCTCTAGGCTAATGAAATTATACCCTCCTCCCTCAGACGTAACCAACCTCTAACTTGCCCGCAACTCTCTTGAATATTGTCTGTCAATAAAAATATTCTTTAAGAAATACCATTATTTTACTATTTATTGTAAATCAAATTAGCACATATTTTGTCAGAACCATTCCGAAAAATAAATTTTTATAATATATTTCTATTTATGAAATTATAGCAATAAAAATAATGAGTTTCTCATAATGATAGTTATTTCATTTTTAAAAACAATTTGAAACATTATTTCCTAAGTCAAAGCATCTAGAAAATGGAAATGATTTGCTTATAATATAAAAAAATGTTTAAGAATTAAACATTTTGAACTAAAATCAAACATGTTATCTACTTGAAACACAATGACCCAAACTAAAACAATTTAAAACATTCTTTTGCTTTACTTCCTAGAAAGTCAAAAAAATTTGCTTTAGGTTTAAATATAGGTTTCATATAGATATCATTTCAGTTTATTTATGAATACTATTTAAAATTTAAACATTGTTATAATGTTATCTAGAAAATAAAATCATTCAGTTTATGTTTTATAAAATTTCTAAGATTTAAACATTGTGAACTAAAATCAAACATGTTATCTACTTGAAACACAATGACACAAACTAAAACATTCTTTTCCTTGCTTTCCTTCCTACAAAGTCAAATAAATATGAGTTTGTCATATAGATATCATTTCAGTTTATGAAACAATTTAAAAGCTATAATATCTAGAAAATTAAAATTACTGCTTTATAAAATCTTGAGGGGTCCGTACGGTACAGCCAACGCAGGATTTAGAACAAATGATGCCCCGTGCTAGTTAAATTATGAGGCCCCTTACTTGGGCCCTGAAGGAGGTAGGTCCGGCATGCCTTCACAAACATGGATGGAAAATGCCCGCGGGGGCTAACGAGGCCCTGTGCTTAAGCCACACCGAAGCGCAATGGCAATTCCGGCACTGGCTGCAGACAATACCAGTTGTTGTGATATTATGCTAATACCTTCACCGCAACTTTATTATCACATATGAACTTCCTTTTGCCTCCTACTAACCCCTCCCCCTTTCCTAATCTCTTATTAATTCCTCCCTGTCACCCTTTCCTCTACCCACTTCCTGTAAAAGCGACTGGAGATAAATAAAGGATTCGCGTTAACCATTCGACTGTCTTGTCCTTAATCCGCTGTAATCGGTGATGTAGATAACTTAACACTAACCTAAAGGATAATCCGACTCTGGATAGATTAAAGGAAGTTTTTTTATTTGGTAAAAAAAAAAACTTTACGAAAAAAATAGTTCAAACAAATGTTTGAGATAACATTTAATTTATACAGGGTGTCCATAAAGTTCGTATGCACTTTAAAAAATTTATAACTTTATTTGTATTTGCGATAGAAATAATTTGTAAAAAATGTTATAAAGCTTAATGTACCTAGTTTTAAGTATAGCTAAAATAACTAATGTGATTTCGGCCATTACTGTAAATCAGTTGGCAAATGTTTTCCGTGAACTGCAAAATCATATTACCCTTTGTATTGCTCAAGATGGAGGACATGTGGAAACTTAAATAAAATTTCAATAAGACCTTAAAAAATATAGATTTACTTCTTTCTAATCAAAACAAGTGTAAGTAAGTGGTTAAAGAAATAACAAAACAAGTGTTACAGATATATCATATATTAAACAACTGAAGAGTATTACACGACAAGTGAACGTGTTTCGGTTGACCCAGCGTTCAATCTATTCGACTGTTAATATTAAACAGCCCTCCCCCCACGAGGGATGTATGTGGCACAAGGCCGAGTTTGCCGTGGGTTCTCCGAGCCCGTAGGCTCGACCAAAAATATTCCCTTATAAACAACGGGTTCAGGGTCTGTCTACCTCCCCGGACGAGGCTTTGCCGATGGGCAAAGTTTCGTCCGGGTTCCTCTCTGCTCAAGGCAGAGAGGTCGACAGTTGAACAATCTGGTCGACTGTTAATATTAAACAGCCCCCCCCACCAACGAGGGATGTATGTGGCACAAGGCCAAGTTTACCATGGGTTCTCCGAGCCCGTAGGCTCGGCCAAAAATATTCCCTTAGAACCCGTATAAACGTGTTCAGGGCCTGTCTACCTCCCCGGATGAAACTTTGCCCTTCGGCAAAGCCTCGTCCGGGTTCCTCTCTGTTCGAAGCAGAGAGTTTGACAGATGAACAATCTGGTCGACTGTTCCTCCAAGGCCTTCTCTCCTACTAATCTTATAGTAAGCGGAAGAGTCCAACGTAGACTCTTTAGAGGGAGAACACCCCAACAATTATGTATATTGTTAAGAAATAAGACCAGGCTTTTAATACATTATTTTATTTCTTTTGTTTCGTCTTATATCTGTTTAGGGTGAGCGGCGAAGAATAATCAAAGCAGAAATTATTAAAGAGATAACAACCCAACCCAAATTTTCCCCTCCTGACCATGTGTGCAACGCCTGGCAATAATTATGGAATCTCTGCCCAGAGGACGTTCATCCAGAATTTTCATTCACAGCAGAAAAATGGATCTCAGATCTGAAGACATAACTGAACGTTCTGGTTTTGTGAAACATGCCTCAAGCAAATAATTGAACATTCTGGTTTCGTGAAACATGCTTCAAACACATAATCTATTCTAGACTATAAATATCTAGACACTTTATCTAGGCTATAAATAGACTAGATAAAGCGGTTTCAATCGTTCTGCTAGTTTCCAAACAATTTTAATGAATCAAGTATAAACTGTTAAAAATGTATATGTAAGTGAGATCAATTCAGATCTTTTAACTGCTAATTACAAAGATGGTTTCTTAACTTTTTAATAAGGAAATGTAGTAAGCAAGAAAGAATGCTTGACCAATCTACACTCCTTTCTATCAAATATAGTAGCATATGCAATGATGATAATTTAATTGTAATTAATAAGTATAATTTAAACTAATTAATTAAACTAAGTAATTATAAAATAAACTATTTCAGTAAGATGTGACTTGATACGAAGCGGGGACCTCCAAAGGAAGAAAATGAACAGAATATTTTAAATATAATGGAATACTGTTTAACTATATACAGTCCTAAAAATGTTGTAAAGCGTGTCTTTGTCTACATTTTTACACTAGCATAAAGCGGGTCTATGTTCACATATTTACGTCAGTATGGAACGGGCCGATGCATATATCTTTGACACTATAATCTATGATGCCTATATCTTTGACACTATAATTTATGATGCCTATATCTTTGACACTATAATTTATGATGCCTATATCTTTGACACTATGATCTATGATGCATATATCTTTGACACTATGATTTATGATGTCTATATCTTTGACACTATGATCTATGATGTATATATCTTTGACACTATGATCTATGATGCATATATCTTTGACACTATAATCTACGATGTCTATATCTTTGACACTATGATCTATGATGCCTATATCTTTGACACTATAATTTATGATGGCTATATCTTTGACACTATGATCTATGATGCCTATATCTTTGACACTATAATCTATGATGCATATATTTTTAACACTATGATCTAAGATGCCTATATCTTTGACACGGGTTTATGTTTATATTTTTACTCTAACGCAAAACGTGTCCACGTCTTCATTTTTACACTAGTGACACTAAGGCTGTGATGTGGTTGAACATTAATTCTAAGCAGAGATAGGGTTAAGCCCAAAATGAAATATAAACTGGAAGATAGACAGAGAGAATGGAAGACATTTTTCCTGCTAATGTGGAATTTAAGAAAGGGCCATCTGGTTTGACTTACCCCTACGAATTGGAACTTTTTTTTCTATCGAAAATTTGGCATGCCGGTAAAGCAAATTGGGAAATGGCTTTATCTCTTTCTTGGGAAATTAGAAAAACACGTGTCATTGGCGAGAAGAGAAGCAGACAGGAATTATATTTTTGTTAGCGAAAAAGAACTGGAAAACGAAAACAGAGAATTAACCCACTGTGAGCGTTAGGATTATGAAAATCGATCCGTCATAACAGGCAGGTGATCTGGTTTATATTTTTGCTAAGACGGCGACAGGCCCGAGGATGGAAAACAGCGTGTCTCTTTGTTGAGAATTTAGTTAAATAAATATATTTTCATTGACGAAAACAAATTAAGAAAAAAATTTTTTCGCTCGGAATTTTAAAATGAGAAGGTGATCTGGTTTGGGCTTTCGCTGGACAATTGGGTCCAGGAAAGGAGTCAAAGAATTGAAATTAATGAGGAAAATAAATCACGTCCTTTCTCCTCTGCACTTTAAAAATTAGATTTGTCACAAAGACAACTTTGCCAGCCCTGAGAAGTGGGCAGAGCTAGAATACCAAGAAGGAAGGAGGAAGGGACAGAATTATGCCCCACCTATGCGGAGTGGCAGTGCGAGATGTGAAGTGATGTAGGTTGGAGTTAAGGGAGGAGCAATCCCCGTGACTACTCAGAAAAAAGGTGGATAATTCGCCAAATTTGAAAAGTTCGTTAAGAAAGCAAAAATAGCGAACAAATAAAACCTTTATTGGAATTAAGGAAAATTGGGGAATCATGCCAGTTTTGAGCTGAAGTGCATAAAAGCAGATGGCTTTGTGGAGCTCGGAGACTTTGGGCTGAGAACCCGCATCGAGTGCCTCTGAAATCCACGTAAGCTGCCACTAGATTTCTTGATACCAAGGCTTTGAACCCAGCTACTCCAGAAATTTAGACAAGACTCAGTGTCACTATAGAGATTGATTCGGGAAAGGTTAATTTTTGTTGTACCAAAGCTATATAAACTAATTGATGATTAACCCTATGAATCTCTCGTTTTATTTTTCGTCGTGAAGATATTTTTCCTTAATATAGCACCCGTCACGGCTTGAACCAGTGCTGCGAGACTACGGCATTTGATCTTCCACTACTTTTAGATCAAGAACAGAGTGTGGACAGAGTTGGTGTGGATCGAAGTGGACAGCGACCAACAACCAGCATGAACCAGCGTCAGCATAGACCAGCACAGAGTGGTTAAAACGTCGTTCCAAGACCCTGAGGTTCAGACTACTAAAACGTGGTTACACCATCGGGTGTAGTCGGCGGCGAAAGGCGTTGCATTAATTGGTCACCGTGACTAAGGATGTGACCCGATTGGCAAGAAGTGCTATACTCGTGTAACTCGGGTCAATATCTACATTTTTTGCTCTTGAGCAAACCTAGTCCATACCTATATTTTTGATTTTAGTGTAAACCGGGTCTATGTCTACATTTTTGTCGCTTGTGCAAACCGAGTCTATGTTTACATTTTCGTCTATCGCGTAAACCGAGAGTATGTCTACATTTTTGTCTCTAGTATAAACCGGGTCTATGTCTACATTTTTGACTCTGGTGTAAACTGGGTCTATATCTACATTTTTGTCTATCGTGTAAACCGGAAACCGGGTGTCTACATTTTTGTCTCTAGTGCAAACCGAGTCTATGTTTACATTTTTGTCTCTCGTGTAAACCGGGTCTATGTCTACATTTTTGACTCTTGTGTAAATTGGGTCTATGTCTACTATAATTATTTACATTAGTTGTCATCATGGGTAAATCTGAGAAAAGAGGAAGAATAGTCCAAATACATACCAAACGTGACAGTTATTGTATTGAGAAACAATATACATGAAACACTTTTCCTTTTCTGAACTCACTACACTACTTTTATGACTGCAGTGTAAACCGGACCTATGTCAAACTATTAATTCATTGTCATTTTGGTCTTATGGGACTTACATTTTTACATTAAATAACCTAACGAAGTTTTAAATGTCAAAGTAATGAAGGTGACGAACCTTAACCGATGTTTAATGTTGACGAGACAGAATTAAAAAAATCCTTTCTCCTTTCATTCCTTTTATTTATTTAGTCATCAGCTGTGTGGCTAATAGGTAGGTGTTCGGCTGGTAGGATAAAAAAGAAAAGATTCACTTCTGTTTGTTTTATTGGCGCTTACTGACAACAGATATGCCTCTATGGATGAACGTACGTTTAAAATAAAACATGGTTGTTCAGACATAAGTGTTTTGCTCGAGCAGTATGAGATTGATTTCTTCTTTGATGTCTTTATCTCGAAAGTTCTTCAATAGTGAATTCCTATTGTTATTGTCGGTCACTATTTTCTGAAGACTTTGAAAAAAAGAATTCCCGCGGAGGTGTATGAAAGTTGTTTGTCCTACGCCATTGCAACTTGTTTGTTACCTGTTATTAATACGCTAAAGTTTCATATTACATTTTTTTCTAAATCTCATATGCAATGAATAGGGACCATCAACCTGACGTAATAAACAGTTGTTATTTATAAACCTTAGAATTATGGTGTCATTGCGCATCCCTGTTTTGTAGTAAAATAGAAACTAAATGCTCTTACCTAACATTTTGTACGTCTTTTTACCTCATTTGTCAGAAGTTACGATTGATTGACGGTTGCATGGAACCCAAGAAATTATATACCAAGTAAAAAAAAAAATCATTCATATTTAAAATACAAATGTTTTAGCTCTCTGTGAAATAAAAACAATTGACAAATTCAAATTTAGCCATCTATATATCTTATCAACTTCTACTTCTTATGGATGGGAATTGCAATAAAAAGCAAGAAAAATGAAGATGAAAGAAATACTAGTGAAAAATGAATAATAATTGACAATGCTTCATCTAAAAAGGCTAACCAGCAGGAGTCATGCAAATTTAGTCATATAGCTATATTCTCTACTTCTACTTCTAATGGATAGGAGAGGCAATAAAAAGCAAGAGAAATGAAGATGAAAGAAATACTAGTGAAAAATGAATAATAATTGACAATGCTTCATCTAAGAAGGCTAACCAGCAGGAGTCATTCAAATTTAGCCATATAGCTATATTCTCTACTTCTACTTATTATGGATGGGAGTGCAATATAAAAGCAAGAGAAATGAAGATGAAAGAAATACTAGTGAAAAATGAATAATAATTGACAATGCTTCATCTAAGATGGCTAACCAGCAGGAGTCATTCAAATTTAGCCATATAGCTATATCCTCTATTTCTAATTCTTATGGATGAGAGTTGCAATAAAAAGCAAGAGAAATGAAGATGAAAGAAATACTAGTGAAAAATGAATAATAATTGACAATGCTTCATCTAAGATGGCTAACCAGCAGGAGTCATTCAAATTTAGCCATATAGCTATATTCTCTACTTTTTACTACTTATTGATGGGAGTTGCAATAAAAAAGCAAGAGAAATGAAGATGAAAGAAATACTAGTGAAAAATGAATAATAATTGACAATGCTTCATCTAAGAAGGCTAACCAGCAGGAGTCATTCAAATTTAGCCATATAGCTATATTCTCTACTTCTACTTCTTATGGATGAGAGTTGCAATAAAAAAAGCAAGAGAAATGAAGATGAAAGAAATACTAGTGAAGAATGAATAATAATTGACAATGCTTCATCTAAGAAGGCTAACCAGCAGGAGTCATTCAAATTTAGCCATATAGCTATATTCTCTACTTTTACTACTTATTGATGGGAGTTGCAATAAAAGCAAGAGAAATGAAGATGAAAGAAATACTAGTGAAAATGAATAATAATTGACAATGCTTCATCTAAGAAGGCTAACCAGCAGGAGTCATTCAAATTTAGCCATATAGCTATATTCTCTACTTCTACTTCTTATGGATGAGAGTTGCAATAAAAAGCAAGAGAAATGAAGATGAAAGAAATACTAGTGAAGAATGAATAATAATTGACAATGCTTCATCTAAGAAGGCTAACCAGCAGGAGTCATTCAAATTTAACCATATAGCTATATTCTCTACTTTTACTACTTATTGATGGGAGTTGCAATAAAAAGCAAGAGAAATGAAGATGAAAGAAATACTAGTGAAAAATGAATAATAATTGACAATGCTTCATCTAAGAAGGCTAACCAGCAGGAGTCATTCAAATTTAGCCATATAGCTATATTCTCTACTTTCTACTTCTTATGGATGAGAGTTGCAATAAAAAGCAAGAGAAATGAAGATGAAAGAAATACTAGTGAAGAATGAATAATAATTGACAATGCTTCATCTAAGAAGGCTAACCAGCAGGAGTCATTCAAATTTAGCCATATAGCTATATTCTCTACTTTTACTACTTATTGATGGGAGTTGCAATAAAAAGCAAGAGAAATGAAGATGAAAGAAATACTAGTGAAAAATGAATAATAATTGACAATGCTTCATCTAAGAAGGCTAACCAGCAGGAGTCATTCAAATTTAGCCATATAGCTATATTCTCTACTTCTACTTCTTATGGATGAGAGTTGCAATAAAAAGCAAGAGAAATGAAGATGAAAGAAATACTAGTGAAGAATGAATAATAATTGACAATGCTTCATCTAAGAAGGCTAACCAGCAGGAGTCATTCAAATTTAACCATATAGCTATATTCTCTACTTTTACTACTTATTGATGGGAGTTGCAATAAAAAGCAAGAGAAAAATGAAGATGAAAGAAATACTAGTGAAAATGAATAATAATTGACAATGACAATCATCTAAGAAGGCTAACCAGCAGGAGTCATTCAAATTTAGCCATATAGCTATATTCTCTACTTCTACTTCTTATGGATGAGAGTTGCAATAAAAAAGCAAGAGAAATGAAGATGAAAGAAATACTAGTGAAAATGAATAATAATTGACAATGCTTCATCTAAGAAGGCTAACCAGCAGGAGTCATTCAAATTTAGCCATATAGCTATATTCTCTACTTTTACTACTTATTGATGGGAGTTGCAATAAAAAGCAAGAGAAATGAAGATGAAAGAAATACTAGTGAAAAATGAATAATAATTGACAATGCTTCATCTAAGAAGGCTAACCAGCAGGAGTCATTCAAATTTAGCCATATAGCTATATTCTCTACTTCTACTTCTTATGGATGGGAGTGGCAATAAAAAGCAAGAGAAATGAAGATGAAAGAAATACTAGTGAAAAATGAATAATAATTGACAATGCTTCATCTAAGAAGGCTAACCAGCAGGAGTCATTCAAATTTAGCCATATAGCTATATTCTCTACTTCTACTTCTTATGGATGGGAGTTGCAATAAAAAGCAAGAGAAATGAAGATGAAAGAAATACTAGTGAAGAATGAATAATAATTGACAATGCTTCATCTAAGAAGGCTAACCAGCAGGAGTCATTCAAATTTAGCCATATAGCTATATTCTCTACTTTTTACTACTTATTGATGGAGTTGCAATAAAAAGCAAGAGAAATGAAGATGAAAGAAATACTAGTGAAAAATGAATAATAATTGACAATGCTTCATCTAAGAAGGCTAACCAGCAGGAGTCATTCAAATTTAGCCATATAGCTATATTCTCTACTTTTACTACTTATTGATGGGAGTTGCAATAAAAAGCAAGAGAAATGAAGATGAAAGAAATACTAGTGAAGAATGAATAATAATTGACAATGCTTCATCACTAAGAAGGCTAACCAGCAGGAGTCATTCAAATTTAGCCATATAGCTATACCTCTACTTCTACTTCTTATGGATGGGAGTGGCAATAAAAAGCAAGAGAAATGAAGATGAAAGAAATACTAGTGAAAAATGAATAATAATTGACAATGTTTCATCTAAGAAGGCTAACCAGCAGGAGTCATTCAAATTTTTATATATAGCTATATTCTCTACTTTTACTACTTATTGATGGGAGTTGCAATAAAAAAGCAAGAGAAATGAAGATGAAAGAAATACTAGTGAAGAATGAATAATAATTGACAATGCTTCATCTAAGAAGGCTAACCAGCAGGAGTCATTCAAATTTAGCCATATAGCTATATTCTCTACTTTTACTACTTATTGATGGGAGTTGCAATAAAAAGCAAGAGAAATGAAGATGAAAGAAATACTAGTGAAAATGAATAATAATTGACAATGCTTCATCTAAGAAGGCTAACCAGCAGGAGTCATTCAAATTTAGCTATATAGCTATATCTCTACTTCTACTTCTTATGGACTTCTTAAAATGGATGGAGTGGCAATAAAAAGCTTCATCTAAGAGAAATGAAGATGAAAGAAATACATTAGTGAAAAAATGAATAATAATTGACAATGAATTCATCTAAGAAGGCTAACCAGCAGGAGTCATTCAAATTTTATATAGCTATATTCTCTACTTTTTACTACTTATTGATGGGAGTTGCAATAAAAAGCAAGAGAAATGAAGATGAAAGAAATACTAGTGAAGAATGAATAATAATTGACAATGCTTCATCTAAGAAGGCTAACCAGCAGGAGTCATTCAAATTTAGCCATATAGCTATATTTCTACTTTTACTAACTTATTGATGGGAGTTGCAATAAAAAGCAAGAGAAATGAAGATGAAAGAAATACTAGTGAAGAATGAATAATAATTGACAATGCTTCATCTAAGAAGGCTAACCAGCAGGAGTCATTCAAATTTAGCCATATAGCTATATTCTCTACTTTTACTACTTATTGATGGGAGTTGCAATAAAAAAGCAAGAGAAATGAAGATGAAAGAAATACTAGTGAAAAATGAATAATAATTGACAATGCTTCATCTAAGAAGGCTAACCAGCAGGAGTCATTCAAATTTAGCCATATAGCTATATTCTCTACTTCTACTTCTTATGGATGAGAGTTGCAATAAAAAGCAAGAGAAATGAAGATGAAAGAAATACTAGTGAAGAATGAATAATAATTGACAATGCTTCATCTAAGAAGTCTTAACCAGCAGGAGTCATTCAAATTTAAATATAGCTATATTCTCTACTTTTACTAAAACTTATTGATGGGAGTTGCAATTAAAAAAGCAAGAGAAATGAAGATGAAAGAAATACTAGTGAAAAATGAATAATAATTGACAATGCTTCATCTAAGAAGGTTAACCAGCAGGAGTCATTCAAATTTAGCCATATAGCTATATTCTTTTCTACTTCTTATGGATGGAGGGAATAAAAAGCAAGAGAAATGAAGATGAAAGAAATACTAGTGAAGAATGAATAATAATTGACATCCCTTCATCTAAGAATAGAAACCAAAAGGAGTCATTCAAATTTACGTCTTTATAGCTATATTCTCTACTTTTACGACTTATTGATGGAGTTGCAAAAAAAAGCAAGAGAAATGAAGATGAAAGAAATACTAAAAAAAAAATGAATAATAATTGACAATGTTTCATCTAAGAAGGCTAACCAGCAGGAGTCATTCAAATTTAGCCATATAGCTATATTCTCTACTTCTACTTCTTATGGATGAGAGTTGCAATAAAAAAGCAAGAGAAATGAAGATGAAAGAAATACTAGTGAAGAATGAATAATAATTGACAATGCTTCATCTAAGAAGGCTAACCAGCAGGAGTCATTCAAATTTAGCCATATAGCTATATATTCTCTACTTTTTACTACTTATTGATGGAGTTGCAATAAAAGCAAGAGAAATGAAGATGAAAGAAATACTAGTGAAAAATGAATAATAATTGACAATGCTTCATCTAAGAAGGCTAACCAGCAGGAGTCATTCAAATTTAGCCATATAGCTATATTCTCTACTTCTACTTCTTATGGATGGGAGTGGCAATAAAAAGCAAGAGAAATGAAGATGAAAGAAATACTAGTGAAAAATGAATAATAATTGACAATGCTTCATCTAAGAAGGCTAACCAGCAGGAGTCATTCAAATTTAACCATATAGCTATATTCTCTATTTGTACTTCTTATGGATGAGAGTTGCAATAAAAACCAAGAGAAATGAAGATGAAAGAAATACTGATTCAAAAATGATAATAATTGACAATACTTTATCTAAGAAGGCTAACCAGCAGGAGTCATTCAAATTTAGCCATATAGCTATATTCTTTACTTCTACTTCTTATGGATGGGAGTTGCAATAAAAAGCAAGAGAAATGAAGATGAAAGAAATACTGATTCAAAAATGATAATAATTGACGATACTTCATCTAAGACGGCTAATCCATACACGTGAGTCAGACAAACGGATAGAAGTCTACATGTTCTCTCTTGTACTGAAGATTGAATTTGAATTTTCTCTACACTTATCCATCGATAGTCAAATCAACTGGCAAGCCTGAAAGACAGTCAAAGGTGTAAACGGCTCCTCCCAAAATGGAAATGAAACTTTCGTCGATCATGACCAAAAACAGGTAACTCCAACGGTAAGAATTACAAGTAGTTCCAATGTCCCTGGAAGCTAATACGTAAAAATGTCACGAAATAAATATTCCACGAAGACCTGTTATCAACATACGACTCACTAAATAGATTTTAAATGGTAGTCTACTGTTATGCAAAAACATGTCCCATGTGCGGATGGTGTAATAAATAGTGACTCGGAGTGAGAAATTGGAGAGCCAGGTTCGAATTCTATTCGGGTTCATTACATTCACTTTCTTGCAGATGCCCTTGAGAAAGATATGAATTCATCTCTTCTCCTCCTCCCGAGCTATAGATTAAATAGTAAGACATGTATCTGGAAAATCATCGTTATTCTCAAAAATATTTTAATGCATTATTCACTGGAAGAAAAAGAATTATTCCAATAATTAAAATGTTTCGATTTTAAATAGCCCACAAAGGGTTGATAAGACGTAAAAAAAATTCATTCACTCAAAAATTTACTAAGGGAAGAATTCTATGCCTACTAAGAAAATCCTCAAAGTTTTTCATACACGTTGATTCTTTCAGACGTCAGGAATTGGTGACTATAATTTTCCATTCATACACATTTACAGAACACTCTTAATCATTCTACTCAAGTGATCACAAAGACAAATTACCGAAAGGAAAATAATAATATGTGTTATCTCCTCTAGAGAATAATAGATAGATAGATAGATAGATAGATAGATAGATAGATAGATAGATATTTCAGTGGAGGGACGATTAAGGAAATTACTCCTTTGTCCCTCCCTCACATCTACAGCGTAAATAGCAGCGTAAACTAGCCTCTATAGCCTTGAGTGGCAAACAGGCTCAGAGTTGGAAATCACTTAATCCCAAGCTACGGAGAAATTGGATAATTCAGTTTTCACGGCTTATCAACCTTTTACAGATTATGTAAAGCCAGAAAATATTTTGGACTGTATGAATTTTCTTAGATAGTAACGATTTATTGACATAAGACCTACTAATTAACCCATAGCTGGAAGGGGAAGAGATGGATTCCAAAGTGTATTTTTGCGTAAGTGAATATTACGAACCTTACTGGAATTGGAACTCGGCCCTCTGATTTTCAGTTTCCAAGCCATTATCCATTACACCACGCGCAAGCTTACAGCACCTGGAATTTCCAAGCGTTCACCCACTGATCAGGTTTGACGTTGCTTAACTTCATTGATCGTACGAGAATCCGTGTTCTAACGTAATGTGGCCGTAAGCCGCCACAGAGAAAGCAATGGATTTCCACTCAACGAATTTTCCAAAAAATCGTAGCCATTCACAGATAACAATAATAATAATAATAATAACAACAACAACAATAATAATGAAGAAGAAGAAGAAGAAAACTATCAAAATATCGAAAATCTAGAAGTGGAAATCTAAAAAAAAACCATGGCATAAGAAGACATCAGTAATTCCAGTAGTGCTTAGAGCACTTGGTTTGATTGAAAACGGTTCTGTTGGCCTCTTTGAAGAGATCCCTGGTAGTTCATGCCTTAAAAATGGCTTTATCCATGTAAAGTGTTTGTGATCTTAGGTTGTTTTATTTTTTATTTCATTTTTTTACAAAAATGTTCAGTGGAAAAGGTCATGATGCCATTTCTGGTCTTAAGTCTCTTTTTGGGAGCCGGGAGGAAATGAGTATACACCAGAAATTAAAGAAAATAATAATAATAATTAATAATAACTGGTATGAACACCACCCAGACCCGGTTACGGAGATAGGACCTGTTACAATTCTATGGCACTACACAATACACACTGACAGAACAATCAAAGCCAACCGCCCAAACATTGTTATTAAAGACCACAAACAAAAACGGTGCCTCCTTATTGATATGGCAGTCCCTGCTGACTGCAATGTATCTTTGAAGATATTCAAAAAGCTGTCAAAATACAACGACCTTGTAATAGAAATCTCAAAAATGTGACACATGGGAACATCAACAATCCCTGTTGTAGTTGGAGCCCTCGGATTGGTTGGAAAAGACTCCAGTAGACTAAATTGAAGGGATTCCTGGAAGTCCATGCCTCAAAGAGATACAAAAAATTGTTCTCACATCCCACACTTTACGAAGGGCTTTATCTATGTAATTTTTTTGTCGGTGGAAAGTGTCAAGATGCCATTTCTAACCTTAGGTGCCTGCTCGGGACCCGGAAAGAAATGTGTAAATGCCGGAAATCAAAGGAAATAATAATAATTATAAATAATAATAATAATAATAATGAGTCTGTGGAGAACCATGATCGCCTTTATCCTTATTGTTCTCATTGTTAATCTTCATCAGTTGGATGTCGCATTTGGTAACCAAGGGTTATTAAAAATGGGGTCTGACTGACGATAGATAGATCGCCATGATCATTGTTGATTACCAGGAACTAAGACGCTGTTGATTCTCTCTGGATTTATTATTCTTCTCACCGAAATGGTGTTTCGATTGGCAAGTATCGTCTGGTTCCCTTAATGAACGGCCTTGGGTGAAAAAGGCTAATAAAGCAACCATTTCCTCTCAAAACAGAAACTGAAAAGCTAATTCTTAGTATTCACTCCGGACTAGTAATTCTTTCGTTTAAATTTCACGTATTTCTATCTAAATTCCACGATCGTTAGTAGCATTGGGAGGGATATAGAAGGCGCTTATCTCCCATTGGCGGAGATAAGTCATGTGGGTCACGTGACGACCACTTAAGGACACCACTTCATGCAGTGACTAAATCAGCAGTCAATTTTCAGTTCGTTTTACAGCAGCGAAACCGACAGGTTGCTTTCGTTAGCCTGGGCTCCATATGCCCGGGACAGAGGCTAAATCTGCCTCCCCAACAGCTTACAAGTCTATGGTGCTGTTTCTCTTTGGGAATATATTTTTCCCAAATATAAATGAAACTTCAGCTTGCAGTCCTGGGTTTGGAGAAAAGCCAAGACTTGCTGTTTCCCGTTCGCGGAATATGTCCTCGCCTGGGACATAGATGAATCAGGCCTGTTTTAATCTGGAGACCTAAACATGGCTTTTCCAGACAGGGCAGCATCTCTATATTATATGGTAATACCCTTCCTTTTTGTTTCTCCTTACAATCTGCTTTGCTGTGATATATTATTCTCTGCGTGGGATATGTGTATGTATGTATATATAGTTTTGTGTATGTCTTAATGGTATAAAAGTCAATCTGAAAACAAAGCTTGTCATAGTTTTTTTCCTTTCAGCCATTCCGTTCCGCCCGTGAACTACGGTGTTGTTATACCACTTGAACTTGCTGCAATCCCTTCCGCACAATATTATAATGCACATAAGGTGAAAAAATACAATGGGAGAATGAATCTTTCTTCCCTAGCTCTCTCCCGTTACAGCGTCGATCGGGTAATAACATTGTGTCACGGGAAAATCTGAAAAGATCTGTTGTAGCATACCTACGGAGGATAATTGGTATGTCCCCATTCACATAAATACAGTAGTAAATACTGTATGTTGGTCTGCAGTTATAGATTCATCTCCAGCTGTGCTGGTCAAGCGCTTTCTGCCTCGGGGCAGAGAGGATCCGCAAACGAGGCTATGTCGAAGTTCAGAGTCTCGTCTCGGGAAACAGCTACCAGACCCCGTTTTATACGGGGTCTACAAGGAATTTTTGGCCAAGCCTACGGACACTGATACCCCACATTAAATTCGGCCTTGTGCTACATTTGACCGCGTGGGGCGGTTGGTAGATATCCTGCAGTTGGAGATTCGTCTCCAGCTGTGCTGGTCAAACTCCCCGCCTCCGGGCAGAGAGGATCCACAGACGAGGCTATGTCGAAGGGTAGAGTCTCGTCTCGGCAAACAGCTACCGGACCCCGTTTTATACGGAGTTTACGGGGAATTTTTAAATTAAATTCGGCCTTGTGCCAAATCTGACCTTGTGACACATCTGAATTCGATTCATACCTTACGTGCTTGGGAAAGGTATGAATCCTCTTCTTCTCCCCCCAGCGATGGGTAAGTAGCAGGACAGACCGTGTTCTATAGTCTTGGATGGGTGGCTACTGCGGGAAAAATCTGCCTCGTCAGTCATGTATCGAAAGATACATGATCGCCTAAGCGTGTATCACGTATGGCACATAACTGACATTAGAATAATCAAGAACCTATACTGGCAGCAAACGGCATGCGGACACGGAATGAGTTCAGCAGATATGCAAAAATAGAAAGGGGCGTAAGGTAAGAATGTGTCTCATCACCGGACTTATTTAACCCATACACCGAGACAATTCCAAGATTCATCATTGGCGGCCACAATCTTAACGACATAAGATACGCAGAACACAGTGCTGATAGCAGACATGGAAAGGAAATTACAGAAGGTAGCGAAGGAGAGCGAGAAGAAGTGACTAAGCAGTAAAGAGATGAGCCCGAAATTATGATCCCGCGATTTATAGGTGGGGGACAATAAAATGCGGAAATTTAAATATCTTGGAAGTGTTCTGACAGAGGACGGAAAGTGTGACACTGAGATCCAAAGACTTATTGGGATGACCAAAGACGCATTCCAAAAGCTAGGCAGAGTATTACGAGACAAGAGGATTTCTTTGGTAACAAAGAAAAGAGTACTGAGCTGTTACGCGATATCTATCCTCCTTTACGGCAGGGAATGTTGGACGGTCTCCTTAAAGATGAAGAAGAGACTCAAGGCAACCGAGGTATTATTCTACGAATACCATGGACCGTGAGCAACGATGAGGTTTTGGAGAAGATGCAAACAAGAAGGCTTATACTTAACATCGGGAAGAGACAGCTGAAATTTCTGGGACACATAATGAGAAAGTAGGGCTTGGAGAATCTGATACTCACAGGTCGGATAGAGGGAAAGAGAGCAAGCGAAATGAACGCGTGGCATACCTATCGGGTTTAAGCAAGTGGATGACGGAACAGGGTTTGAGAGAAGTAGCAAAGGGACAAAACATATTGAGAACTACAAGGGATAGGGGGAAGTGGAGAGCCATGATCGTCTACGACCTGAAGGGACACAGAGCATAAGACTATACTGAGGTTGAGATCTCATCAATTTACAGTTGAGATAGTTAGATGTGACCGTAAATTCCATGCTAACAGTTTCTTTTCATGCACTTCTCGTTTATTGAGCTTTCTTCCGGTTCCATGTTTTTTAGACAACTTTAATCTTCAAATATTCAAATGTAATGTCAATCATCATCTACTGTCCTCCTGATTACTCTTTTCTCTTCCTGCTCATTAGTAATGTTTCAGTTTTCTAATTCTTCTACGACAAGTAGCCCCCTTGTGTCTTAGTAGCTTTATTGCCTTGCATGGGGTGAATCGATTAAAAAAAAAAAAAAAGAATGGTTCAATAATCCGCCTTTGATCCACTAATTATACATATCTGGTATTTCTCCAGCATCGTCGAAAATTATTTTAAACTAATATTAAGTGTAAATCCTACGCATACCCACCTTGCTGACCACTGGTACGGTCTGCGGCCGAGTGTGTTGCGCGTTTGCAATGCGGACCGGAGGCGGTTGGGAAGCGTGCCGGTCGTGTTCGCTCCGTGTCGGAATAGGATTGAATAAATCAAATTACAGTGCAACCCGGATATAAGAGAGTTGTCGGGATCGGAGAAGAAGTCTCTTATATCCGGGTTTCTCTTATATCCGGATTTGGTCTATTTTATATACATTAACACAGGCTCTAATTTGGGACCAGAGAAAATCTCTCTTATATCCAGGTTTCTCTTATATCCGGGTCTCTTATATCCGGGTTACACTGTAGTATAAATGATAAACGTGAAAATTAATTACTTGCTGGAAACCTTATCCGAATTAAAAGAGACACAAGATAATTAGATCGATGGTAATTCTGTACTGATTTTTAACTTATGAGTCGAAATATTTTTTTTTATTAGAAATAAAGTTATTTTCTTAAAAAGAAAAATATATCAGATATTGCAGAAAAAAAATTTCTACGAAAATGTAGGGTATCGTGTAGATAAACAGATATACTAAAATGTGTAAAGCCAAACTTTCGTATCATTTCGAACCAATATTTTCTGACAGGATGAAATTTTTAAATTTCTCTCGAGACAAAACTAGCAGAAATTCATGTAATTACTGCAAGACAGCAACTGTCATCGGAGAAATTAATATTTTCGGATAGAAGGTAAGATTAACTCAATTACTTATTTTAAAGTCACTTTTAAAAAAAAATGAAATGATTGAACCCTGGTTGATGTTTTTTTTTTCCATTTTGTTTTTAACTCTTGAAGTGTAATAATTTCTGTTCGGTGCAAGTTTGTCGAATTGGGTTCAATTCGTAAACCTGGTGTTGCTAAATTTTTTTCCCTTTTGCATTGTTATAGAATTGTCTTTTCCTGGCCCGTTTTGGGCAAAATAGTATATTTCAATTTACTGGAAATAAAGACATTGGCGATGATTTCTCATGGGCGCCGCCATTTACATTTTGATCAGATAGTCTGCAGTACAGACTTGGCTAAATGACATCCTCAACACCCAATATCATAAAAATATGCATAGAAAAAAAAAAAAAAAAAAAAAAAAACAAAGAAAAAAACTCCGGAATTAATTGATGGATTTACATTTTTAAATTTATTCGATAGATTTGATATTTCAACGGTGTTTCGTTTTCAGTCAGTCAGTTATGTGCCATGCGTGATGCACGCATAGGATGTCTTGTATCTTTCGATTCATGACTGACGAGGCAGATTTTTTTCCCGCAGTGGGTTGCCATTTCATTCTGCGGTAGACCAGTAGCCATCCAAAGCTATAGAACCTAGTATGTCTTGCTATTTACCCATAGCTTCTGGAGAAGAAGAGGATTCATGTCTTTCACAAGGTTATTAGCACGTAAGTGAATGTAATGGATTCGACTGGAATTCGAACTCGGCTCTCTGATTCCTCAATCCGATCCGCTATCCATTGCTCCACCGTAGGATTTCGGAATCTTCTATTTCCAGACATTAATCATTTCTGCAGAAGCAGAACTTTATTCCTTTTAGTTACTTGCTATAACCAAATTTGGCCTACTGTCTCTTGAAATTATTCTATCTATGGTGGTGTTTCGAATCCGAAGATGCCGTTTCTGCATCTTACCTGTGAATTCGGAGGCTGAAGGCGCAGAGTCTGGAACAGTGTGGGCACAGAAAGTCTGCTGTCACAATCACTGCTGTCGATGCCCTGTGGCGTTGATCTCTGGCAGTGGTAAGCTTCTGGCGTCGATCATCTTCGAAGGTGACAGCAACATCATGCATTGTGATTCGCCAACGTGGTCGATCACTGGCGCGCTTCTCTAGATCTTTGGGTTCGAGCTTACATCTCTGGAGATTTGCTTTCACACTGTCTTTGTACCGCTTCTTTTGACGGCCTTGGTTTCTCTTGCCGTGCAGTAGCTCCCCGTACAGCAGAGGTCTTGGCAAGCGGTGCTCCTCCATGTGGATGATATGCCCCACCCATCGGAGTTGGGCCTTAATAAACATTGACTCAATGCTTGAAGAGTGAGCACGGTCCAGCACCTCAAGGGGGTTATGGAGTGCCAGGGAGAGGGGTTCGGAGGGTCGTCATATCCTTTTAGGGGCCGCTCGTCTGCAATTATTATTACTATTATTGTTATCATCACCTTTGATTTGTGTTGTATACTCATTCCCTTCCAGGTACTAAACAGAGATCTAAGGTCAGAGATGCCATCATGACCCTTTTTTTTATTGAACAGTTTTGTTCAAAATAAAATAATCTAAGAACACATATTTTACATAAAGCCTTTTGATTTGTACTTGTACTAGTGCGAACAATTTTTTTTGTATTTCTTTAAGACATGGGCTACCAGGGATCCTTTTAATAAGTCTATCAGAATCTTTTCCAGTTAAACCCGGGTTTCCCGGACACCAATGGAATTACTGATGTCTTCATGTGCTACATTTTTTAAATTTCCACTTCAAGATTCTTGTATTTTTTTTTTTTTTTTTTTTTTTTGATGATCTTCAAAGATACATTACAGTTTCCAGGAACTGCCATGTCAATAAGAAAGGACATTCTGTGGTCTTTGATAACTATGTCTGGGCGATTAGCTCTGGTTATTCTGTGTGTACTGTATGGTCTCAAAATTGTTACAGGCCCTATGTCTGTAACCAGGTCTGGATGGTATTCTACACCAATTTATTGCAGTTTACTTCCCATAAAAGTTAGAAATTCTCCAGTGCAAACATTGGCCAACTCTCTCATGTCGAAATTTATATTCGGTGGATGCTAATATTGTGCAACCTGATACAAGATGATCCATTGTTTCTGGATATTCATCACAGAATCTGCATTATTATTATTAATAGTAGTATTAGTATTATTAGTAATAGTAGTATTAACGGGACAAGTTTGCTTTTAAACTGTTTCACAAGATTTTAATGGTAATTCTGTTTATGGTTTGACATTTTAAAATTTATCAGCGATCCTCTTTGATGACATTTCTTTTTTAATCGGAATCACCCCAAGCAAGGCAATAATGCCAGTAATACACAAGGTGTTATAGGGTGTGGCAGAATTAAGAACAGAAACATTAATGATGAACAGAAAGAGAAGAGAATAATCAGGTGGATACTAGAGAGGGTAGGAAGGCGCTATTACACTTTTGCACCCCCTTTGCTCCCTGTCATTCAGTATTTCTGTTTGTTATTGTTAATTATAATATTTGAATATAAAACTCGATAAATAAAATCAATGTTTGTAAAATGTAAAAAAAAATACCTTCAATTTTGTCAGGTAAACTTAAATTTACTGGTTAATTAATATCAAATTCGAGAAAATCACCAGCTGTTTAACTTAAACTAAAATTGTTGAAGTGTAGATATGTCCAAGCATTATTCCTTGCATTTATTTGCCTCAAATTAGTGGAAGACAGACATAAGGCCAGTTTAATGTGAGGCTAACACACATGTGTTATATGATATAGCAGCAAAAATAATCCATTGTATAAGGCCTACATATCAGTCCAGACCGTCGTACATGGGGCAACCCATTGCTGAATGACAGGAAGCAATAGCACCGATGGCGATTGACATTGCGTTTAAAATTTGCACATTAAAGTTGGCTAGAAAGCAAGGCGTCGGTAAGGAGTTCCACAAGGGAGAATTGCGAGAAAAGAAACTGTTAGCTTATTTGTTAAAAAGCTGTCAACTCAAGAGGAATTATACGGTGTGCGGCAGAAATACCTCCCACATAATGGTAAGACGTTAGCTAGATGAAGCCATCATTGTCACAAATTTTTTACTTTTATGTCGGAGGTATGTCTGCTGCACCCTGTATAACCTGATTACATTTTATATTAAATGTCTCCGTTTCAAGCTATGATTGATGATTATTATTATATTTTTGTTACCAGAAGCAAGGAGATCTGAAAATATGAAAATCTATATATAAAATTTTGTGATTTTCGTCTGTCAGTCACACCCTCTAAAATAGGCATACATTGAACAATCGAAACCAAATTTTGGTGAAAATACAAACAGGTAAGGGGATACAAAGTACAGCTGATTTTATTATGGTACGTAACTTAGTACAATAAGTCTTCATTAGTTTTTTGGAACAATTAAAAGTTTATTTTAACGGTACTTTGGTTTTACTGGGGTGCGTAAAAACCGTGAAGTAGGGTATTTGTCAAAAGTATTTTTCCAAAACAAATCAGTTTATTCCAATTTTGTTGATTGTTTGCGAAATTTAACGAAACGTGGAGTTTGTGAATCTCGATAAAAAATGTTAGCTAATTTCAATAATACTAAAAATACTGTGATGATTTAAACACGTGTCTAGAGACCTAAAAGAAGAAGAATCTTAAAAAATGAAGTTGTAATCGCGGTCGTAATTAAGTTATCAAGATATGTTTTGCATATTTCCACCATTTTGAACACTTTAAAACTTCATATGAAACACAGCATATAAACCTTCATATGAAACGCATATCGTATATGATGGCATATAACCCCCACCTTTATTTATATAGCATTATGGGTTTTTTTTTACGTACACATACTTGTAGTCGATAACGTCTGGATAAACCTGAGCCTACCAGATACCTCAACTTCGTATACAAGACCCGTGAGATATTAAATGAGACATTTTCTTTGAGTGAAAAGTCATCTGGCGCTTTGATGCTTGTAAGTATAAGTACATATAATGTGCATGAAACTCACTTTTAAAATCTGATTTCTTTATCTTCGTGATAAAGACAACAATGAGGAAGTTGGACTCAAATAATTAATATATTTTTCTCAGAAATAAATACAGAGGCATTTTGTTTTAGTAGTAATTCTTAACATGGTACCGACCGTTTTTTGTCAGACTTCTTCGTCATACTTAAATTTATTTAAGCGTCAACATGAATACGCATACACGCCACATAAAAAAAAAACTATGTGCCATGTCCCTTCAGGACGTTGGCGATCATGGCTCCCCACAATTTCCTATTCTTCGAAACGCTTAATAAATTTTGTCTTTTTTGTTATCTCTTCTAAACCTTATTCCGCCATCCATTTACTCAAGCGTACATTGTTTTCCTCTACCCAGCTTGCTTTTAATCTGTCCTTATTTTTTTAGTCATTTTTAGACTGTGAACTAATGTTTCCTCTATTATGTGTTGTCCCTTCAGAACGTTAGTGATTATGGGTCTTCACAATTTCTGGTCCTGTGTAGCTCTTAATAAACTTTGTCTTTTTGTCGTCTCTTTTAAACTTTGTTCCGCCATCCATTTACTTAAGCTCACCAGGTCGGTTATGAGTTGTTTTACCCTGTCCCTCTTGCTTTCAATCTGTCCTGGGGATATCCAATTTTTACCGTTATGCTCTTTTATTCTTATATATATATATATATATATGTATATATATATATATATAAGAATTGATGAATTTATTTTATTATTTCAAATGTTACTGTAGTGAATACTTGCATTTGAAATAGATATCCCATTATTATTTTTAACAGATGAGTGGTAAAGCGTGTAAAATCAAATGGTGGTTTCTCCTACAAAAGTAGAGTCAGGTTCGATCCCTGCTGGAGTGCACATTTTCTTTATCAAGAACAGATTGAAAGCAAGAGGGCAAAAAAAATAAAGTGTGTATATATATATATATATATATATATATATATATATATATATATATATATATATATAATTTTTTATGTTTATACATTATTTTTATAGATACAAATATTTAGTAAATGCTCTGTTTATAATAAACAGTATTAAACAACATTTACCGGCTTGAATGTCCGAGAAATTTTCACAGAAAAGAATTGTCGGACTTTGTCCATTTCATTATATATATATATATATATATATATATATATATATATATATATATACACATTGGTATTTTCAAGCAGGATTCACGTTTTACATATTGTAGGCACTTCTATGTGCCATGCCCCTTTAGGATGTTAGTGATCATGGCCCTCCACAATTTCCTGTCCTGAAATTGGGCTGAGCAGATGGGCTTGTTTGGAAATAAGCAGCCACGTTGAAGATGAGAACACACTGATTTGCCTTCAATTCAAAACAGCTCTAGTGATCATGATTGCACTAATTTTTCACCCGATACAAGGCCCAAGAGCCATTCAGTATAGAAGGTTAGTCGCCGTCCTATAAAATACGAGTATCAAAGGGAATGTAATTTCAAAAAATTAAATTTAAAATTAAAAAAAAAAAAGATTTTCGTAGGGAATAATTATTTTCAATTTCCCGCTCCTGGCTCTGCTCACCGTTATGTGTGTGTGTGGGGGGGTATGCATGTGTGTTTAATTCATCACGAAATATCTGAAGTAAATATCTCAAGTTGAATCTTCTGATAAAAATCTATGAATTAAACTGTATATAATGCAATGAATGAAGTCAGTGTGGCTTCATTTTAATTTTATTTCACATGGACTTCATTTTTTTTCTTGATAGAATAAAAAATGTCCTGTCTTTTCATTTAATAACTTGATAATATGTACTTCCATATTTTTATTATTTTCATATCTACTCGCATTGAGTGTCAAGATTAATCATTGGTTTTGCCTGATGAAGAAACAGTAATAGTAATATTAGCCGTTTCTCTACAAGGAAACATTTGCATACATTGACCGAGAAGCCAGTACCGATTTCTGTTGAAATTTATAAAATCCTTTCCTTAAAACAATTTTCCTTATGGAAATCGGTTTCTCAAGTCGAGCAGCTTTTATGGCTCTTTCCAGTATTGATGGGGGTTTCATTCCTAACCTTCTATTTGAAGTGGTGTAGAACATCGACATCTTGATTATGTCATTATTTTCTCTTCGAGTAACAGGCCCCTTTTAATTGTTGTTGCTGCTGTTTGGTTTGTCCTCAAGTGATGCGGTTTCTTTTATTTAGTATAGTTCTTTGTGATTCTGTAGCGCCATTTCACATTCTTCAAGGAAGAGATGATCTTTGGCAAGTTCCTTCACCTTTACTAGCTCAAAGCCTTTTCTCACCATTGATCTTAGGAATTGGTTGTACGGAGCTGACAGATATTTCTGAACAAGTTTGGCGCCATGTATGGCATCCTTATTAAAGTCTCGATTTGACTTTGTAAAACGCGAAAGAATGGTAACTGCTTATCTTGTCATAGCCAAAACTAAGGACCCTTAATTTCCGGGAAGATTTGAAGGTAAAACCGTCAGCAAACCCGACATAAACCTACTTTCGTTTTCAAAGTGATACTTTTTTTTTGTCCTTTTTTAGTCATTTTTAGGCTGTGGACTAATGTTTCCTCTACTATGTGCTGTGTCCCTTCAGAACGTTAGTGATTATGGGTCTCCACAATTTCTGGTCCTGTATAGGTCTTAATAAACTTTGTCTTTTTGTTATCTCTCCTAAATCTTGTTCTGCTGTCCATTTACACAACCACCTTCTTCTTTGCGTCGTATCCCTTCAGGACGTTGGCGATCATGGCTCTCCACAATTTCCTGTCCTTTTTAGCTCTTAATAATCATTGTCTTTTTGTTATCTCTCCTAAATCTTGTTCCGCTGTCCATTTACACAACCACCTTCTTCTTTACGGCTTATCCCTTCAGGACGTTGGCGATCATGGCTCTCCACAATTTCCTGTCCTTTTTAGCTCTTAATAAATTTTGTCTTTTTGTTATCTCTCCTAAACCTTGTTCCGCCATCCATTTACTTAAGCTCGTTAGGTAGGTTATGAGTTGTTTTACTCTGTCCCTCTTGCTTTCAATCTGTCCTGGGTATATCCAATTTTCACCGTTGTGCTCTTTTATTCTGTGTGTATATATATATATATATATATATATATATATATATATATATATATATATATAAAAACCTACTTTCGTTTTCAAAGTGATACTTTTTTCTTTTTTTTTTAAATCATCGCAACACTGACAATCCTAGTGAAAACCTCACGCCAAGTAGAGTTCGGAGGCTAGGAAGGCTTAAAAAGATTTCCCACATATAAATTAATGATGATAGTGTTACGACGCGTGATAACAGTTGGAGTCTTAATCATTCGTTTCCATCGAAGCAATACCACGCGCCGCCATATTGTGTGCCATATGTCTCGGAAACTCTTTTGGTAAATGTGACAAGAGGTGGGGATACGTCAGTGTCTTCTCGAGAATAAGCGAGAGTCCGCTACTACCAATGGTCGTGGTCCAGGTTGGTAGCAGAACCGTCAATGCGCTGATCGATAATGGTTTTCGTTGTCTATAGCCAGCAGAGAGATATGCCAATCACGGAAGCGGGCCGAAAATCAGGCGCCTACGAAACAAGATAGCATAGTGTCCTGTGTCCGAGCTGGCGTTTCAAGAATATAACCCGATATCAAACAAACACGTAGACGCGTTCACGGCAAGTACAGACATCTGTGCGGATAAGCTATTTCGGGAATTGACGGACGATGGTAGACACCAAATTCGACTTAAAATTAATTCCAGAGTTTGACGGATCGGCGTCCGGTGGTTGAATGGATGGAAAAGCGCTCTCGACGTGCAAATAGTTTATTCGTTTTACACCCTTTCATCTAACGAAACCTTTCACAGAAATATTCTACTTTCTGATATTAGCAGAGGAAGGGGAAATTATATAATGAGCATTAATATGAGCACGCTAATAGTAGTTGTATCTAACTACCCAAATTGCCAATACTTAAATTTGGTGCATCTTTTGTAGAATTTTGGTGCAAATCCGTCGAAAATTGCGGTCGTGCATTCGTTACACACACACACACACACACACACATATCCTGCCTTTTATAGATAGAGGTTCTTGCGTCTTGTTCAGTTTTGTCACGAAAATGAGGAATTATGTTTTATGACATAAAAAGTAGGGCAGACTGACCTATCCTGCCTTGAGTGGCAGTCAGTCTTGGAGAATGACATTTAGGAATACAGAATCTGCGTGAAAGGCAACATGAAACCTCTCTTCTATTTTTCCCAAGATGTCATGGAAAGTGTGGAGAGTCATGATCGGCTAAGCTCTGAAGGGACATGGCATTACAAAGAAATGACATAATAAAGGCCACTATTTTTTTTTTTTTAAATAAGCAACTGTACTCAAATTTGCCGAAATCTTAAGCTGCTTGACTGTTGACATCAGAGCGGCTTAAGCAACTAAAAAAAAATTAAAATTAAACAACAACAACAACAACAATAATAATAATGTCAACGGATGTAAAATGCGACACCGAGATCAGGACATGAATTATATTGAGAAACAAAGAAAAGAGTGCTGGATTGCTATGTGATATCCGAGCACTATCTTTAATTCCTGAGAGAATATTCGGTGCTACTATAGTGTGATATCTACTACTCATTTTCTACTATAGTGTGATAACTACCGTCCACTTTCGACTATAGTGTGATATCTACTACTCATTTTCTATTATAGTATGATATCTACTATTCATTTTTAATATGGTATGATATCTACTATTCATTTTTAATATGGTATGGTATTTACCAATTGTTGGAAGCATGAAATATGTTAGGGTTGGGGGTAAATGCAGTGAACAGGTTATGTATTAAAAATCATTAACAATTTTTATACAAAAAAAAAAAAATAAATAAAAAAGGCATCAAATAGTGATTTTAATATTTGTAAACTGATTTGATGTAATTAAAAAAAAAAGAAAAAAAAAAAAAAAAAAAAAGTTAAACTGGTCATCGTTTCTCCAGAGAATTTTCCAGCAATAATGAGTGCATCGTCATTTCCGGTAGGTTGCAAATACCTCGGTAGATAACATACTATAGAATATTCTTCTCATTTCACTGTCTATGCTGGAGGATATCTATCTGTCTATTTCTGTCGCCACACACACACACACACACACACACACACAACATATATATATATATATATATATATATATATATAATGAACTGATGGGCTGAGATTTAATGTTGGTTTTTAATTCTCTCAGATGGTTGAGACGATTCTTTTCAAAGTTAATTATACCTCGGTGGCAGGTATGTCTCCAGTTTGCTCGGTTTTCAACAGAAAATTCGGACCCCTCTATAGGGATGTTTGCAGTATTTAAATTGTATTTAAGTTTGTCATTGAAGCGTAACCAAGGACAACCTACATGAGGATTTTCGACATCCGATCATCACTCATTCTGATGCCATGACCAGAAAGCCAAAAGTACAGGAACCATGACACAACCTTGCTTTGTGCCATTTGTTACATCGAAGGCTTCTGAAAACTTTCCATTAGAACAGATGCTTTCATTCCTTCATGAAACGAGATGATGACATTTAGCATACTTGACAGTATGCTAAGCTTTTTGCGTATTTTCCAGAGGGTATCCCTATTTACGGAGTCAAACGCTTTCGTCAGATCGATAAAGACTGTATAGAGTTCATTATGGATTTTTTCTTTTACAGTATTCGTAGCTGATGCTATTCAATGTCGGCTTCAAGTTTTAATGTAGATTGCTTCGAGGATCTGTAGTTTTAATTTGTTATTTTCTTGGTGTATTTTTTTTTTTTTTTACCGTATTCTAAAATTATGGATGTTAAGTTTTATATTGGATAAATTTGATAATTTTATTCTTTTATTTTTTACTTTTTACCTCTTATTCGTTCGGTTTCATACTCTGCTCCGGTAACGGTTACAAGACCCGTACATAAAAATATCAACAGTAGAACCATTTTAGGTCTAGGGTCAATTTTTATCTATCCGCTATATCCCCGCAATATTTATTTCCTACTTCCTCTTCTTGCATTCATATCACACACCTCATTCAATAAGCCTCTACCTTGAGGGGCTCTTATCTAGTGAACTATTGCAAAGATAACGGCTTTGCTGATTTATTTTTTGGCATCTTCGTGTCAACGTAAGCAAAATGTGTTCGAATGTATGGTCAAATATAGGGGTAGGAAGATTGCATTGCAGCAGTCTTGCTAGCGGGAAGGGTCAGCCTGCTTGTCTTGCTAGAAAATCAGCTTTCGAAATCCTGTTATTTTTTTTATTTTTATTTTTTTTTTACTTTGCTCGACTTGCGGGAGTATTTTCACCACGAGGCAAACCGACAAAACAACAATACCAATATTATTATTGGTACTAACCTGGCATCTCGGCTTCAGTCACTTTCTCACCGTCGTAACGTAGCTTCGTTGTGCCTTTTCTATAAATACTTTCATGACAATTGTTTGGATGAATTCTCCATTATTCTAGTCATTGGGTTTCATTTTTTAAACGTTGTTATTTTTACCCCCCCCAGACAAACTATACATATGGGTGTAAGTTAGGGGGCTACAGAGAGACCCTTGATATATTATGGTAGCTATAGTAAGAATGGCAAGTGAACATGTGTCGTTTTGGTGTAAGGAATACTGTAATATATTTGAGTTAGTAATCGTGGCTAGCTAAGTTTAAGACAGACTGGAGACCAGCCTTCCTCTATCCCCTTTGGCCTTGTGCCACATTTCTGTATTATACAAAATAAATATTGCTCTTGGTTATGGTACATAGACTTTATTAATTTTAAAAAAGTACAAGATTGGGGGTAAGGTGTATTTTTTTTTTTTTTTTTTTGTCCTCGATAGAGTTCGGATGAGACATGAATGAAAACTGATTAAACTTTTCGGGGTTTTTTCTGTCCTCTTTTTCTTTGTAATGTCAATGAGCAACATTTATGCTGTTAGAGGTTGATCTTTTTTTCTTTTTAATCAATTCACCCCAAGCAAGACGATAATGCCACTAACATGCAATGGGTTACAGGGAGTGAAAGAGAAGAAAATTTTAATGAGGCAAGGACAATAAATGAACAATATTCAGGAAAACAGAAGATGACGATTGACATTGCATTTAAATTTTTGGAGAGTGTAGATGGCAGGGAAGCAAGACAATGATACTAGTGTACACTGGGCTCACTCCAGATTATACAGAAATGCACTCGGTGTCACATCAGACAATCTGATACATCAGATCCATCAGTTGAATTGACTAAATATAACCGTAAGTTCAATGCTAACAGTTTCTTTTCTCACACTTCTTGCTTGTGGAACTCTGTTTCAGCTCCAACTTTATTTAACTCAAAATTTAAATGTAATGTCAATCGTTATCTGGTATCCTCTTGATTATTCTTCTATTGTTTTCTCTCCTTAATAATGTTTCTCTTTTTTTCTTATTCTTTCTCGCTCAGTAACCTCTTGTGTCTTAGTGACTTTACTACCTTGCTTGGGGTGAAGTGATTAAAAAATAACATTAGCATGCCGTTGATGTTCATGGTAGGTTCGTGACATCAACACATCGGGTCAAATATGAATAATGAGCAGGGTTTATTTACTGAATGACTTCTAACATCGTAAAATGAATATAAGCAAAGTTTATTTTAAATTGGACATACTTGAGTACAATATTACAATACGTGATCAAATAACTGATTGAAATGCTGTGAACCTAAAAATACTGAGGCTAAATGTGACACTTTGAATAAATAAACTTCCAACAATTGTTCAAACTTGCCGGGAGACGGACACAAGTGTGCGCTCCACAAAGAGCAGTTAAAGGCCAAATTTGATTTCAAATCCAGTGTGGATAGAGGAAAAGATAGCGTTTTGGGTTGCGTTGTAAGTATTCTTAACATGTTCCGCTGTTTGTTTTGTTTTCCCCTACAGCCTCGGTCGTTTTCACAACAATAGACGTACCCAAAATATCCTTTCGACAAATACTCACACGGAGGAGCTGGGAGCACAAGTCGTTTCGTTTAAATATCAAGTGTGTCCTGTAATAGATGAAATTAAAAACGAAAAAAAAAAAAAAAAGGCAAGAAAAAAGAGGATTAGATTGGAAGGAGTATCAAGAAAAGAGATTGAAGGTGAGCGAAAGATAAAAGAAAATAGAAGAGGGGAAAAAATAACGGAAAGAGGCGGCGTCGAGGTAGAAAGTATGAGATAGAATAAAAATCTTGCAGAGATTTAGAAAGAGAAAAACAAAAAGAAGATGGATGAAAAAAGGAAGATGGGTAAAATAAGGGAAAGAATTAAAAACATGGGCAACAATATTGTAAGAGACGTGCAAGTAGTCTTGTGCACCAAATACAAGTGCTGGCAGAATGAAATTATATGGTAAAGCACGCTTATTATTTTTCAAATAATTTTCTCCACGGCGAGATTATTTCCTTCTGTGTTTATTAAGATTGGAATTGTTTTAACAGAGGACGGCAAGTTCGACACTGAGATCCGAAGGCGTATTGAGATAGACAAAGATGCTTTCCAAAAACTAAGCAGTGTAGTAAGAAACAGGAAAACTTCGTTAGAAACAAAGAAAAGAGGATTGAAATGTTATGTGATATCTGCCCTCCTATATAGCAGGGAATATTGGACAATCTTCTAAAAAATGAAGAAGAGACCAGAAGCAACAGAAATGTGGAGTCCTAGGTATGACGATATACTACATCCGGCAGCAAGGCTTCTGATCGGGAGATTGGAGGTTTTGAAGAGTGTGGAACCAACTTTTTATTTCTGTTGTTCCCAGGTCCACCCTGACCCTAGGTGTTAGCACCTGTTAGGGTCCCAGCTATGGTCAAATAGTGACCCAAAACAAAAATAAAATACTATGAAAGTATAAAAACATGTTTTTATAGTAATAATCACCAGCACTACAATTTTATATAAAAATAAATTATCAGCAATATCTATTTATAAAAAATTGACCAATAATACATTTTATCTGTAGTAGAAGCATACAATTGCATTCAAAATATATATAGTTGAAACAATACAACTGTGTTCAAAATATTTAGATTTCGGTATTAAATAACCCATAGAGATTGATATGCGACTGAACAAAAATCAACCAACAGAAATGTGGTTCTACAGAAGGAAGCTGAGGATACCATGGACTGAATATGTGAGCAACGACGAAAAAAATGGAAACAAAATGGTAACATACTTAACACCAGGAAGAGAGAATTGAAATTTCTGGAGCACATCATGATGAAAGAGGGCTTGGAAAATCTGATACTCACAGGACTGATGGAAGGCAAGACGGACAGAGTATAACAATGCATAACATACTTAGTAAGCTTGATTAAAGGGCGGAACAGGGTTTGGGAGAAATAATAAAAAGACAAAATTTATTAAGAGCTACAAAGGACAGGAAATTGTGGAGAGCCATGATCGCCTACGTTCTGAGGGGACATGGCACATGAAGAAAAGTTGTTGGCGTAAAATGTACCGACTGCTAGGTAGTTGCTCCAATCTTCCATGAGGAAGAGAACCATTTACCATTAAAATAAATCACCATTGTAGATCCTAAGTTATTTTTTTTTTTAGTGGATACCCATATTTGAGTCTATCGGATTAATAAATAAAAATTCCACCACTTCTTTAGAAATTGCTTTGTTTACGTTAGGATACGAAACTGGACAGGTATGAATGTTCGAGAGTCTGAGAAAGATTTGAGTTTATTAGACACTATTAAATTTTGCTTGATCATCGACGCATTTCGTGGGCGTGACGGTCTAAAACACATCGGATCTAACAACGGTTTCTCTTGCCAAGTTTCGAATCCTGCCGGAGAGTGCATATTTTTATTTAATAAAATGTCTTGAGTATTCAGGCCTATAGACAAAAATAAATATAAATATACTCGTTAATAAATAAACAGAGCATCCATTCAAGTATGGGTATCCACTAAAAAAAAAAAAAATATATATGTGGACACTGAGGTCAACACCCAGCGGCGACAGTCCGTTTTATGTTTAAACGTAATCTTCAGGCCATGTGTGTTGTGTTTGAGTTCGACTATTTATATATGCTGGTAAATGGTGCATTATGGGTAGAATGTCTGTTGTCTTGTGTTAACCGTTATTGTGTGGGCGGTAATGGTTATGTTTCAAATTATTCTAGAGACTGTTGAGCAGAAATAATTACGGATCCGAATACAGTTTTTTTTACTTATTTTATATCTTTTTTCACTCATAATTTATTTTTGATTACTTTATTTGTTATTATATTTACTTGTGTTTATGTGTGAAGTCGTAGTTTAATTTGTTTATTTACTTCATGTTTACTTATTTATTTAGATTTTTTGTTTATTTTTTTCGTATTTGTTTTTAGTTTTCGATCCTTATGTAACGTAGTAAAAATTTGTTAACGTGTCTGCATTTTGAGATGACTTCTGATCGTTATAGTAATTTGTGTTGGTCTGGGAAGGTAATTATAACTATTTTATCCTCCAGTCAGACGTTGCAGTTTTTGGTTTCATTGTTGTCGGCTGATGTTTTTTTCCTTATTTTCCATGATATTTTTGTGTGATTTGGTTTATATTTTAAATTTCCTATGTACGCTTATAAAGAATTGTGCTGTTCTCATATTTACTATTTGTAAAGGGTATTCTGTGTGCGAAGTTTCTGTTTCCAGGGTCTTTTAGTTACTCCTATGTATATTTTTTCTTCGTTATCTGCTGATTTCACTGTGGTTTAGTATATTACATTGTTTTGCAAGCAATTGTCGTTATGCGACATTTGCAATTACGCGTGGGTTTGATTGCGCGGGTTGTGTGTGTTTTTTTTCTGTTGTACTTTTTTATTGTTTAGTGTAATATTCTCAGTGCAGTTGATTTTTACGGTGTTTTTTGTTTTTTTTTTCTTTGAGTATGTTGTGGGGAGTGCTTGATTGGGGGAAGTGTTTTTGTATGAGATTAATGAATATTTTTCTTATGTTTTTACGTTTTTTTTTTTTTTGTTTTTTGTACAGTGGGTTGAACCATGTTTCTTTTCTTGCTGGATTTTTTGGGCTTTTTTTGTTTGTGAGTAATGCCCAAAATCTTTTAGGGCTGTTTCATAATCTTATCTTCGTTGAAGATGGTTTCACTGGTAGAATTGTTAGATAGCTCGTGGTTAATTGGTTGTGGTATCTGCATGATTATTGATGGCGGGTGGTTGGAAGATGTGTATGTAAAGAGGTTTGGTCGAGGAATATCTTAGGTTTCATGTGACATTAAGGAAATCTACTTCTTTTAGGTCAGTTTTTATGTCTGTCGAATTCCATATAAACAAAAAAAAAATTATTTTTCTGGTTTTGTCTATTGTTTGTCTGTTAAAGTTTCTTAGGATTATGAGACCGTCGTCCCTGTAGAGGCTTATACCATTTTTATCGATTATTTTACTTAATTCGTGCAGTAAATGTATACCTATAAGCACGCCGGTTTCTGCCCCATCAATATTTTTATATTTACATATGCTCTGCCCCTGATATTGTGCCCTTTATCCCATAAATATAGCACACCTGAAAACTATAATTTATCTCTCACACATTTTGTCCTGTTACCGAAATTTATGTCCGCATCTTTGTAACTATTTACACAATTCCGACTGTTATCCTCATCTTTATTGTCATATTCACGACGTTTCGGTCGTTGTACGCTCCGGCCACCTTCAAATGATATAAATGGCGGTCCGAAAGTCTTATAAGCCCCTACCAAAAAGTAATGAGAACAACAAATAATACAGTCATACAAAGCACATGCACTGGTTTCAGCTTATTCACTTGACGCTGTCACATATCGAGATGGTCTGTGGGAAAACCATCGTTTTCGTGTTCATCGTCTGAAATAGAAAATTATATTATGTAGCGGTGACAAGACTTTCGGACCAGCCTGTACATTGGAATTTCGAACCGAACCATTTTAGTCCACGTTGGTTCAGTAGATAAAACGTTGGTTGAAGTAATCCCAAAGAGTGACTTGGCCCAAAGAGATCTGAGTTCGATACCTGGCCACAGCAGACGTGAACAAAAACTTAAAGTGTTAGGTTTCTAAAGGGAAATAACAGATCGCTAAGATATCCAGAAAAGGCATGACACGTGGAACTATAATAATCTACCCCCACTAAATAAAGTTTCGAAATTCAAACTTATATCACCTGAAGAAGGCCGAAATGTACAACGGCCGAAACGTGGTGAATATAACAATACAGAGGAGGACAACAGTCATAATAATATAATACTTAATCTAATATATATATATATGATCCCTGTTCATAAATTCCAGTTGCATAAGGTCTTTTAATTTTTTACAAGCTTTCGTCTGTTCCTACAGACATCCTCAGGTATGTTAATAGATTTTGTTCTTGTTTTTACTTCTCGGTAATAAGAGGACACCGAAAATAGAGATGTAATCCGAAAAAATTCTATGAGAAATGTGTTATTGTTTTGGAACGTGCGGTCGCAACGCTGAGTTTGAATTTAAAGTTTAAGGTTGTGCGTTTTTGTACAAAAGAGAATTCTTTTTTACTGGTAAATTTTCCGTCTATGTGGCATGAACTATATTGTTCAATAATTACAGTAATGTCACACTTATTATCCGAAAGTTGCACGTTGGATCAGTTGTTTTAATTTCAATTAAAGGTGCAAATTATAATTTATAAATTCATGAATCATTCATACAAAAAACAAATATAGAGGTTAATGATTTAAATGGCGAGAATACATCTTCGCAAACAATATAAATAAGATACATCAACCCCGAACCTGTATATGAATGATATGATCCCTGTTCATAAATTCCAGTTGCATAAGGTCTTTTAATTTAGGTTCGGGGTTGATGTATCTTATTCATATTGTTTGCCATTTAAATCATTAACCTGTATTTTGTATGAATGATGATAACCTGTTTTTTGTATGAATGATTCATGAATTTATAAATTATAATTTGCACCTTTAATTGATATATATATATATATATATATATTATATATATATATATATATACTGGACTCTCCCGTCGTTTTTGACGTATGAGGATACAACAACTCAGTTTTTAGAAACGAAAAGTCAGACGACTCGTACATGTGATTTGATTATAGGCTGAAGTTTTGATCAACCATACTATTTGGAAGAGCCAAATACAGAGAACTGAAACCACAAGACGTTTTGACGTTTTAAATTCAGAGTTGTCCTTGTCCTTTTCGTCGAGCTAAGTCGCACACATGCTGCACTCTACTCAAAACAATTTTTTAAAACAAACAGAAATATCCCAGAGTGCTGGCCATTATCGACGCAACTCTCGCTTGCTACAGATGTCTACAACTATGTCCGTGCGTTTCCCTTATTCGTTTCTTTACTCCAACCGACTTTCACCCTCGGATCATATTCATACCTTTCTCATGGGTATTTGTATGTAAATGAATATAGTGTAAATATTTATAACACCTCATTTCAGAGATATAGACAGAACCTCTTTGTAGTTTATTATTAATTTGTAAATGTTTCTTCTAAGCAGTTTATAGATTGTACTGTTAGCGTTGCAAGGAATTGTTTTTATTATATACCATTTAATATTTGTTGGGAAATCTTTTTTTTTTCCTAATTTACGCCGAAAGAAATCTAGATAAATGTTTTGCCGAAATGGCAACAACAAAAGGAAAACAAAATAAGATCAGTTTGTGCGAACAACTCGTGGAAGGATAATGAAATCCGAAAATTAGAAACGTTATGCATTAAGAGAAATAAAACAAAATAAAAATGTTCTGAATGCATCCTAAACAGTGCGCGCGCGCCACACAAACGTCAATGGATGGATTTGACCGAAACTTTGTATTAAAAACTACTAAATCTAAGATAATGATCTGTAAAAAAAAAAATATACATTATCCGATTGAGGAAGTGCCGTCTTATTAATAAAGATTCTCAAATGATTTGGAAGAGGAAATAAATATTTGCAAGAAAACGCGCGAAGATCAATTTTCTTTTAATTGCTTTTCGCTTGATTGATAGCGTATAAAATAATCTCTTGAACAAGAATATCATGATTAATTCATTACAATCCTTGATGTTTGAGCCAAAAAGAACTGGAGTCAGTGGCAGGCTGAAATAGTTTACAGCTTGTGTGGACTTTTGAAATGAGACTTGATCAAAGCTGATCTAAAACTACTTGGAGGCTCAAGTTATTAAGATTTGCCTATACTGCGTGGAGGAATCACGATGGAGTAATGGTTAGCGGCTCGGATTGAGGAATCGGAAAGCCGTTCGAATTCCAGTCGAATCCATTCACTTACGTGCTAATACCCTTGGAAAAGGTATGAATCTAACCCAGCTGTGGGTAAATAGCAGGACAGCCCTGTTTGGCAACCGGTCTACCGCAGAAAAAAATGGCAACCTACTCGTCAATTATGTATCGAAAGATACATGATCGCCTACGCGTGTTTCACGCATGGCACATAACTGACTGACTGACTGACTATACTGTGTCAAAACATTAGTGTTTCAAAAGGACTTCATTTTATCCTAACTGTACTTTCATTCGTTATAGTAGTATTCAAATACTCAGCTAGACAAGTCACTGCAAGAGTATTTTTCACTAAACAATTACCCTAGACTACTTACCATGAATGGATCAATCCATTACCGTAAGTTACCGCAACAATTTCATATATGCATAGAGAGAGTACATAAGATAAAAATACAAGTAACACAAACAGAAAATCATGTTAGAAAGAAGTTTAACTGATTGATTCGTATTTTTAGATTGTAAGAATTTTTTATAGATAATAATGATTTTTAGTGATACTAGTCTTACTATTTAACCCACAGGTGGATTCATACCTTTTCCCAAAGGTATTTGAGCGTAAGTGAATATAATGAACTCAACGGGAATTGGAACGATTAACAATACCGAGCCATTATTCATTACATCACCCCCGCACATCCAAGATTACAGCACCTGGTATTCTCAATCGGTCACCCATCTAGATAATAACGAGGCTCGACGTTGCTTAACTTAAGAGGTTTGAGAAAAGATTGTTAATTAAACTGAAATGTGAAGAAAGAAAAACGTGTTTTCGGTCAGTTCCGTAACGGAAACAAAAAAAGCTTGCCTACCGTCTTGCACTACACCTATCGCTCAAAATTGCCAAATGCTTCAATTCAACTTCGTGGATCCTTGGCTGGGAATCTGTCCCAAGGAAGTCCGTGGACCCTATGGTTGGGAACACAATTACAGGGTCCGCGGTCCTACTGCTTTTGGCGCGCTGTCCCTCTCCCCCAGCTTGTAATAGCTCTTCTGTGTCCTTGCGTTTGATACGCCTCGTCTCTATGCACAACGTACTCTATTTCATCCATCTTAACACTTTTTTCCCGTTGTTGTTTGTAAATGTTACCTATTATAATAGTAGTAGTTTTGGGAGATATTTTTTAATCGATTTCACCCCAAGCAAGGCAATACGGCCACTAAGACACAACTAGTGCGGAAGAATTAGAAAAAAAAAAGAAACATTACTTAGGAGCAAGAACAAAAGAATAATCAAGAGGACAGTAGATAGCGATTGACATTGCATTTAAATTTTTTTAAGATTAAAGTTGGTTGGAATGCATGGAAGTGAGTTCCACAGGCGAGAAGTGCAAGAAAAATTGTTAGCATAGAATTTATGGTTACATCTAGCCAGCTCAAGTTGAATTGAGTTTTTTCTCATCATTAACCCAAATGAACCCAGCTTATTTTTTTTCTAGAGTAGAGAAAGGTACAGAATATGCTATGGCAAAATGTGGAGGGTCTTGGTTCCATTTAAAAATCCAGTGCTATTAAATCTTGAATCGACTTTCTTCACATCACTAACCCAAATTAGTCCAGTTTGTGTTTTCTGCATAAGAAAAATATATAGTGAACCCCCGTCTATTCGCGTTTCAGCATTCGCGGATTTTTCTTTAGAACATATGTACTTGTTTTTCGCGGAAACCCCAAATATTCGCGTGTTTTTCTTTAGAACATATGTACAAATTATTCGCTGAGAACTCCCTCGATTTGCGTATTTTTTTGATAGAACATATTTAAAATATTCTTATATTATTTTCCTGTTATTTAAGTGACGTAAAACAGGTTGGAAATGGAATGGCAATCTTTATAACATCAACAAAATAAAATACTCGCCAGCGACGTGAAGTAGGTAAACCACTGCTAGTGGTGGACTACTTAGACAGTATACTACCCCTCCCTATAGTAGTTTCCAACGTATTTATGAGGATTGGGACATATCCATTAGTGTTCATAGGTACAGTATATAACAACATCGAAACAAGCGGTAATAACATTGAGGCGCAAGATGTTCCTGAGTGTGAGAAAATATTAGGATAGGTTTGTGAAAAAAGGACAATAAAAGAATAGAATTCGGGAAGACAGATAGCGACTGGCCTTGCATTCAAATTTTTGAAGAAAAAAATTACTAAATAAACGATCTAAGCTCATCTCAAAATGCAGAGATGAAAACAAATTTTTACTACGTTGCTTAAAAATCAAAAACTGAAATGAATAAATACAAATAAACAAAATAATAAAAAACAAGTAACATAAATTAACCCAAGCAAATAATAAACAAATTAACAAAGAATAGATTAAATAGAATAAGTAAAAATAAAAAATAAAATACATAAAAAAACAAGTAAAAATAATCAACCCAAATAAATAAAGTAAACAATAATAGACAAATTAACAAACCAATCCCGCCAAACAACCGTTAGAATAGACTACAACAACGAATCCAAAAATTGGACGTAAAAATAACTACTATATAACGATAAAAAAACATTACATTACTCAAAAATCGAAAACCAAATAGAGTAAATAAAAATATACAAAATAAAAAAATAAGTAGATAAATAAAAAAACAAATAAAAATTAAACCAAATAAATAAATGAAAAATTAACAAGTCGCCCCCGCTAAAATAACCGTTAGAACTAATAAAAATAATAATAGAATAGACTGCGGTAAGAAATATAAACACTGTACAAATAATTAATTATCTTCCCAGACCAAGACTAACTATTAAATAAGCGACCTAAGCAAATCCCCCTATTTTTTTTTACTACGTTAATAAAACATCAAAAACCGAAAAGGATAAATAATACAAAATGAAAATGAAAAACAAATAAATTAACCCAAACAAACAAATAAAATAAATAAACGAACAAGCCACTCCCGCAAAAATAACCGCCAGAATAGATTACCCACAATGCACCACTGACCCATATATATAAATAGTCGAGGAAAATCCAACATTCACGGCCTGACGATTGCGCCTAGCATGAAACAGCCTGTCGCCGCTGAGTGTTGGCTTAAATGTTCACTTTTATATTTATATTTACATACGCTCTATCTTTGATGTTGAGCACTTTATCTCATAAATATAGCACACCTTAAAAATATATATATATATATATAAATATATATATATATATATATATATATATATATTCAGTTGTATGAATAGAAGTTTGTGACCCTGGGTTTCACGCTTTTGCGATCATCAGACAAAATATGTCTGATATATATATGTTTGTGTGTTATTTCCATTAGTGCGACAGTCCTCACTCCCTGTAATACACTGACCGATCGAAATCAATACCATCCGAACCGGCTGTGGGCTATATGGTACCTGGTCCTAGGGCCATATGTTTCTGGGCTGCACAGATAGAATAAAATCTGTTTGTTTTTATTTTATTTTATTTTATCTTTTATTTTATTAACTATCCCGTTTTTTTATGATTTCTTTAATCCTGTGACCGATACCAAGAGTCTGTGTAAAAATTGTCTTGGATGACACCCGGTCCATGACGCAAAGTTTCGGGACCTTTTGTCAAGGAGACCAACACATGATCGGCAGTAAGCTCCTGGTAAACTTTCTGATAACTCCTGCAGCCAAAAAAAGAAATAAAAATAAATTGCAACAGGTTATGACTTCTTCGTCGTCCCTCTGAATAATAATAATAATAATAATAATAATAATAATAATAATAATAAACAAAAAAAAAAGCTGGTCTTCGAGGCTGAGAGAATGAGAATGTCTTTCTGCAAAGATCAATCTCATTGAAAACACAAAAAACTACTCACACAATGGTTGCTATACGAATCTGTTACATAGTTACAGACGTAATCGTTCCGATCGTCAACAACGATATCATCAAATCCGCCATTACATTTTTATTTTTATTTTTTTATTGTGAACTTCATATATTGCTTATTCGTAAGCGACTCCCAAGAAGCTTAATCGAGATTTTCCGGCTAAGGTCAAGTCAGAATTTAAGACAGTAAATTAAGATCAGTTTGCAAACACAACAACATATTGTTTAGGAGTGGCCAGATCCACGGAAGATTAGATCAAGTGCCAATCTCGCCAGAAGATCAATACACTATAATATTTAATCATTACAACATTGTCTGAAAACATTCATCCAGTGTTGGGTGAGGGTTTCAAAAGATCAGAAGAGGAACTTTAGCTTAGGTCAAGTCATCGCTGAAGATAATAAATTGATCAGATCATGTTTAACGATGGGGAAATATAAAAATCCTGATAAGAATTTAAGCAGGATTTTGATCAATGCTCAACATTGCAAGATTAGTTCCTCGTGACACTGAATAATAACTGTATCAAATAGTTTGTCTTAGAGATATTAACGAAGTATTACTTTGGCACAGGGTCAAAGATGGCTAGCATCCCTTATACCAACCAGGCTTCCAGGGTCTGTGATCTTATGCTTTTCAGTATTTCTGTGATCTTATGCTTCTCTGTATCTTTGATTTTATGAAAACCCGTTTGAGTAGACGTCCTGTATTTTTATTTTTAATTTTAATTTTAAGCAGTGCTAATTGCTTCTACCGACCTGTGTACTCGAGATCCTTAATAAGAAAAATGTACTCTCCGGTCAGGTACGAACCTGCATTC
>CAHIKZ030000039.1:0-170000 GCA_903632075.3 Acanthosepion pharaonis
CCTTGAGACTGTGGTTGACGTCAATGGCGATTTTATTGAATGAATTCTTCTTAAATATTTCAAGATTCGTGTAATTTTTTGGTAAATATATCTGTTAAATAACATGTCAGTGTTATTTTCATTTTGCTTAATTTAGACGACAGCTAATCTATTACCATATATATATATATATATATATATATATATATATATATATATATATATATATAGCAGCCCATGGCCCGGTGTTGCCCGTCCTTGGTTCAAAAAATCGTACGACTCATACAGCAATCGCTATCACTTGATTTAAAATATTTTTGCCCTTCCTTGCATTTAAAGGAGTGCCCTCTGCCGTACTGATGTTGCTACATGCCTTACTTCTTGCCTATCACACACTGCGAATTTTTTTCTAAGCTCTAAACTAAAGATTAAATCTGTTACGATAAAAGAACTAAACAAAATGAACACAAAACGATCGGCTTTAAAAAAAGGACCCGTAACTGGAAAAACCGAATGAATAAAGAATGTTAACAACAAATACTTTTTCACACCCATCCCAGTTCTGCGGAATCAGAATCAACGTTGAGTTTAATCAAGCGAATGAGCCAATTGGAGTAACGTGCCATGCAGATTTAATTTTTCCCACTTGTGACGAATGCAGCTATCGATTTTTTTTGCATGCTATAGCATGCGAGTTAACATTCGTGTCAGTCAGCTGTTGGCTCTCACGCTGGCCAATAGAATCTTCCTGCCTATTCGTGGCAACCGGCTATAGGCTCTCACTCTGGCCAGTAGAAAATGGCCACAAACTACATGAAAACTACTGTAGAAGCATGAATCGATTATTTCCAGTATCGATGGGAATTGGGAAATTCAAAGTCGGCCTTGGCCTTCCCGCTAACTTGGAGCATGTGTATGTAAATTTTGGTGCAAATCCGTCGAAAATTGCGGCCGTGCATTCGTTACGTACACACACACATCCTGCTTTATATATATATATCTTAGATGAGATTGAAAGAACTAAGGACAATCTGAAAAGAAAATTTTGGAATTTTTCTTGATCAATTTTACTAGAGACACCAAGAAATTAATTCGTGGACTGAAAGGATTAAAACTAAAATGAATAGACATAATACGTCTAAATTATTTAACCAAATCTGCATGAATAGACTTGTTTACACACACACGCACACACACATACACACACATATATATATATAAAATCATTTCACCCACACATCCTTCTCCATCACGTTTCTATACACCCTATTTGGATGCTCTTCAGAAACCTCGTTACGGCTCTCTTGATAAACTCTTCGCCTTCAAGATGAGACACCTTGACCATCGCATTGATCGTGGGGAAAAAGAGGGTCACACGGAGCAGTATCAGATGACTAGGTAGGTTGTTCCAGTACGGCGTTGTTCTCAGCTAGATACTGTTAGATCCAGTAACAGGACCCAAAGAGTGTGAATCCAATACCCGGTTAAGGCAGTGGAGAACTTTCAGAGGGAAATTAACAGGAGATAACTGATAACTAACATCCATCAAACATGGCATCTGGAACTAGAACAGTCTACCCCAGTGAGCGAAATAAAGGGTTCAGTTCGAAATTCCAACCACCTGAAGAAGGCCGGAGCGTACAATGGCCGAAACGTTGTGATTAATATGGCGACAAAGATGAGGACAATAATCCGAATAATGTAAATAATGTCGAATTTCCTTTCCTACAATTTCGAAAATTACGTCCGCTTTCATAAAAAAAAATAAAATAAATAAATGTTACGCTTAAATACAAATATAGAATTATCCATGTCAGTGTATAACTTATTTATTGGGTTGGTGCATAATTATCAGGCGTTTTTTTAGGCGAGTTATTTGTTAATAAAAATTGCTATTTTGTCAACTTTTTTTAATAAGAATATTATTTAATTTTCAGGTTATAAAAATGCGTGTTGACAATCAAAGCTCCGGAATGATAATTTTAAAATGTTATTGTTTAATTGTTATGTTTCTTTTTTCATAATAAATATTGTTTAAAAACGCCTGATAATTATACACAAACCTAATAACAAATGCAATTCATTAAAGGTCGCTAATGAAACAATTCATATTGATAATAAACATTCTTAATAAAGTAAATAAATTTGCAAAAACACTAATTTTAAATTTTTTAAAAAATAACACAAAAAATCGATATATACATCAAATTAAAAAATAAAATATTTTACCAATTATATCATGTAAATGCTTAATAATATAACAAAATTATAATAATTGTTGTGAATATGGATTATCTCCTCTTTGATAATCCACGCTATAAAAGCTGTACATTTCCGCTTGTCAAGTAGACGAGTAGTAAGATTCTTAATTGAATAAAAGATTACTAGACAGAATCTCTTGTCCTGTTTTCCTTACAATAATGAAGGAAAAATATTAGAATAAAAAAGTGATAATTAAAGACTTCCTTTTAAAAAAATAATTCTTTGAGCAATGAAAAAAGACGCCTGCTCACTCGGACTAGAGCGTCTTTCACATTCACAGTATGAATGATTTAAATGCCTTACAGTACCTTTTTTTGTAATTGATGCAATAATCAGTGATAAATATATTGCTTTTTAAGTTTATATTCGATGTAGGAAATAAATGGCACAGTATCTGAAAGACGAGATGATAAACTAATTCTAAATGCTGTTTCCTACTATTCAGTATCCAACCTTCAGCAGTATTTTACAGGGAAATTATTTTTCATTTTGAAATTATTCAAATGTAACATTTTTCTAGAATCTGACCAAACATTTACTTAGCTATGTTTCAAAGTGGCCAACTGACACATTATCCTGGGGAATTATTATGAGCTGTCAAAAAGGAGTAGCACTGAGGAATCCTGGGATCACAAACACTTAAATGTGTCCTGCGCCTCAGAGAACCACTCATGTATATTAATGGGATAATACGAGTCCGTTATGAAAAAAGCTTTCGTCTTTTTAATCCCTCAAATGTACGCCAATAATTTACCATTATTTTAATGACAATAATACAAAGAATCGAAGAATAATAAAAGAATAAAACTAATCTGACAATACTGAACCAATAGTCAATGATAAACAAAACAAACATGGAAGGTAATATTTAGTTATCCGACATTAAAAAGGTTCTATCTGATCTTTTTTTTTTTTTTTAAAAGATTTAAGATGTTTGACTTCATTATTTGGCTAGCCATACCTTTTTCATAAAATGCAGAAATAATATATATATATAATATTTTCGAGGTTTACTGAAGAATTTTGTACAAAATTTAAGTGGTTATATAATCCCTTGCGTAGAGAAAACATCACGGATCAATGCATTGTAGATAGGACCTTTTTAATCTCATATCATTTCTGCAACACATTTTTAATAAGAATTCAAGTGAATGTAGTGATCCAGTTCATGAAATTCTCTAAACCGTCTTTTTCCTACTGTGTGTGTCATATGATCGGTTCTGACATGATATTCTTTTCGAACTAGTAGGCGTGCCACTGTTTTCATTTCTTCTACTGAAAGCTTTTTCTGGAAAAATGCTCAGAGCAAAGTAATCAAAACCATTGTGCGCATGAATTTCTTTTGATTGAAGAGGACAAGAAATGCCATATTCCGGCGGGGAAGGTGTAAATCGATTTTTAAAGAGATCGGCCCTTTTTTTTTATTTTTATAACATTACTCGTTTACCAAACCATGAAAACAATTAAGACACTAAAAAGATTAAAGAATCAATAATTGGTTATGAACACTTGGAGCTTCCCATCGATAAATCAGTTGTCAATAATCAATGATTAATTCACCCTCTCAAGGTTTCCTCTTACATTCTATCTTTCTATCGTTTTCTCTCGCTGAATATGGTCGTGTTAAGATGCATGACCGATTCAACTCAAATCTGGTAATAGGATTTTCATTTCTTTTCGCTTTTCAATATTTTTCTTTTATTTAAAAATTGCATTTTATTTTTTGTTCTTTAACTTTTTATTGGGAGAAAATTAATAACAAGCGCAAATTTTATACGCGTTGAAACGTTTTTTTTTCTCAAAAAAATAAGATTCTAGAATTATACTTGGAAAATGGATATTACTGTCAAAGTGTTAAAATTCACTTCCAATGCTAGCCTTTAATTACAAAGGATTGTTTTTGTCGTTGTTGTTTTTTTTTTTCGTTATTTGTAAAACGCTATTTTCGAAAGGCGAGTCAAGTTCAAGGTAATTTTATTTTTCCAAATATTGATTGTTTTTTGCAAATTCATTTTTGCATGAAGACCTCAACTCTGAATGCTCAAGGTCATACTAACAAATACTCGGATCATATTTTTCCAGCTAAATGTTAATTTTCATAAACAGAGCAAATTGCTTATTATGCATAAAAAAATTGACTGTCCCGATATACTTATATTTCATTTGTTCAATGTATTAATTTAATATCTAATTTTCTTTTTCTTCATTTTCCGCTGTAAGTGATTCCTTCCAAAATGAAGAAGCTGACAACGATTGTTGACAGTATTTATACTATAACGAAAAAACTCTCCTCAACTTCCTGTCTTGTGTAGCTTTTAGAAATATCTTCTTTTTTACTGTCCTTCCCAATTCTTGATCTGCCAAATATTTACACATAGCTTGTTGGGTAGATTAAGCGCTGATTCAACATGTTCCTCGTTTTTTTAATCATTTCACCCAAACAAGGCAATAAAGCCACTAAAACGCAAGAGGTTACTAAGTCTGAGAGAATATGAGAAAAAAAAACATTATTAAGGAGAGAGAACAATAAAAGATTAGATTATTAAGACAAAAGATGACATTTGACATTGCATTCAAATTGTTGAAGATCAAAATCTGGGAAGTAACAAGCCGGAAGCTTTTCCACAAACAAGAAGTGCGATAGAAGAAACTGTTAGCATAGAACTTACGGTTGCATCTAGTCATGAAGAAACTGTTAGCATAGAACTTACGGTTGCATCTAGCCATGAAGAAACCGTTAGCATAGAACTTACGGTTGCATCTAGCCATGTCAACAGTGAAATGATGCGACCTACCCACTAATCTATTATTGCGCTTAAAGTCTAAGTAACAAAGATGAAAGTTCGTCAGAACAATTATCGTGAAAATATTGCCTTCGATATATCCTGTGAGTGTCAAAATCGCCAACACTCTTTCTTCATTATTTCCCACCCTTTCTCTTTCTGGTTCTACGTATAAGCATCGTTTTTTTTTTATTTCTTACAATGTCTTTATTGCTCACATATTCTGTCCACTGTTTTCTCAGCATTATTCTGTAGAACGACTTTTCCTTAAATCTCTTCTTCATCTGTAATGTCATAGAGGAGAATAGATATTACTTAGCAGTTGATTTCATTATTCTTTGTTGCAAGTGATATTTTTCCATCTGTTTTCCTTACAACTTCGTCGTTGACTCACACATTCCGTCCATAGTTATTCTTATCATTCTTGTGTAGAAACACAATCCTATTTTCTCAAGTCTCTTCTTCATGGATCAGGAAATCGGTCATCATTCGCTGTCATACAGGAAGATTGATATATCGCAGTGTTTTTTCTTTTTTCTTTGTATCCAACGAATTTACCTTGTTTCTTAATTCTTTGTTTAGCTTTTGAGAGGCATCATTCGTTATTCCAATTTCTTAGAAAACATTCCGACACAGTAAAACTCTTGTACTGTTTTTGATTCTAACATTTTCAATCTGAAGTTAGCACATTGGGATATTCCTTTAGCTAATAACCATGCATACCATCTTCTTACAAATGATGGTTTGTTCTTTCTTCTCGCTTTATTTTTATTTATTGTTTCGAAGTTCCTTCAGTTTTTTTTGTGTCTATCATAAATACTTTATTATTTGCGAGTGATATGTTTGTCTATATTTCTGAGATGAGGCATTATCTACATTATTTACATTATTCGGACTATTGTCCTCATCTTTGTCGCCATATTTATTATAACGCTTCGGCCTTTCAGTATCTATCTATATTTCTGAGATGAAGTATTATGTACATTATTTACATTATTCGGACTATTGTCCTCATCTTTGTCGCCATATTTATTACAACGTTTCGGCCTTTCAGTATCTGTCTATATTTCTGAGATGAAGTATTATGTACATTATTTACATTATTCGGACTACTGTCCCCATCTTTGTCGCCATATTTATTACAACGTTTCGGCCTTTCAGTATCTGTCTATATTTCTGAGATGAGGTATTATGTACATTATTTACATTATTCGGACTATTGTCCTCATCTTTGTCGCCATATTTATTACAACGTTTCGGCCGTTCAATATCTGTCTATATTTCTGAGATGAGGTATTATGTACATTATTTACATTATTCGGACTATTGTCCTCATCTTTGTCGCCATATTTATTACAACGTTTCGGCCTTTCAATATCTGTCTATATTTCTGAGATGAGGTATTATGTACATTATTTTCATTATTCAGACTATTGTCCTCATCTTTGTCGCCATATTTATTACAACGTTTCGGCCTTTCAGTATCTGTCTATATTTCTGAGATGAGGTATTATGTACATTATTTACATTATTCGGACTATTGTCCTCATCTTCGTCGCCATATTTATTACAACGTTTCGGCCTTTCAGTATCTGTCTATATTTCTGAGATGAGGTATTATGTACATTATTTACATTATTCGGACTATTGTCCCCATCTTTGTCGCCATATTTATTACAACGTTTCAGCCTTTCAGTATCTGTCTATATTTCTGAGATGAAGTATTATGTACATTATTTACATTATTCAGACTATTGTCCCCATCTTTGTCGCCATATTTATTACAACGTTTCGGCCTTTCAGTATCTGTCTATATTTCTGAGATGAAATTATTATGTACATTATTTACATTATTCGGACTATTGTCCTCATCTTCGTCGCCATATTTATTACAACGTTTCGGCCTTTCAGTATCTGTCTATATTTCTGAGATGAGGTATTATGTACATTATTTACATTATTCGGACTATTGTCCCCATCTTTGTCGCCATATTTATTACAACGTTTCGGCCTTTCAGTATCTGTCTATATTTCTGAGATGAGGTATTATGTACATTATTTACATTATTCGGACTATTGTCCCCATCTTTGTCGCCATATTTATTACAACGTTTCAGCCTTTCAGTATCTGTCTATATTTCTGAGATGAGGTATTATGTACATTATTTACATTATTCGGACTATTGTCCTCATCTTTGTCGCTATATTTATTACAACGTTTCGGCCTTTCAGTATCTATCTATATTTCTGAGATGAGGTATTATGTACATTATTTACATTATTCGGACTATTGTCCTCATCTTTGTAGCCATATTTATCACAACGTTTCGGCCATTGTACGCTCCGGCCTTCTTCTTTCTCATCAGATTTATTTAACCTATACAGAGAGACAATTCGAGGAGAGCCAAAAGTATTACCTGGATTCATTACTGGTTGGCACATAGTTAACAACATATGACACTACATTATTTACATTATTCAGACTATTGTCCTCATCTTTTTCGCCATATTTATCACAACGTTTCGACCGTTGCACGCTCCGGCCTTATTCCATTAGTTGGAATGTCGAACTGAACCCTTTATTTTGCTCGCTGGGTTAAACTGTTCTAGTTCCACTGTGCCATGTGTCCTTGAGGACATCTGGGTATGAATTTCTGGGTATTATAAACCTAATGTCTTCAGCAACCATTTTTACCAATGCTCATATTGCAATTTTGCTGTTATCATTCCATGTTTTTACCAGAGCTCATATTGGATAAAGGCGTTGGTTAGATCAAGTGACAGGACACAAAGACTGTGAGTTCAATACCCGGTTAAGGCAGTGGAGAAAATTAAGGGAAAATTAACAGGAAATAACTGATAACTGACATCCCTCAAACGTGGTACGTGGAACTAGAACAGTCTACCCCAGTGAGCGAAATAAAGTGTCCAGTTCGAAATTCCAACCACCTGAATAAGGCCGGAGTGTACTACGGCCGAAACGTTGTGATAAATATGACGACAAAGATGAGGACAATAGTCCTAATAATATAAATAATGTAGTGTCATATCTTGTTAACTATGTGCCAACCAGTAATGAATCCAGGTAATAATTTCGGCTCTCCTCGGATTGCCTCTCTGTATAGGTTAAATAAATCTGATGAGAAATTGTATTTTTGCCTTATGTCCCTTTCTATTTTTGTATAGAGAGGAAACACTGAAAATATCTTTACCGGTTTTTCGTTACATCATATGTCAAATAACCGAAATGAGTTTATTTAATCATGTTCTTTTTTCGATGAAAATATACAAGAGGGGAATTAGAGTTTGGAAATATTTATTTTTTTTTATTTCCGCATATTTGGTTTCTCAGCTGACAGGCTTTTTCGATGACGCCTTCTCTTCGATAAAACTTGGCTTTATCCAAAAATATACGGATACCCATGTAAAAATGCGCTTGTCATGACATAACATGAAAATCTGAATGCATTAACATATTAAAATGATTATTTCGAGCTGAAAAAATTATAGAACTGTTATTTCTGGAAAACATCAGAAACTGTGATCTTTATTGGAAATGCAGAAAAAAACCCGGTAAAGACCGCTATTCAAAGACTGCGCCGCCTTCTGCCACGTTCCAATAAATCAAATTCTAATCTTTAAGTAGCCTTTGTCAGGATGCTTCAAAGAATAGTTCTAGAAACATTTTCTGAAAGACAGCATATACACCATATATTGGGATTTTAGGCGTATTTAGACAGATGGAATTTGGGGGGCAAAAGTAATTACAATGCAGCATTGTATTAACATGAAAATGTATTATAAAAAAATAAGTTTATGTAATGAAAAATATAATGAAAATTAATAATATATTTATGTGCATGTGTGCATTCGTACAGGCATGTGAACGTTTGCGTGTGGGGTGTTTGTGTGTGTGTACATATATATATATATATATATATATATATATATATATATATATATATATATATATAGATATATATATATAGATAGATAGATATTCATTAATAATATTTATCAAGAACATAATTTAAAGAACTAGAAAAGAATTTTTATAAAGCTAATTAGGAATAATATATCTATATTATTTAATTAAACATACCTAAAATGAAAATATACTGCCTACATATATATATATATATATATATATATATATATATATATATATATATATATATATATATATATATAAGGTAACAACACTCTTTTTATACAAGTTTCGTTAAAAGACAACAGACAGGATCTTTTTATTTAAGTTTTCTTGTGTTTGTACAAGTATTTTCATTTCTGGGTACAGAATGTGTAAAAACTGCTTTCGGCTATATTTTTAGCCATTATCAAGGATGATTTTTATTTATAAATGAATGTGTGTTTTCTTTATATGCATGTATTATAGGAATGTTTTATTTTCAAACGTAGTTAGCACGTTGTAGCCGTGATCATAGATAATATATATATATATATATATATATATATATATATATATATATGTGTGTGTGTGTTTATATGTTATATATATATATATATATATATATATATATATATATATATATATATATATATATATATATAAATATATAAACATATATATATATATATATTATATATATATATATATATATACATATATATATGTTTATATATATATATATATATATATATATATGTGTGTGTGTTTGTGTGTGTGTGTGTGTGTGTGTGTGTTTCTTTGACTCAGAATGACAGATCACTTCTGCCGAGATGTTTTTTATTATAATTTTATGCGTAAAAGTGGTTTCTTTTCCTAAAGTAATGAATGCAATTTTTTCCAAAATGTTTGGTGTTTTGTATATGTACCTTTCATTGACATTTTAATTGTATTTAGACTAAAGATATTTATCCTCTTTTTCTTTGCACAGCATTCTCTTCACATGAATATGTATTATAGAAATAAGTATACGTGATGAAATATATAATAAAGCAAAGAATATATATATATATATATATATATATATATATATATATTAGAGTGCAGCTGATATTTTATATCATAAAAAAAAAAGAAAAAAGTGCATTTACCCTCTGAATAAATACCATAATTAAAAAAAACATCTTTCTATCTACACATATTTCGTCCTAATGCTTACCTATGTATGAGAAAATTGCGCCCTGAAGATGAGAATTTGAAATTGTCGAAATTACTTGGAATGTGTCTTCCATCTGGCAACAACTCGAATATAAGGATCTTATTTTCCATGGAATTGATAGTAAATTAATGACTCATTTAGTCCTGTTATCGAAGTGATTCCGCCATTAATCACATTAACATTGCTATTTAATTCTTTGTAATTTTTTTATTTATATATATATATATATATATATATATATATATATATATATGTGTGTGTGTGTGTATACGCGTTTTTGTGTGTGTGTGCGCGCGTGTGCGTACTGGCGTGTAATGGTACCAGAATATGATATGATTTTACGCCAAAGAAAGAAAAAGAAAAATATTCATTTATTATCATCAAAATGAGGTACAGTTAATTTCTACGCCATCCTTCACGCCGGAAACAATTACTTTTTAAGCAAATATTCTATCATAGAAAGATAAAATAAACATCAATGTACATGCATATATATATATATATATATATATATATATATAGAGAGAGAGAGAGAGAGAGAGAGAGAGAGAGAATTTAGAATTTTTTAATTTACGGACTAAGCATAACTTAACCAGAGATATGCAACGCCTGAAGATGCTCTCAGATGAGATTGAAAGTACTTGGGGAGATAAAAAATTATCTGAAAGAAATTTTTTGGAAATATTCTTGTTCAATTTTCTACAGCCAGCAAGAAATTAATACGTGGACTTGTAAGGATTAAAATTAAAATAAATAGACGTAATACATCTAAATTATTTTTGCAAACATACTTGAAGAAAAATATTCAGCAGATAGATAGATAAATAGATAGATAGATAGATAGATAGATAGATAGATAGATAGATAGATATTTTGCGGACATAAACCAAATAACGAGATATTAGCAACTCTATGTACGTGTAATAGCTTGCACACAAAGATAAGCAAATAAATATTTACTTAATTTAATTTATGGTTTAAGCAAAACAGTGCTTAATGTTGTTGAACAGAACCATGAAATATATACTAATAAATACACAAATACCAAAATTTGTAGTGCAACTTACGTTCATGATTTCCCAACTCGTCAGGCGCTAATGGCAAATGAAGCAGTTGTTTTTTCTTTGTTTTTTTTTTTTAATACTAGTCTCATTGGAGAAACGCTAAATTATACGCAGATTCAAAGCTCAAAGTTAACATAAAGTTAATATATTACTGGGGTTTAAATTCAAAGTATAGAGTGCACGTTTGAAGATATTGGAAAAAATGTAAAAACTCACGCATGCTTAAAGTTAATATGGTACAAATATATCTTCTGGGAATAAAGGAGTGGGTACGCGACGTAAAAAGTATTATTGTTTATAAATAATCTCTATGTTTCAAGGAGAAAAGACTCCACTGAATATAAAGATAATGTTTAATAATTTTAGGATATAAACTAAAAGGTGTGGAAGAACAAACAAAGTTTTAAAATAAGCAAAAAAGAAATAGGAAATTTAAAAGAAAAAAATATGTAAGAAAAGAGGAACGACGTTTAGCCCGTTACGTCTTATAGACGCTTCAATGGTTAAATATCAGCAAATAACCTAAATATGTAATGGACAAGTGATGTTTGGTTAACTTATCTATCCAGAATTAAAATAATTTAGGAGAAATTTCTTCATATAGTTACTCTATTCACGCTCCTTCACGATCTTTTGCCCAGGAGTAGAGGTTTTATCCTTTGTTTATTTATAGGATTTGGTTTCCGGTTTAGTTTAAAGTTTCCTGCAACTCTATGTTTCTAAAATCCCTTTCTGAAGTGTAATTTCATGTGCTAATTATTTTTCTCCCCAATAGGAGCAGATAGGTTCGCAAATCGCCCGGTTCACACTTCTTTTTCAGTCTTTTGAACAGGATTAAATATTTAAAGTTGTTCCGTGTTTAGGATTGATTTTCGGCTTTCTTCTAAAGTCTTTTTATTTTCTTTTACACTCAGTAGCCCATGGCGTCTTAGTGGCATTGTCTCCTTGCTTGGCACAGAATATAAATAGAAAAAAATATACTAACAACGAACCAATCAAATTAATTGCGTGAAAATAATGCGAGGAATTATCAATATGGAGAGTTTTTACACTCTATTCAAAACCTATGAGAACAATAGAAGAACTGAAAAAAAATTGTCTGACATATCCAGTAAAACATGTATAAAAAAGATTTCTCCCCGGATATGCAATATATATATATATATATATATATATATATATATATATATATATATATATATAATAATATATATAAATTGTATACGGAATGAATTCCAATAACCAACAATTACTATTCTTAAAAAAGAGTGCTCAATACAAGTAGAGCAGATATAATTATTTATTTAAAAAATATAACATAAATATGTTATAAAATCACTATATATATTTTATAACATATTTATGTTATAATTCTCTTTATATTTATATTATAATTTATAACATATTTATATTATAATTTTATAACATATTTATGTTATAATTTTTTAAATAAATAATTATATATATATATATATATATATATATATATATATGGGGGGCAGGTTCCTCACACCAATACAAGGACAAAAAGCCCGCGTACACATATGTCCGCAAATCTGTCGTATTTGAGTTATTAAGTTTTAATAAAAAAAGTTTCCGGCAGATGGCACTGTCTTTGTATGTAGACATATATACATATCGTATACATTTGTGGCTAGTATGTCTTAAGCGTTTAACGTGTGTAGTAACGACTTTACTGAGAAGCAGGATGTCCATATCGTGAGTAAGAAGATATGATTTTTACATACGGCTGCGCGAATGGTAATGGTCACGAGGCTGCACCGCTGTGTGAGCATTCGTTTCCTGATTGAAGGCAGCCGAGTCACCCAACCTTTGCTGCTTCTTATCGTCGCGTCGCGTTGCTGTTTTATTTTTCATCCATGGAACTTACTTAGAAATACTAACAACTTGATAATAGCTATAAAAAATCAAGCAAAGTCTATATTCAGTAATTAAATAAGTAATTGTGACGACGATTAAATTAATAATTATGACAATGATTTATAATTATAACAATGATAAAATTTTATTTTACTGCATCTAATACTGTGATTGTAAATAAAAAAAAAAAAAACAAAACAAGATGGCGGTAGTGAAATTGTGGAGGATGTAATAATTACTTCTGACAATTCACTGTATCCAAATCAGTACAGGTTCTGTCAGCATTTTTTTAAATCACGCCAAAGGCATTTTTTTAATTCCTGCAAGCTTATTAACGGTTGTAGAATAAATATCCAAGTATTTCAATACGTAAGCAAAACCTGCTCCAATCTGTTGGGTTAACACGAATTGATCGTTTTATTTCTTTTTACAGTGAGATTCACTGAGTACAAGTCCTACACGAGGTAGAAGGTTACAGGGTAAGAGGAAGTTTTACGGATATGTTGGCGAAGATAACGGGTAATGATAGACATGTAGAGTTATTAATAATATGTTAACCTGATTCTAGTGTTTTGAGAGTCAGTTCTACAGGGCAGTGGTCCGCGCAAAGAAGCCTCTAGAGTGAAATTTGCATCTCATTGAAAATACAAAGAGAATTCTCGTGGTTCCCTGCAATAGCCAGGCGGATCCTAATCTTGAAGCTTAGAACTGGTGGCGCTAAAGAATGCAGTTCGTCAGGGTAATTTCCATAGAGGTAACGATAAAGCATTGCGACATCTCGTCAGTGAGTGAGGGATTATAGGGTGGAAAATAATTGGTCCCCTACGACGTTGCGGAGACGTTTTCAGTCTCTATCGAGCCTTGAAATTGAGAACTGGGCATCTCCTTCCCAAATATGACAGCAGTATACTATTTTAGAGCTGATCTAACTCATGTAAATGTAAAGAATAGCATAAGAAATCTGGTAACTCCTAGAGCAATACAGAGAACCGATCATATTTTCTGCCTCTCTAGCGTATGTACGAGTTCCACTTTTGCTCTTCCTTGACTTTAAGGTCCAATAATCGCTTATGGCATGGGGCCTTCCTGAGGGACATCCATTTATCGTGACTGGTGGTAGTTCAATCGGCAATGATCTTCATTCAAGTACAAAACACAAAGCTGGGAATAGTGAGCGCGTTATTTTCAGCGGCATTCAAGAGGAACAACGACTCTGAATTCAAAACCGTCTAGCGGGAAACAGGTGATTGTAATTTTCCAATCGAATCTTTTATTTCGTCCACTGAGGTGGCGTGTTCTAGTTCCACATGCCATGCGTCGTCCGGAGGTCTCATTTATTTTCCTTTAACTCAACTCTCCAAGAAAAAGGCCGGAGCTTACAGCAGCTGAAACGCTGTGAATATATCAATGAAGTTGAGGATAACAGTCCGAATAATGTAAATAATTTAAATAATCATAATACCTGATCTCAGGGATATAGATAGATTGTATGTATTATATTGTAAGTAATTTTCGTTTAATACAATTTTGTAAATTGAAAATTTACCCAAATAAGTTTTACAGATTTAGAATTCTTTGTGTAAACTTTGAAAGGTAATCCTTGTAATCCTTGATAGTTCGTAGATTCAGAATTTTTAATTTAAGAGTCTGTGAATGAAGGAGGATTTTACACACAACAAAAATGGTTAGAATCTGCTCTTACTGTGAACTGTAACGCAATTGTTTAGGGGCGATCTCTTTAAAGTTTGTCAGCACGGTAGCTTTTGCGTGTGGATGTGAATGGGGTCCTCACTTTGTATGTCTCATTACAAAATTTTGCACACTACCCTCAATTTTACAAAAATAGTACTGATATATATATATATATATATATATATATATATATATATATATATATATATATATATATATATATATATATATATATCGATAGATGTGGAAGAAAGAACGGATTAATGAATTCGCGTGAAAGAGAATGCAAAAAAACTTGCCCGGAATTTGAACTTGGATTGCCGATTCCACTTTCCGTACAGATTCCACTTACATCAGATACAGAGCGTGGTACACATTTCAACTTAAAAATAAATCCTTGTATATAGCACGAATTTAAAAAAATCCTTGCAGAAAGTACGAATTAAAAACAATCTTGTATATATTACGACTTAAGAAACCCTTTTTATACGGGGTAAAATTTGTAAGTGTCGCAATTTTATATTTTTTATTTCGCGCATGCGTACTGTTTGTTTAGGATTTTGTCGACTGCATACTGTAGTGGGGTCAGTTGGCCACCCTCTGCGAGAAAAAGAGCACCATGGCGCACTTCACTATGCCAAACATTTGGAAACGGAATGATGCTTGGCATTTGCGCCGGAGGATCTAGTACGAATATTTCAGCGTGTTTTGGGTGTCAATCAGTGCAGAAGATTCGGAAAGAGTTGGATGATATATCCAGTCAGCATCATGGTGTCTGGAGTGATCACGAGTGATGGTGACATTATGCCTCCATTTATCTTCCCACAAGGCCTCCTACTCAACACGGAGGCCTACATCAGGTACCTTGATAAGGTAGTGCTACTCGGGGTGAAGAGGTTGGTTGATGGAAACCCTATGTCTGGCAACAGGACTCTGCATCATGCCACACAAGCAGTAGAACCACGTCACCACTTACATCTGGCTACCTAACTTCTAAGACTGCAAGTATGTGTGGGGCGCAGTTGAATAAGAGACCAACAAAACTTCTTTTAACACTAAGGTAACTGAAGGCAAGGATTATGACAAAATTCACCAACTCAAAGTGACTGCACTGAAGAGATGCAGAAAATTCGAAAGTCATCTAGAGGTTGTGTTTAAAGCCAATGACGATTTTATTGAATGAAGTTACTCTTTAGTATATCAGATAGTGCATAATTTTTGTAAATATATCTGTCAAATTAAGATGCCAGAGTTATTTTCATTTTTGCGTAATCTAGACGACATTTTATCCCACGCACCCTGTATATTACGACTTAAAAAATCCTTGTATATATTACGTCATAAAAAGCCTTGAATAAATTACGGCTTAAAAGAAATCCTTATATATATTATGTCTTAAGAAAGCCTCGAATAAATTACGGCTTAAAAGATATCCTTGTATATATTATGCGTGAATAAAGCTTCGAATAAATTAAGACTTAAAAGAAATCCTTTTATATATTATGTCTTAAGAAAGCCTCGAATAAATTACGGCTTAAAAGAAATCCTTGTATATATTATGTGTGAATAAAGCCTCGAATAAATTACGGTCTAAAAGAAATCCTTGTATATATTATGTCTTAAGAAAGCCTCGAATAAATTACGACTTAAAAGTAATCCTTGTATATATTATGTCTGAAGAAAGCCTCGAATAAATTACGACTTAAAAGTAATCCTTGTATATATTTTGAATTTATAAAAGAAATTCTTGTATATATTACGACTTGATAAATTCAAATTGAATATTTTAACTTTAACTGGTGTCGAAGCTTTCTTGTTCTTAGACGATAAGACGGCAACGATTCATCAAATATTATTGATAGACGCTACAAAACAAAATCAAAGGAAAAAGCTACCTGACTTGAAGACTTCCAAAAGCAAAAGCAACAAAAATTGGTAGCACATGCAGCTAGAAATGAAATAAATCATATCGTGAGTGATTATTCTACCACACTACCTAAAACAAAACGTTTGGAAGCAAACTGCCATCAGAACTACAAATAACGATATTAGTTAATGAATCTGAAAATGAAATTTCCTGACAAACTGAAATAAATTTCAGCCAGTAGAAACAGTCTCTATTCTGTGAATGAAATGCCAAATGATTCCTACATGGAAGCGGCTTTTTGCCACCATTACTGTAACCACTAATTCACAATCAACAAGAGCTGAAATGATTTTTATAATCATTTTAAAAAACTGTAGCCTATAAAACAATTTTAAATTTTCTCCGTCGCCATTTTTCTTATCCACTAGTTTCATTTTCTTTATGGATTTTATACCATTCGAATTTTTTCTGTCTTTATTGCAATGAAACTTAAGTTTGCTGATAGCCAGAGTAACTAATTTCTAGGAGATAACAAAACGAAAGCTTTATCGATTTACTGTTCCTCATAAAAAAGGTGATTATCATCTGTGGAGGCAAAAAATGTTCCACTCACATGATGTATGACATTCGTTATTACGTGGCCGCTTCGAGTTCATTCTAGCCAACTGCTATAAATCAAAAGCCGCGGATTGAACAGAAGAATAATTGGTAATTGCATTTACGTGTTAGCTGTCATAGAAACGAAAGCCCAAAGCAAATATTGAAGGATAAATTTTGATTAGTTATGGATAATGGATCAGATAAATCTGTTTGGCATGTTGGAAATTTAAGCAGAATATATGAAAGGGCAAGCGTTTTTCATTACTGTTAGTCAACAATGTTTCGTTAAAACAAAACTTGATATTGGTTTAGCGAATGATGTTAGACTTTATGTCACACTTCTAATGAATTTAAAATGAAAGGCGAAAGGAAGACAAGAAGCCTCTACTGTTTTTAATAAAATGTTTTCGTGTCATTCATTACTTCTTATTTATTAACGATCAAGAAAGGTGCTTATTGTTAGTAAACTGTTAATTTGTTTGAAAAAAGAAAATACATTCATACATTAGCAATTTTTCAGCTTCATACTTTTGAATATGAATATATATATATATATATATATATATTTGAATATATATATATATATATATATATATATATATATATAGAGAGAGAGAGAGAGAGAGAGGGGAGAGGGAGAGAGAGAGAGACGAGGGCGGTGGATTGAGAAATCCGTGAGCCGATTTCGAAATCCAGTCGAATCCATTACATTCACTTACGTGCTAATCCACTTGGGAAAGGCATGAATCCTCTTCTCTTTACAGCTATTGGTAAATAGCAGGACAGACTGGGTTCTATAGACTTGGATGGCAACTGGTCTAGGAGAAGGAAAACTCAAATTCAAAACCTGCGGAGAGTCGTTTGGGGACCTTGTGACACTCTTTATTCGGATCTCCAAAAAGTGTGGTTGGTTCTGCAAAAAGCCTTTACCACTATAATCAAATCATATGGGCATCAGAGAACGAAACGCGTCAGCATAAAAATAGTTTTTCCTCTTATCTTTTATTCACACACACACATATATATATATATATATATATATATGTGTGTGTGTGTGTGTGTGTGTGTGTGTGTAGACAAAATGGAAAGATTATAATCAAGGACACGTTTCGCCGGAGAAATGCTTAGCTTATATGGCGTCATCAATTCAAATTAAAGAAGACAAAAGTATGTGTCAGTAGAGTATTTTGGGATTTCTGCGCGTAAGTAGGTTGTTGTCACATTAATCGGTCTGGCTTATAATATACATGGTCTGGCTTGTTATTTGAGAGTTTGTATGTCTCCTCGCTTCTTTCTTTCTATATATATATATATATATATATATATATATATATATATATATATATATATATATATATATATATATATATATATATATATACATGTCCTCAAGGACAAATGGCTGATGATTAGACCCAGTGACTACTTCAGTAACAGGCTACAGCAGTGGTGAACCTAAACTTGGAGAGTTGAATTAAATGTAAATAACTGAGTCATCCGGATGAGGCACGGCACGTGGAACTAGAACAATCTACTCCGGTAGACGAAATAAGTGGTTCGGTTTGAAATTCCAGTCACCTTAAGAAGACTTTAGCGTACAACGACCGAAATTTTGTGAATATGGAAATGAAGATGAGGATAACAGTCCGAATAATTTAAATGTACTCACATACACACACAACCATATTAACACACACATATTTACATACAAATACGCACACAGTATATACATATATCCATTCTTGCATAGGTCTGCCCACGCATACATCCATCCATCCAGATATATATATATCTATGTGTGTGTGTGTGTGTATATTTGTGTGTGTGTGTACACACACACACACACACACACACACACACACACACACACACACACACACACACACACATATATATATATATATATATATATATATATATATATGCACTGGATCCATTTTTTTCATATGCATATAAATGCTCATCTATACATACCTGTGCAAACATTACACATACACACATATACACAGAATAGAAGCATTTTATTTTAATATATACGTGTGTGTGTGTGTGTAACTGTATACACATACTCATACATACTACTCGTTATATAACATGTATAAATCCATATATGTATAAGTGCACACTACGTAATAATGTATATATATACTGTGTGCATGTATATATGGTTGGCAGGTCACCACCTCAGAATGGATGACAACCGCATTCCATTTATTGTGAGCTGCAAATAGGGAAGAGAAATGCTGTCATACCTAATATACGCTTTAAGGACTACATCAAGGATGCGCTGAAGAAATGCAACATTCCTTGTGGGCAGTGGGAAGAATGTAAATCTGATCGCAATAATTGGAATGAGGCTGCTAAGCAAAACAGTGGAAGACATCACTTTGAAGATGAGAAAAGGAGGCACGCAAAGCTCAAAGAATTATGTGGAAAGGCGTCCAAGTTGAGATTCCTGAAGACGTCCACAGGAAGCTGTATCTAACATGTACAAATTGGAGTAGAGTGTGTTTGTTGATGGTTGCTCTAAGGGGTTACTTGAGAGCGCACCAGCGGAAGGCGGTAATTGATTATAAAGCAGTAGACGTCCAGCAACTGAAATGTGATCTTTGTGGTAAGACATGTGGGCCCAGATGCGGTTTTATGTGACATTTTAATTTGCATGATAATGTACTACCTGCTGTTGGACCTCTTAAGTTCCCTGTTTGGGCCAGAGTATGTAGGTCCTTTACTGGGCTAAAGAGCCACATTCGTTCCGCAAATCAGAAGACATTCTCCAAAAAGATATGTACTTGAATACGGGTTGGCAACCACCATATACATGTATGTAGTTAGGTGTATATATATATATATATATATATATATATATATATATATATATATATATATATATATATATATATATATAGAGAGAGAGAGAGAGAGAGAGAGAGACAGATAGACAGACAGTGAGAGAGAGAAAGAGAGATATCTGTATCGCTTGAGAGATTCCACCCGTACTGCTTACGTCGTATCCTGGCATTACCTGTCAAATGTCTGTTAGTCATGTAGAGGTGCTAGAGAGAAGCGTCTGTGATATTATCGAGTCCTTGATACTAAAACATCGACTTTAGTCGGCTTGTCATCTCGTCTGAATGGATGACAGTCGCATTCCAAAATAATTGTGTTATGATGAGCTGCGAACAGGGAAGAGAAATGCCGTCAAACTTAAAATGTGCTTTAAGGGTTACATCAACGATGCGCTGGGGATATGAAACAATCTTTGTGAGCACTGGGAAGAATGTGCATCTCATCGCATTGTTTGGAATGAGGCTGCTAACTAGTGGAAGGCATCTCATTGAAGATGAGAAAAGGGGGCACGCAATACTTAAGAGGTATGTGCGTCAAGCTGCCCCCGTTGAACTTCCTGAAGACGCCCGCAAACAGCTGGATCTGATGTGTACAGATTGTGGTAGAGTGTGCTTGATAATGGCTGGTCTAAGGAGTTACGTGAGATGTAACACTCGCTGTTGGACCTCTTAAATGGCCTGTCTGTGCCAGAGTATGTAGGCCCCTTGCAGGGCTAAAGAGTCACATTCGTTCAGCATATCAGTAAATATTCTCCAAAAAGATATGTAGTAATGGCTGTACTCGGACAAGAGTTGACAACCACCATGTATAGTAGTATGTTTATATGGCTATTACCTGTAACCCAATCAATCATTTCTTTTGCTGGTAATTAATGTACATAGATTCCAAGACTTTCAAATAGTACTTGGTATTAATTCTACTCATCATTGAGAATATGTCCGGAATTTAAGACCATCGAAATTCTGGGGTTTTATTAAATGATCTGCTATCACTGAATTTGTTAATTGTCCGCACCTATGAAAATTTCCGACCTTTTGCTAGGGAATATTGGCTGGGACACATTGGTTGGTCTGTACTCCCAATATTTGACTAGTTCTTCCGATATAGTCGGCATCACAGTGTCATCTAAATTACCGTGCTAATCGGCCCCAACATAGGACGCGAATATATATTTTAAAACATAATTTATGTTTAAATATTTCGTTTTGTGTCTGGTAAATTTTTTAAAGACATTTATTGTTGAAACTGATTTTGGTCTGATTTGACGAAGTATCGGCTTTTACGAAATAGATTATTATTATAATTAAATATTACCATGGATTTCTAAAGTTTCCGCTTTTCATAAGTGCATATATATATATATATATATATATATATATATATATATATATATGATGAGAGTTTCATGCTAGACACAATCGTCAGGCCATATGATTACGTCTAGCATTAAACTGACTGTCCTTCTAAGTGTTGACTTCAATGTTCACTTTTATATTTACAGGCTCTCTAACCCTGATAGTGAGCACTTTATTCCATAAATATAGAATAGCTTATATTTCTTCATATATATATATATATATATATATATATATATGTGTGTGTGTGTGTGTGTGTGTGTGTATGTATATATATATATATATATATATATATATATATATATATATATATATTACCAATTTGTGTCTAGTATGGATAATTCCAGAAAGAAATATTAATCTAGGAGAGACCAATCTAAACTACAGAGCATTAGATTAATAATAATATTAGTAATAATAATAATCAAGGGGAAAAGCTTAAAGATTGATTTCCGCTATAATTTCTATATATTCAACTCTTCAGACGGAAATCTTTTAATAAATGGAAGGGAGTTCCACGGGTGAGAAGTCCGAGAAAAGAAGCTGTTTGAGTAAAAGCGGTGGTCGCATTTAGATTTTTCACCTCCAAAATAGTGGGGCATATTTGACAATCTAGTAACACGCTAACATTCAGGTAGTCGTTGCACCAGGGGAAAAAACCTCATCAGAACACTTCACATGAAAATATTTGTAGAAAAAACACAGAGGGAATCCATGTCACGTCTAACTGGTCAGGTCGATTAGATTACAGATCATTCTTTGGATTTTGTCAAGAATCTCGAAATGTACATGTTATAGAGTAGTTTCACAGTCGGTCCTAAAAAGGTTCGACGTACAAAACGTTAGGAACTTGATATAATAGTTAATGACGCAGCAATCTAGTTGTGGTGGCTGATACTTTAATGTCCGACATCGACTGATTGACCAACTTACTGAGCTCACTGGCGACTGCTACTACTACTACTTATTATAGGTGGGAGAGTCTATTAACTATAGAATAGGTGTGTTCCAGTATAACAGTACAGCAGGAGGACTAGACCACATATGGCAACAGTATTCAATGCACAGACGAATGGTAGATTTATAAATGTACATGATGGATTCTGATGACAAAAATCTGGTACGACGCATTGACCCAACTTTCCACGCAGTAGATACAGCTATTGATTCGGTGTAATCGCTCCAAGACAATTGAAAATGTGAGGCCAAGTAGGCACAGTGTGTTGCTCTTCTGGAGTTTAGCATCAGCCTTGCTGATGGCAGCCAGAAAAGGTTCTCTAGGGTGGATAAATGAAAGCAATATTCCTTTTGGAGGTGATAATATTTACAAGCCATTACTTGCGCCAAGTAAACACTGATTAGAGGCCATTTTCGAGAGCTGCGCGGTTTACATTGTCAGCTCTGCATAAATGAATAAATGATCCTGTCATCTGCATAAATACCTAGTTGGGAAATGATGACTTCGAGGAGATCATTAATGATTAGCGTAGGACCCAGGATAGAGCCCGCGTTCGTGTCAAATGATCTAGAAGCAAGAGCAATATGTACCACATTGAGAGGGTAATTTGGAACAACTTTTAAAAATTATATAGAGCGTACTACTGGGTTGTATTATACTAAAGAATGTAATTTGTTCCCTGTTTTAGCTTCAGGAACACGGGGTCGTATTATACTCAAGTTGTATTATAACCTGGAACATATAGTACGTACATAGCCGTAGTATGTGTCTTCTTAGGTATCTTTGAGGATCTATGTGGTGGTGGGAAAGAACTCTTCTGTGTCGCCCTGGAATGGAAGAGAAAAAATGTTTATGTCACTTCCTTCTATAGTCTTGAATGCAACGTCACCTAGCAGGCATCCTTTCATAGAAAGTTTGGGAAATCTCACAGCAAATAAACTTTTTAGAAGCACTTATTAACATGTGAAATAATAAAAGAATTACTTCAATTATAATTCGTATGTTGTCAATGATGTATTTGTTTCTAAGGCTGGCTACATATTTTTTATTTATTTGCCGCATCCTGTGGGTACACCTGCATTTAAAAGAAAACTGCTGTGGTAGGATCCACCTAATTTGCATAGTGGAGTACCGACCATATAAATATGGTTGGTACCGGGAAGACGAGGGGAGGAATCAAGAGATTCAATCCAGAGACTCTGCCCGACTGCGACTAAGTCAACACATTCTCCAGGAACGGTCTTCCCAAGAATATACAAAAGACTATATGTAAATATTGTGTACACTTTCTTGTTTCAATACATTTTGTTCTAAGTACATTTTGTGTTGTATTATTATTCCATGCATTAGTCAAGTTTCAACAAAAACAGAGGAAGAAACTTTACCCTCCAGAAGAGTTGACTGTTATAAAAAAGTATAACCATATAAAAAGACCTCAAAAATTTAGACACACAAAAATTTGTGACCACGATGTCTAGGATTAAAACGCTGTATCTGATTCCAGGCAGCTAACGCATTCCAGCTCCAATTCCAGCTCCAGCCGTCAGTAGCTTCTCCAAAAGACCTCTAGCTCCAGCCAGCCATCTTCGTCAGCATTGACGATATGCGATTAACTGTCCTTTTCAGGACAACTTTTTTCACCGACTATAAAACTGTCCTTTTCAGAACAACAATTCTCAATGGCTACAAATCTCTCCTTCTCGGGGCAATACTTTTCCACGTTCTTTTCACCCTATACATGAACTGAGATATTTTTGCCCAGTACAATGTAACCTTATTTTTTCCGATGTTATTTCTTAAACCAAACTAAACTTGACAATATATTTTTTAGTCAGTTCTTCATTTTGTTTGTTGTTCGTCATTCAATATCTGTTTGCCGGCCATTACCACCCGCAACATATTCATAAATAATGAATTACGTTGTGTTTTGATTGACTTAAAATATTTTTGCCCTTCCTTGCAGTTAAAGGAGTGCCCTTGCCATGCTGATGTTGCTACATGCCTTACTTCTTGCCTATCTCACACTTCGAATGTTTTCTAAGCTCTAAACTAATTATTAAATGTGTTACAAAAAAAGAACTAAACAAAATGAACACAAAACGATCAGCTTTAAAAAAGGACTCGTAACTGGAAAAACCGAAAGAAAAAAGAATGTTAACAACAAATACTTTTTCACAGTCAACCCAGTTCTGCGGAATCAGAATCAACGTTGAGTTTAAGCAAGCGAATGAGCCAATTGGATTATAGTGCCATGCAGATTTAAATTTTTCCCACTTGTGACGAATGCAGATATCGATATTTTTTTGCATGCTAGCATGCTAGTTAACATTCGTGTCAGTCAGCTGTTGGCCCTCACGCTGGCTAATAGAATCTTCCTGCCTATTCGTGGCAGCCAGCTACTGGCTCTCACTCTGGCCAGTAGAAAATGGACGCAAGCCACATGAAAAGTGCCGTAGAAGCATGAAAAAATCGATTATTTCCACTATCGATGGGAGTTGGGAAATGCAATGTCGGTCCTGGCCTTCCCGCTAACTTGGAGCATGTGCATGTAAATTTTGGTGCAAATCCGTCGAAAATTGCGTCCGTGCATTCGTCACACACACACACACACACACACACACACATACACACACACACACACTGCTTTTTACAGATAGAGATTTATAAAACCTTTCAAGCATTGATCATTTTCTGAAATGCATCTTTAGTTGTTAGTATGTATTTTTCAGATTTCTGTTTCACGTTTTCCATCTTCTTTACGCCAGATAATTGGATGCCCCTAGTTGCTTGCTTTTGGCGCCCCTGGATATTTAACTTGTCGATTGTGCTGACAATCAGTTGATAGAAATTTATTTTTCTTGCTTTCTACGAATATATTTACTAAGCGTGCGGGTTTACTGAAGAAAGCTATTCAGGTTTTAAGTATTTATAAGATGAATTGCTCATATGAATAGGGGGTGCTTGTCAAGAAGGAATATTTCCAGTTTGCATTTCCCATATAGACATTATTAAATCTTTGATATGGTAACAACTAATTACATATATGGAACAAAGTAGCTGATAGAATAAATGATAAACATGCACATTTCTCAATGAGATATAAATACTTAAATATACATATTTATCACTAATTTGTTCCATACTGAGAAACTATAAATATGCAACAAACAGTGTGAAATGGCGGAAATATACTTGTAATATTTCGCAACAGTAAACAGGGAAGACCGGGTGGTGTCGTCTATGTACCTACAGAGACCATGATTTATTTTGTTTTTTTTTATCCCCTGTCTCTGTGGGCTTGTAACGTATGTCTTATTCGCATCTTATGTAGCAACTGGTGTAGGCATGCACGTCTTGGCTCTAGAATTGCCAACTAAAAAAGGAAAAAAAAAATAGTTTTCTTCACTCTGTGCACTCGCCGGCCACCACGTGACCCTTTTAACCAAAGGGAGATAATTGCATTTTGCATTCCACCAATATTTTGAATCATAATGAACATTGATTGCTTAATATTGATCTCATTTTATTGATCTACATCATGAAACCAAACATCGGGTAAGGATTTTCATGTTTTCAGCTTCCATTATTGCATTTCGGAATCATGTACTGCGGTAAATTCTGCAGGTGTATAGCGGATTCTGTCAGCTTTGAATGGAATTCCTTATCTCAAGTGCTATTTTGCTAACTTTCGCCACTCTTCCATTTATAAAGCTTTATTGATTGATCCATGCACAAACTATTCATCCTACCTGTAAAATTTCTTCTATTTTATCGATTTATGAAGTTTGTAATGCGAGTTAAGGAACATGAAAGACGACGACTTTGATAAAGAAAAATAAAAAAAATTAATTGAAATTTGAAATAAAAAACTGCTCTCTTTCTAAATAAAGAAAACATAAAAAATACTTAAAATAATCTGAAACCTTCTGTCAAAGAAAGGCTGATAAAATAGAAATTAAAATAATCAATTTGGCTATTAAAGAAATACTTCATACAAAATTAAAATTAAAAGTCGTTCAAATATGCGCTGAGGAATAACACTTCGAAACCTCGTTTATAAATTTATGCGTTATAATCCGAAACTCAATTCGCTGTTTTAAATGGCAATATTTGAATACTAGAACCATTTTACTCTGAAAATATTACAATAAATTTAGCACAGAAACATGAGTCATTTTCTGTTTGGGCATAAATTTATGTTGTTTTACATTACCCTATTAGATTTCTTATGATAATCGCAAATATAATTCAGAATCAAAGTAAAGTTATTCATATATAAGAGCGTTTAAATATTCAAAATCTCAAATATTTAAAGGAAACTTCGATAATGAACCCCTTTTCTCCGAAGATATCTATTTAAAAGGAAATATTTTTCTTTAATTTTCAACCAAAGTGAAACAGCGGATTTGTATCGGGTTGTTCGATGTGACAGAGTGCATACATAAACGAGAATATTTCAATAAGCCCGTATCGTGACACAGTTACTATCTCAATTTCAATCTGAATTTCACACAGTATAATATTTGATAATTGTGATTAATGTCGCAGTGTTGGGGTAAGTTCTTTAATATGGGAGGAGATTATGTATTTTTCCTAAATGCTTTTTTTCCTATTCCAAGTCTATAGGCTATGGGGCCTATAGACTTGGGTGAAGAAGAAAATTCTAAATTCAAATCAGGTTGAACTATCCTGAAAATATGTATACCTGCGTCTGGGGACCCTTTATGAACACAAATTCTCCTTGAAATTATTAGCCCGTTCTCGGATGCCTCGTTAAAAGCAGATGCCAATGTTCCACAGGGAACAAGTGGAGCCATTTTTTTGCTTTATACCAATGTATCTTTTATTGCAATATGGAAAAACTAGGTTCTCGTAAGATCACTGAAGTTAAGTTAATTCGAAACTGATCAGTACCTAGATAGGTGACATCTTGGAAATACCAGCTGCCATAAGAGCCTGGATGTTCGAGTTGGTCTAATGGTTCAGAAATGGAGAAATGGAGATTGGAAAGACGAGTTTTAATTCCAGTTGGGTTCTTTACGCACAAATATCTATGAGAACGGCATGAATACATCTCTAGTATCTCCCAGCTATGGGTTAGTACGACTTATCAGTAAATCATTATTATCTGTAAAAGTTGATAAGCTATAAAATACTAATCAATCAATCAATCAATCAATCAATCTTGCTTGCTCTTCTTTTTCTTCTTGTTGTTCTTCTTATGTGCTTTCTCCTCCCCCTTCTCCTTGTTCTTGTTCTTCTTTGCTTACTTCTTTTTCTCCTTCCCTTTCTTCTTCTTCTTCTGTACTTTCTCCTCCTTCTTGTTCTATTTCTTGTTCTTTTCCTCCTTCTTTGCTTGCTTGCTTGCTTGCTTCTTCTTTTTCTTCTTCTTCTTCTTCTTCTTCTTTCTTTTTGTGTAAACTTTCTTCCTCTTCTGTCTGAGTTTCTGGGATGAGGCGGCTGAGCCTAGTCAGTTTTTAGATTTTTTGCCGCTTGGTAATATCAAGTACGATAAGCTTGGATGTGCGGGCGATGTAATGGGTAATGGCTCGGAATTGTTAATCGGAGTGCCGAGTTCCAATTTTACTTGGGTTCGTTATATTCGGTTACGCATATATACCCTTGGGAAAGCAAAGATGACACTTCTCTTCCTCACATCTATGGCTTAATTAGTAAGACTTGTATCAGTAAAATGTTATTACCTAAAAAAACAATTTTTTCAATTACAAACTATTTCTTGACGGTAAATAACCAAAAACGGTTTGAAAAGCCGTAGAAAAAGAATCACTCAATCAATTATTTGGTGCGAAATCTGTTTATATTACTGTTACATTCAGACGTTGGTAGAATTTGTCATATGCGAAAGTTACAGCTGGAGAAGATATATCTAAATTTAATTTCAATACAAAAAGTTTGTAGATATTCATATAACTGACTGCAAAATTAGATAGCAGTTCTTACCGTTGTCTTGTTGCGCAATCTATTTAAATAAACGATTGCAAATAGAGTTATTAGGATTTGAATCGTCAAAAAATTTCAGAAAACGGCAACCCCAAACCATAATTCCCGTTCTTCTTTCATAGACATATTTGTATCATTATTATGTTCTAATTAGATATTGGAAGAATTTAACTTAACACACTATACTATGAAATGAATATCGTGTTAAACGGGATCGGTACCAGGTCCATTCATACGAATAAGGATCCCCTAAAGCTTTGTACTGGGTCCTACGCAATGATCTCCCTGATGTCATCAGTTTCTAACTAGGTATTTATTCAGATGACACCTTTTGTTCCTGTCTCAGTAGAAAATTCGACAGATCTGACAATGTAAACCTCGCTCTTGGAAGAACCTCCAATCCGTGGTTATGTGACACTATTTAGCGGTCGCGTGAAAATGAAAAGCGAGAAATAATTAAAGCGAGAACAAGGCGAGAAGAAGCCTAAATAATTATTCGTAAGATATCGGATCTGTGGAATTAATTTATGTTATGACGCGGTGAACAAAGATAGCAATCTTCCCATGGTAATAATGAAAATTTCAAATTGGTCAAGTGGCCTACAAAACAGAATGCTAAGAGATAATGTTAATTAGGCACGTATTGACCGAGAAAAACCTCAGCTGAGGACCACCCCCAAGGAGAGAAGGAAAGGAAGGGAAAAGAGAAAGGAAAGGAATAAACATTAACTACCCTTCGGAGATATCATTTGGTTCTGGGAGAGACCACTTGTTTTATTGTCCAAACCTGAACATGATAAAAGTTTGATACCAGGATAGTTAATTAGCGACAGAATGCGAATACGTCCAGTTAAACCACCCACTTGACGCTGGCGAAAATCTCGATTGATAAGGTCCAGGTGACATTCGGTTAAGATAGAGATTAGGGACCACACCACGTGTCGTGGGAGGTCTGCTCGGGGAAGAGAAAAAAAAGGAAGATAACTTTTTTCTTTCCTTTGAGCGATAATTGCAAACACCCACGCTGCTGAGAGTTCATTGGCTGAATGGTGGCGTGAGCGGTAGGCGAAGGTAAACTATGAGAAAGGAGGGGCATCCTGTTGACGTCCTCTGAGGGGAATGGTATGAGATACCAATATGAGAAAGGAAGAATTTGGGAGGACGATTCCCTTAAAGTAGAAAGTAATGGACTTCCAAAAATGGAAAGTAATAAATATTCCTGTCCGAAAACAAAGAAAATCCTTATTGTGGATTTAGAATTATCAAGGAACCTCAAACCCCGACGGGCCCACCCCAGTTTTGGTCGGCGTCCATATAAGCAGAGTCGCAGTAACACAGAAGTTGGAGTTGGAATTGCAGTCAGAGAGAATTGCAGTTGAGTTGGAGAGAGAGACGCAGAGTTGAGCTGTGAGCTCTGAGACCCGCCTCGCAGAAAGCTGACTGGAGATCCACGCATTCTTGACGTCAACTTCTAACCAAAAATAATTTATTTTTGAAGAACGACTTAGACTCATACCACCAAAACAAGTTTTACGAATATCGCCTGAAGACACCAAAAAACAGTTTCTTGAAACACAATTTAAGATGTTAAGACTCGCCTAACAAACACAAAGTGTCACGAATCCATACTAGCGGTTTGGGAGAAAGAGTCAGTCCTGTATTCAGCAACCAGATATAAAATATTGTCATTCTTTTTTTAACACATTTGAATATTTCGAGTTGTTACTTTATATTCTTTTACATATACTTCTGCGGTGTTACCTTTGCTCAGACTCAGCTTGCATTGCGGCCCGGCGACTGATTGATTTCGTCTATCTAAGATCAAATCACAACGTGCGTAGGTTAGACTAGAAATCAAAGCAGTTACTTCGGTAACCAGACGTTGGAGGCGAGCTGGGAACGACAAAGATGATACCGAATCTAACCAGATTCCCATCCGAATCAGCAAAGGGTTAGAACGTCACATTTGGTGCCGCGACCAATATCAAGTCACATTGGTCGTCACAGGACAGGATAGGAACGGGGCAGAGAGGCAGACGGGGTGAAGTCACAGATATCTGGAGCAAGAATTGGCTTGTATATTTTAAATCCCCCCCAAAGAAAACTACTTTCATTTAACCACCGCAGAGAAGCTTTTCTACATGCCATCGGCATGGCTGATGCTAGACTCCAGGAGCGCAACACATTGCGTCTTCTTGGCCTCAAGTTTTCTGCGAATTTTAAATGGAGCGACAATATCGGATCAATAGCTGCATCTAGAGCAAGGGAAATTATGTCGTGCCAAAAAATCTTTCTCGTCAGAATCTTTTACATTTACAAATCTATCATTTGTTCTTGCATTGAATACTGTTACCATATCTGGACTGCTGCTTCTGCTGTACATCTCGAGTTTCTTGATAAAATCCAAAGAAGGATCTGTAATGTAATGATATCGACATCAGTTACGATCTCACCGACGTGACAAAGTACCCCCTGTCTTTTCTATAAATATTTTCATGGCAATTGCTCTGACAAGCTTTTTTTCCTGGTACCACGTATACAACTATTCAAGCGTGCTACTAAATTGGCAAATAGGTCCCACTGTTTTACTCTTGAATAACCTAAATGCAATTACCACTTCTACTTTAACAGTTTCTTTGACTTCCCACGTGTGGAACTCCCATCAGTTTACTCACTTCCCTTATTACCACTATCTTCAACCATTCAAATGTAACATCAATCGCCATCTTCTGTCTTCTTAAACCCTGTTCATTTTTGTCCCTTTCTCAATCCTCTCTATATCCAGTTTTCTCATTTTCTTTTCACTTTCATTCCTTGTACCCCAACCCTCGCGTACTTTGTAGCATTATCGCCTTATTATAGTGAAATGATTAAAAAGAGTACCATCAAAGTAGATTATTTCTCAAGTTTATGGCATTTGGAATTAAATTATGAATGATTTTCAGAAAACCTTCATATAGAATTTTATTGTTGGAATAATTAATTCTTGGACAGCAACACTAAGGCGCTTGGAATGTTTCCGAAAAATATTTTATGGAGAGAACAGTTAAAACATCCGAAGAAATGATGAAATGACTTTGACCACGGCCCTATTTAAGTTGGCAAGAATAATAAGAAAATTGTTATAGACCTGATGCCACTTGATCCACAGCGATGAATTATTTTGTGAAGAAGAAATGAAGAAAAAAATAGAAAGCTAACAAAAAGACACTTATAAGACTGAAAGTCGAAACCGTAACAAAGAAAAAATAGATTTTTGGGGAAGAAGAAGAAGAAGAAGAAGAAAGAAGAAGAAGAAGAAGAAGAAGAAGAAGAAGAAAGCAAGTTTAGAAGATTGATTGATTTCTGTGTTTTACGGCTTATCAGTCTATTTCAGAATAGTTAAAACCAGGAAATATTTTTCGATTTTGAAGAATTCGGGGAAGGTATTAATGATTTACTAATAAGTCCTACTAATTAATCCATAACTGGGGGGAAAGTCATATTTTTTCCCAGGGGTATTTACGCTTTAGTGACTATAACGAACCCGCCTGGAACTCGACTTTCCAATTTCAAATTCTGAGACGTTATCCATTGCATCACCCGCAAGCTTTTCAGTATCAAAACGGTCACACATCTAGGGTCTGATTAGGCTTGACCTCGGTTTTTCAAAGTTGCATGGTCATAAGCCAAAACTTACAAGGGAAACTAGTAGAAGAATAATGCGTCCCCTATGGCCAAAAGGATAATTAGGAAATAGATATAAAGACCAGTGTTTACTGGGAATGGAAGAGAATCAGAAAAAAATAGTAGGGGAAACGACAATAAAACGACAGATTTCAGGAAGATAAAAGATGGTGATTAATGTTGCTTTTAATCCTGGAAGATTGTGTGCGACAGGGAAGCAAGTAATCGGAAGAGAGTTCCACAAGTCAGAAGTGCTGGAAAAGAAATTATTAGAATAGATCATACGGTTACATCTATCTTTTTCAACAGGAAAAGGATGACATATAGTTGCCATTCTAGGGGTACGCTTAAATTTATGCACTCAAGATATCATGAAGGAGAACTCATCAGAACAATTGCCATCGAAATCTTTATAGAAAAGACAGAGGGATGCAACGTCACGGTTTTGGTAAAGTAACTAAAATCGAGATACCCTGGCAGAAATGAAAACACTAACAACCTTTCTGATTTTGTCGAGAATCGTTACATATTTTACAGCAGTATCTCACCAGATATGGCAGCATTATTATTATTATCAATAAACTGTAGATTTATAAAAGTCCAAGATGGATTCTGGCGAGAAAAACTATCCGGTACGAGACAGGGAACCATCTATCTTAGCAGCTGACACAGGAAGTGATTCAATATAATCACTCCGCTTCTTTTCAATAGAAAAGCTGAGACCAAGAAGTTGCAGTGATTAACTCTATTGCATTAGCCATATGGATGGAAGACAATAATTCTTTTCTATGATGATTAAAAGAGAGCGTTTTCGTTTTGTAGGCGTTAAAATTTACTAACCATTTTTTGCCCCAGTTAACAACCGACTGGAGATCATTTTTTTTGTTACAGTTACCATTATTACTTGAATCTATCAGACTTAGTGTCAAGACAGGGGTAAATAGTTATTTCATCAACAGAAATATCAAGTTGGGAACTGATGACATCGGAGAGATCGGTGATGAAGATAAGAAATAAAGTAAATCCATTGATAGTGTCCTGTGATATTTCTATATTAATATGAAATGATGTAGATGCGTGCCTGTTCAACACGATAAAAAAACTTCTTTTTCTTATAATAAAAATTTGTAATAGTAGTAGAAGTAGTAGCAGTAGTAGTAGTGTTGTTAGATATTAATTCTTCTTCTTAATTATACTGTTTCCATTAACTACCCCTATAAGAGCTTGATACAATAAAATATGTGTAAGTATGGTTTCATATCTTGTTAACACTAGGATGCCCGAGGTGTCGTTTTTGACACCTTCAAATATTCAACAAATTCCTATGGAATAACTAGTTTTGGTTCGATGCTAAGGCTTATGGACAATTATTGAATTTTAGCAAAGATGCTTAACAGACTTAATTCTTTAAAAACTATTCAGTCGAATAGCTGATATTTGAGGTTTTACCTTGAATGGCCGAGGTGTCGTTTTTGACACCTAGGCTATTTATAGGGTAAATGCATTGAAACATTTCTCACAAGCAATAATACTTGTGTTTATGTCCCCTAACTATCTATTTATTTATCTATCTATACATACACGCACACACCATTAATTTATATATATATATATATATATATATATATATATAATCACTTTCTTTCAGTATGAGGTATACTAATATTTGTGAATTTCTTTTCAGTCTTGTTACTCCTGACTTGAATATTGAATAGTGTTAAAACATCTTGACTTTGCCTTTACTTTAAACACTTTTCGAACAGCACGGATATATTATTCAAGAACACTTTTCTGCTTATTTCTGTTGTTGAAACGCACTCTTTTTGCTTGTGGCTAACAATCAAATCTAATAAGGCAGAATGTGTGATCGTTAACGAGAGGAACGGTTCAAGATGGACTGCATGAATGAGAGATGTCAAAATCAAGTAGGCAGAGAAGTTTAAGTGCCTGGCGAGAATGTTGTAACAGACAAGGGAAAATGAGGATCAGAAATTCAATCTTGTATTGGAATAAGGAAAGATTATTTCCAAAAGCTAAGCAACGTATTAAGAAACAGGAAAACTTCGTTAGTAGAAAAAAAGAAAACTGTACTGAATTGTTACGACATATCAAACTTCCTATATAGTAGAAAATGCGGAACAATCTCCTCGCAGATGACGAGGATAACTAAATCAATAGAGATGTGCTTCTACAGAAGGATGATGGGAATACGATGAGTATATGAACTATGAGGAAGTTTTAAGAAAACGTCTGTATTAGTTTTTTTTTTCACTTGCATCAAGGTTTAGTTTTGTATCCTTTGTGATTGTTACATAAAAATATTTTAATTCTCGTTACGTTTTTTCTTTTCGTTTATTATTTTATATGAGGAAGCGCCATTATACTTTGATTTACTCAAGGTAGTTTACTCATATTCGGTTGTTCTAGATATGGTCACTACGTTTCGACTGTATGTTCTATGGTCATCCTCAGTTGTAATATATAGAGAGAAAGAGATATTTTTGTTTAATAGGTGATATGATGTATCAAAACGGAAATAAATGGCGTTATTTTGACGTTGTTGGAAAGAGGGCTTGGAAAATTTGATACTAAAAGGACCTATTGAAGGCAAGAAGTCAGACGAAAATAGCGCATAATGTACCTAACGAACTTATCTAAATGAAGTGTTTAGCAAAGATAAGAAAAAGACAAAATTTAATAAGAGCTACAAAGAACAAAACACTGTGGACGGCCATAGTAGGCAACATTCCGAAGTGGCACGGAACATAGAAGAGCCACCTTGTGCAAATGCTTAGCAGAACAGGATTTAGAAGATATAACAAAAAGACAAGTTTTACGGAGCTACAAAGGACAGGAAGTTGAGGAGGATCATGATCGCTTACGTCCTGAATAGACACAAATCAATGAAGAACTAATAATAGAAGAAGTTTAATGAGATTGTGTAAATAGTTAAAACAGGGTATGGCAGAGAAAACAAAAAGACAAATCTTACTAAGAGTTTTAAAGGACAGGAAATTCTGGAGAGCTATGATCGTTAATGCCCGAAGGGACACATAGAAAAAGAAGATTCTTGTTCGTTCCAAAATACAGTGTCAACTAGGATTTTCTGCCAAGAACAAGACTTCCATGTGGTTGCTTCTTAACCTCATCAAAGTAAAGGTCAGTCTTTATTTTTCTGGATCACATAATTTTCACGGCGTACCACCACTTCCTTAATTTGTATCACACGCATTATTCGTCATAAACATTATAATGATATCATTATACTTTGAGTAACTTTTAAGCCATATGTCATGGGTGAATAAAAATCTAGTATAAAAATACGGATTTTAGAAAAAAAAAACACTAGAATCAACTAATATAAGTTACTTTCTTTTAATCAAAAAGTTGACAACTGAGCATTGTCTGGAGGAGACACGACGGAAATGTTGTGTTTAAGATAAAATTTGATATCGCATAAAATGTATTATTGTCACACACCTACATAAAAGTAATGATAACAGAAATGATATTTAGCATATACAGTTAGAGCTTTATATATTAAATCAGTGTTTCTCAGCCAGCGTTCCCTTGAACACTAGGGTTCTCCAAGAGGTCGCTGAGGATTTCGGGGAGAATATTGATAACTGGATTTAGGAACATTCGTCTGAAGAATAGTGAACTAAGGAACATTGGTTTAACGAACATTGGTCTAAGAAATATTTGTCTAATGAATATTGGTCTAAGGGAAATCTGTCTAAGGACATTTTCTTAAGGAATACTCATTTATTGACATTGGTCTATGAAATACCCACCTGGAGACCACTGTTCTATAATAATATGTTTTAAACAAGTAACACTTTATTCACGTAGAAAAAGCACAATTTTATTGATATTCACTATATTACAGAATAATATTTAAGACACTCATTAATTACTGTTGATGCATATGGTTTATAAGCATTTATTGGTATGTATTGCTTGTATATTAATACAACCCACATTAGACCATAATTCTTTAGACGGATATTTCTTAGAATTGCATTAGACAAATGTTTCTTAGACAGATGTTCCTTAGAGGAGTGTTCTGGATCCTGTGATAAATAATCTAATGCAATTTCAGTAATTTTATATTCGTAATTTTACTATACACGTATGGCATATTATGGGAAAATCCTTGGTTATTATAATAAAGACTTCAACTCCTTATATTATTTAAAATCATAATAATCATAGTGAAAGAATTTAGATATGATTGTATGGCGTCAGAGTGAAACAACTTTCATTCGTTAGTGGACAGGACCTGTACGTGACGGATTTGTGTATCATTGAGTGACTCACGTAACTCAAGGTTGTATTACGTTTAGCACTTGAACTACAATGAAACATCGAAAAAGAAATAAATATTAATAAAGCTATATAATAATTTTTTATGCAGGGGTTCACAGAATAATGAAAACTATTTTAAGGGTTCTACAAAGTTGAGAAAAACTATATTAAATGCGCAATTCAAGTGCTTTCGGTCATTATCTTTGCTGGCGTACATTAATTCGCAAAAGAAGCCATGGAAACTTGATTGAATCGGATTATACCGCATACGGAGCAACAACATTCTCTGAATGCGACAAGGCTTGCCGATCGGCTGGAGGTCTTAAACAACACAAGGAGAATATAGGATGACCCATAAATTGCTTCAGTTACTTGAGGCAATCAAGTATATAACGTTTGTGCCAAAAGTAGAGGTCCGTTGCTGACCTGCAATGTCACATCCGTACTGCTCACGGATAATATATATATATATATATATATATATATATATATATATATATATATATATATATGATTGAATACGGCCGACAGGAAAGATTGAATTAATTTTATTAAGTTTTCCAGCATTCTAACATTTTTCCGTTTAGTAGGAGTTAAAGAATATAACAATTGGTTACAGAAATGGCCGAAAGCAATTTTATATTCCTTAAGAAAACGGAAAATATTAGGATGCTGGAAAATTTTATCAAAAACTAATTCAGTCTTCCTTGTCGGCCATATTCAATGAAAGAGGTTTGAAAGAAAGGTTGCTGATCATATATAAAAATTGACGTTTATTTTCTATTTCGATGTCAAGATATTGCGTAAAAATAATTGTTTCCATAGTGTGGAAAATAATTAACTCAATTAGATGATAGTAATTAATTATTTTTCGTTGACCTTTCGTATATCTTAGTACATACATAAATACATACATACATACTTATTTAATATATTTTTTGTTTATACTTTATCATAATAGATGCGATATATTTAAGTAAATGCTCTGTCTTTAAAATAAACATTAATTATTACATTTACCAGCATGAATGTTCGAGACATTTCTTAGAAAATACATACTTCTTCGAAAATACTCGTACCTGTAACCCCAATGGCAAGTATCATTTGATTAGGAGTGCTCTTAATCAAACCACAAAGAAGCGTCTAGTTAGCAAAGTCCAAATTACGGTTCATAAACAACAAATCTTCGACGATCTTTCTCGAACGATCATATCTGCTCACGAAACGTACCTAAACGTAAACATTGACAACATGTTAGGAAATAGATTAAGTTCGACAATTATTTAATATATTTTCTGTTTACCCGTTATTTAAATAGATGCAGTTGTTTTAAGTAAATACTCTTCTTTTAAATAAACAGTATTAATTACATTTACCGGCCTGAATGTTTTAGATATTTTGTGAAAAAATATGTGGCTGAATGGTTAACAGCACATCTGATGAAATGATTGTTTCCAGTTGGGATACAAGTTGGATTACTCTCGGAGAAGAACATATTTTCTATGAAATACAAGCATATTTATATATCAATCCAAAATATATATATATATATATATATATATATATATATATATATATATATATATATATATATATATTCCTTTACTATTATTAATTTCTCATCACTTAAAACCTACACACACACACACACACACACACACACACACACACACACACACACACACACACACACACACACACACACACACACATATATATATATATATATATATATATATATATATATATATATATATATATATATCCAGTTCTTATCACAAATAACAACAAAAAAGAGACTGTTTGACCAACACAAGGATGTTAAAAGATTCATGTTAAAAAGATAATAAAAAAACAAAAAAAAAAAACAAATGAAAACTACAGACAAAAGTCCATTTTCTCCATCAAGACATTCATTTCTGTAGTTCACTGCTACCAGCAAGCAGAAATATTTCTTCTCCCGATGATGGCCATTTTGGGCGAAACTTGTCGAGGAATCTAAATGAAAGAATATTAATCTACAACCCAGTGTGTCTGAAGATTTTAATTTTTTAATATTTTTTATTTTTCACTATATATATATATATATATATATTTCTAATGATGAAATGGAGTTTGTTATTTATTAATCCTTACTGGCTGTTCCATACTTTCGCCTTGTATATTTTGCCGTTGATATGTCAACATCATTAATAGGGCATTATTTCAAGCGTTCGGGACCATTTCATATTGATACTACCTAAATTTCTCTCATTAGTTACGGATTTTGAAGGTTTTTTTGTTATTATACGAAATAAATTGATTAGTAGAGTTTAACTTATTGTTCCGATACGAATAAAAACTATGAGGTCTTCGTTTCTAATTTTTGTTTATTTGTTTACTTATTTATTTATTTTGACTTATATGGGACTTTTAGTCTTGCCCTGTTAAATAATAAATAAGACTAAAGAGAAAACAAATGGTGAAAATTTTTTCTATTTTTTCATGTTAATTCATTTTCTGGTTCCATTTTGTTTAATTTATTTACGGGATTGTAGGGATACAACAGATGATTATCTCCCTTTGGTTGAGATGAAGTCACGTAGGTAGTGTGAAGGCCGCTAACCAACGTCATTTCATGGAGGGACGAATGTGATCAATTCGTCAGGAGTCAAATTGAGCAGTTGCGTTTTTAGGGTCAGCTCACAAGCGCCGTTTTCCTTTGGGAATATATCTTTACCGGATATAGAAAGTATCTCCGGCTTACACTCATCCTATTCGGAAATACCTAAAACTTGCTGTTTTCTCGTTCGAGAAATATGTCCTCGCTAGTGACATAGAAGATAAATCTGGCTCACTTTTATCTCCGTTGGAAAAAATATATAGCTTCTCCAGAGCCATGGAGCAGCTCAAATTCCCATTTGAAATTATTACAAGTAAGACCCTGTTGCTCTACAATATTTTCGCATTGCTTGTGGTAGTATACATGTGTTATATTGTTTCAGAGTAGAACACGTGTAAATATGTGTATATAATTTTCTCTCTAAAACTGTCACTAAGATCAAATCATGTTTGTCATTCCTTTTCTTTCAGTTATTGTGCTCTGCACGTGTGTTAAAGTGTTATTTTGTCATGGATATAATAATGACCTCACTGGGTGCCCATACTTTCGGCCTTGTCCCAAATCTAAGCTACATTTGAAAAATCAATATAATAATGTCTATAATGAAAGAAATGCATCTAGGAGAATATTGTATTCTTCCAAGACTCATTAATTAAGATCTTTAATTTTCTGCTGATAAATTAGATAAGACAATCACTACTTAAACCGACTGGTCTGCTGTAAAAATAGGCAAGAAGTTTTAAAATAAATTTGTAGGCTACCCATTCATTAAACGTTCTTTGTCAGAATAAAAAAAATATTTAATTTTTATCATTTCATAAGATTGTCCTCTTCGTAATATAAATAGTATCAAATCGACCCCTGACTTCAAAAAGGGTTGTATTTCTTTGCCAAGTTTTAAACTGTGTTTACATAACTGCGTACTATTAAGGTCCTTTTTTCTCAGATCGTAATGATATAGAGTTATTAATGATATAAGCACAGTTTCAAACGTGATATGTCTAAAAGAGAGATAACTCTTTGAAAAAATTATGACTTGATTTGACACTGGATTTTTATTATCAACAGTACGACACTTCTAAAATGATAGAAATCAATATCTTTCGATTCTTCAAAAAATTGAAACTTGTGGAAGATCAATTGGCTGATAATTGACAGATATTATTCCTTACTAAAAATGATCCCGGACCAGTTATTTTAAGTAGTTCCTTCATGCCGTATCTATAGTGCAAAATGATTCTGCATTTTCGGGTACAATATTTTTGAATGGGACTGGATTCTAAAATTTTCCGCAAGAGGTTGGGTAGAAGATGTTTTACGGACACCTGTGTGTGTGCGAAATTTTTGTCCATAAAAAACTGACAGAATAAGTATCAAATTGGTTCATAAAAAATCGAGTACAAAGCATTTTACTTTTAAGTTTGTTAAGCAGTTCATTAGAAGGTTTGCATATAGTAATTTAGTAAGTAAGGATTTTAATATGTAAGCGGTCTATGACTATTTTTCAGATTTTTCTTAAATATCGATAAATATGAAAGAAAAAAAAACCGTTGTTTGCTAAATTTATAGTAGGTTTCTATTTGGATTTTTCGCAAAAAGTCACATCAGCTAAATCCTAAATATTAAAAATCGACATCAAATTGAAAGCAAAATTATTTCCTATCAGCTAAAAATATATAAAGTTGGAAAATTGTGTAAAAGATTTGCATACGTTAAACGAAAATTTCTGTCGCGGTCAATTTGGCTCGTAAATTTTGTCGGTAGATATTCCTGCCGCGTATATTTCAATGGCAGACGTTTCAGTTTTGTCAGGCTTTTAAAATAAAAAATGACTAATTTTATGTAAATTATAATAGAATGGTTATGTTAATGGAGATATTAATTATTTCCTTATATGGAAACATTCGGTATTCATTGACCGAACAGCCAGTCCTACTGTGGTTTGGGGCAACCCGCAGTGGTGTAATGGTGGTGTAATGGTTAGCACGCTTGTCAAGCTAAAACAATTACGACCGAATAGTGAGTTCGATCCTCACTGGGCACAGCATACTTTCGGCCTTGTGCTACATCTGAGCTACGCTTGGAAAATCATTGTTCTACTGTGGTTTGAAATTGATATTTCTTTCGATTAAAACAACCTTTCAGTAAAATAAGCTTCTCAATTCCAGTAATCGTTAACACTCGTCCCGTATTGATGGCGATTTCTTTCCTAAACTTTTGTTCGAAGTTGTGCCGAAGGTCAACATCTTGAATTATATCATTTTTCTCTCTACCAGTTACAAGTTTTATCCATTTTGGTGTTTCTATTGTTGATAGTCCTCAAATAAAGGGGTTTCTGTTATTTGATACAGTTCTTTGTGTGTGATACTATAGCGCCAATAGAGAAGGTCCTCAAAGACTCAAAGTTCATATTCTAGAAGTCATTTCCAGTTACTGATCTGAAAAATCGGTTGGATACAGCTGATAGTTTAGAAACTTCTGAAAGGATTGAGCACCATGTTTAATATATTTTTTACCTAGATGGGTACCCGTTTGGGAATAGCAGAAAATGTAAGCTTGGGTGTGTGGATGGTGTAATGGATAATAGCTTGGGAATTTTAATGGGAAAGACGAATCCAAATTCCCGTTGGGTTCGTAATATTCACTTAGGCACAAATACCATTGGAAAAGGTATGAATACACATCTTCCCCCCAGCTATGGTTTAATTAGTAAGACTTGTATTACTAAAACCATTATCTAAAAAAAATAACCAGCAAAGGGTTGTTAATCCTTAGAAAACGAATAAAGCAATCAATCAATCGAAATATAAAATGAGTTAAGATTCATTTTCAATCCGATGCAACTAATTCATAGGTCATAGGAGTTAAGAGGTTATCTCTTATAGATGGGTTATTCATTTTAAGGATTTTAAATGTATAAAACCCTGGCGCATAAGAAATATAGAAAGAAAGAAGTAAATATATATGTATAGGTATTTATCTCTGTATCCAAATGCAGTAGCCGCCGCTTGACAATGTGTTAAAGTTATGTTTGTTGTCCATATAAAAAGGGCGGTTTTAGTCGTCAAGCTTCACCATTTCGTTGTGCAAATGCGGGATATCGTCTCTGGATATGCTAGGATATCCTTAGCATTGGATAATGACAAAATTAATTCATCGACTCTGGGTTTTGTTGAATTTTATCTGTTTATAAATCCGCCCAGAAAAGTGCGCTCTGATTCTCACTATGTCACGGCCTATATCTTGGTGGTGAAAGCTTTCTGATTGGTTTTTAGTAATGGTGAAATTTTGGCTTCCTTATTATTTGTTAATACATTTTCTAACATCTGGGTTGTGAAAACTTTCTGATTTGTTGGTCGAAATATTACTTTGTTAGCCTGGTGATTTTTATTATCCATCTGTTGTTAGACATGATAAAACTTTGGTTTTCTTTTTATTAGTATTTTTTATATCTTTCTCTATCAACACAAAGAAACTATAAATTCCAACTGGTAATTTACTCTTCTTCCATTACCACTTCGTAAAATACAGATAGTGTAAATGGAATTAAAAACCCTTTTTATTATATATTTTCATTCTCAATCTACTTGTAATTCGCCTAAAAGAATTACAACTTTCTTTAGTATGCATGTTTAGTGTTGAAAAACCAAGTGTGAAAATTTATCTCATTTCATGTTATATCGACTTCTATTTTTCTGGTTTGAAGCCCACATTTCGAATCTAGCTCTTATATCGAACTCCAGTTCTTTGCAAAAATCATTGTACATCATTTCATTTTTTTTCTGTATTATGACGAGCATTTTTCATTAAGTTTACCTTTTTTTATTTGTTAAATTTTCCTTCTTTTTTTTTCTTTTTTTTGGTAAATGATTGCAGATTTTGGATACAATATCTAAGGAAATCATTTTGATTAGTAATCGATAGTTTGAATAAATTCTCTGCGAATCTGTAGTTAACACTTAACTGTCGTGTAGCCCAAGGCAGGGACAATTTCGGACATTCGATCAGATTGTAAGGTGACCGTTGAAAATCATGATTTGCAGCAGAAAAAGAAGTTGGCAAAAAGTTATAACTAGTTTCTAGGTAAGAAATAACAAGTTTTTTTTTATATATATTTTCATCGTTACTGCATCTGGCGCAGAGAATCTACTGATTACATTGAATATGGCTGCCACATCGGGTTTGCTGCTCCTATTTGCAGATTCTTGATGAAATTTAGAGAAGAAACGTTCATAGTAATTATTTTGATGAAACTTCCTATATAATACCTAGACTTTATGAATTTAAGCGCAGTACAACTGTCCTTCTTTACGGCAGCGAATCTTCGACGATTTCCTCAAAGATGAAGAAGATACTCGAGGTGACGGAGATGCGGTTTTACAGAAGGATGCTAAGGATATCATGGACGAGCATGTGAGCATCTTTGAGATCTTAAAAAGGTTGCAAACAAGGAGGAGGCTTATATTTAACATCAGGAAGAGGCATCTGAAGTTCCTGGGACACAGAATGAGGAAGGAAGGCCTGGAGAATCTGATACTCACGGGTCGAATAGAGAGAAAGAGAGACAGGGAAAACAACGCATGACATACCTAACGGCCTTAAGCAAGTGGATGACAGAACGTGGTTTGGGGGGGAAGAGGGAAGGAACTTGTTGAGAGCTGCAGGGAATAGAATGAGGTGGAGAGCCATGATCGCTTACGTCCTGAAAGGATATGGCACATAAAAAGAAAGAAAGACTAAATTGGCAGCAAAGCGACCTCATCTTACAGTTTAAATGGCTAGATGCAATCCACATCTTCTCCCCCAGGTGTGGGTTAATTTTTATTAACAGTTTCCTCTCTCGCGTTTTTTACTTGTGCAACTTTTTTCTGGCTACTTGCTTTCCAGTCAATCTTGATCTTCAAAAATTTAAATGTGATGTCAATAGCTATCTCTTTCTTCTTCATTCTTGTTCTTTTATTGTTCACGATCCTTAATATTGTTTTTTTTTTCTCGTATTGAAATTGTTTGCGAAGATGTATTCTCGCCATTTAAATCATTAACCTCTATATTTGTTTTTTTTGTATGAATGATTCATGTAATTATAAATTAAAATTGCACCTATAATTGAAATATATATATATATATATATATATATATATATATATATATATATAGTACTACAAATCTGTGACTGAGTGCTTGCTTGCTTGTGTAGTGCGTCCGTCCGCTGCATAATGGTTTAAGCTAATCTGATTTTAGTCAGTGAGATTTATAAATACGAGTAACATTTTTTAGACAGACAATTTTTTTTAATTGATATATTTTAAGTTAACAGCAGACACAAAAAATTCCGCTTTGCTTTTTGTCCAGTTGTTTTTGAAGTAATTATTTATATTTCAACTCGCTTTAAGAAAACATTATTTTAAATATTAAAAAGATTGTCATATTTAAAAAATTAAAATAAAAAGTTTATCTCACATGTTCTATTCTTAGTAACTTCTTTAAACAATCAGTAAAATGTTAAACATGAACTTGTAAACCAAACCAATGATGACAAGAACGAATTGAAATATTTAACTGAGATCATAATAAAATTAACTTTCATTTCAATGGAATTTTGAAATCAACTTCAACGTTTTATAACTTGAACCGTCAGTGACTCAACTAGCCAAAACCTAGCGATTTGTACTTAAATAATAAGAAACGACATTCTGGAGCCCGGCAAAGCAAACAATTAAGGAAAGGATAAAACGAACAACTTTCTTTCTGCAGCACATTTGTACACAGAATTTAAATATCTTTAGAAAAATACAGAGTCAAAAACATTTATCAAGAGTAGTGTGTGATCTGCGAAAGAAAGTAAAATAAGCCTAAAACAAGGTTAAGGCTGCAATATAAAATCCAGGACGAGCCGTTTTGCAAAGATATAGTTTAAAACAAATAGAACGCCATAGAAGAGGCTAGTAACTGAACGCGGAATATTTTAAAGGAATCATTTTGACAACGGCTAAAGAGATCATCCCAGAAGATGAAGTGAAAGGGAATGGTCATATTAGCCGTTTCCTTATAAAGAAACTTTCGGCATTCTTTCTCCGAGCAGCCAGTGCTGCGCTCAGATGACGTTTCATAAAATATTTCTCTTCAAACATATTTTCAGGAAAATAACTTCTTCAATTTCAGTAACTCCCGTTGAACTTGATCGGGGTCTCCTTCATTACTTTTCATTTGAAGTAGTGTGGAATGACAATATCTTCATTATGTCATATTCTCTCTTCGTGTGCAAGCTATGAACTTCATATTTGAGCAAGGAGAAAGTTTTAAGGAAAATAGGACTTACAAGGAAACTTATAGTTAGAATCAGAAAGAGACACTGATGTAGGTCTCTTGATGAATGCAGAGAATGACATGGACTGAATATGTGAGCAATGAGGAAGTTTTAAGGATAATAGGGATTACAAGGAAACTTATAGTTAGAATCAGAAAGAGACACTGATGTAGGTCTCTTGATGAATGCAGAGAATGACATGGACTGAATATGTGAGCAATGAGGAAGTTTTAAGGATAATAGGGATTACAAGGAAACTTATAGTTAGAATCAGAGACACTGATGTAGATCTCTTGATGAATGCAGAGAATGACATGGACTGAATATGTGAGCAATGAGGAAGTTTTAAGGAAAATAGGAATTACAAGGAAACTTATAGTTAGAATCAGAAAGAGACACTGATGTAGGTCTCTTGATGAATGCAGAGAATGACATGGACTGAATATGTGAACAATGAGGAAATTTTAAGGATAATAGGAAATCAAAGAAAAATCAGAAAGAGACAATGATATAAATCTATTGTAGAATTCAGATAATAACATGGACTAGTCACGTGAACAATGAGGAAGTTTTAGGGAAAATCGGAACTATAAGGAAAATTATATTTATAATCAGAATGAGACAGTTTTCTTCATTCAATCAGTTATGTGCCATATGTGATACACGCTTAGGCGATCATGTATCTATCGAAGCAGATTTTTTTCCTGCAGTAGGTTGCCATTTATTTCTGTGGTAGGCCAGTTGCCATTCAAGACTATAGAACCTGGTCTGAACTGCTATTTACCCATACCTGGAGGTATAAGAGGATTAGCACTTAAGCGAATGTAACGGTTCCACTGGAATTCGAACTCGACTTTCAGATTCCTCAATCCGAGCCACTATCCATTACCCTTCCTTCAATACTCTTTACTTTTTGTTTTTATTGTCAGCATTTTGATTATGTCACATTATCTCTTCGCATGTTTCCTGTACTAGTTCTTGTTAAAAGTCCTCAATGATGTGGTTTTTCGTATCCGCTATAGTTCTATTTTGTGATTCAATAACGCCAGTATGCCGTGTTCAAAGAAGTACATATTATATTCTCTAGGTGGTGAAAAGAAAAAAGCAGACAATGTTCGGTACAGAATATAAAGTAAGCAAAAGATGAGTGCTTCAACAAGATGCATCTAGAAATAGGAACACTAAAGAACACAAGCATGATTGGCATATCTAAATTAGAAATGAAATAGTAAAACTGTTATTGTACAGGTTAGCACCAAGGAAGAACAACATGAACACAAAATTAGAAATAACGAAGGTATATTTACACGAAATAATAATACAAGATGTGTAAGGTGTTAGTATGACTGTCAGTCTGGTTTGGAGTGAAATACTATCGGCTCGACTCGATTCGGTATCTAGCCACCTCCCTGCGAGGGTTGCATGTGGCACAAGGCCGAGTTTAACGTGGGTTTCCCGAGGCTGTAGGCTCGGCCACAAAAAAATGCCCGTAGAACCCGTATAAACCGGATCGGGTTGGTCAACCTCCCCGAACGAGACTATGCCCTTCGGCGGAGCCTCGTCCGGGTTCCTCTCTGCTCAGAGGCAGAGAGTTCGACCGTCAATCCGAGAAGCTCGGCTCGATTCGTCCATCTCTCTTGAGAGGCGTACTATACATAGTGTTAGGAAGAGTTCATTCTGTAGTCATAGGTAAGGAGCCATGACAAAAACAATAAACGTGCTCTTCATCAGGATACATAAAATGTAAAATGAAAACAATCATAAGAGAAAAGGAAAAGTTGTTATAGAAATGAAACGAATATATCGAATAGCTCTTCTGTAAAAACAGAGGGAAGGACCTGCAATGCATAAATATGTACAAGGACACATGGTATAAATAATCTGAAGTAAACTTGGTATTAGACAAGAGGAAGGGAAACAAAGTAAAACAACATGACTAGCTGATATTGTAACAGAGATGTTGTATGTCTTGGAGACAATTTTATTATTTTTAAATTACCAAAACATTAAATAGAATATATGAGAGCGGAGAAAGACTGATATTTATTCATACAAAAAGTACAAATTGTGGCACGAGGCCAATAAAGGGGAAGGGTAGAGGCTGGTCAACACTAACTATCTTATACCTAGCTAATCAGATTCGCGACCCATTCGTACATTACATTTTACTCATTCACCAAAAGAACTCGTCCATCACCAAACAAGCCTTCAACCACCATAATACCACGTGTTCTCAAGGGAGACCTACCAAAATCGCGCCCCATGCCATAAAAATTTTAATGATGATATATATATACAATTCTAATAATGATAAAATGAGAGGAGGAAATGAACCCAATAATAAACTTAAAACAAAACACAAATACAAACTAAACATAATTGATGTTAGTAGGGACCGTCCAACCCATAAAACAGAGAGACCGCTGTATTCTGCCCAGGGGACAAAATCAAGAGACGCTCTCGCTAAGGGAGTGGGAAAAAGTATAAAATATTAGGCTGGAATGGGAAAATATAAAACTGACCCAGTCGAGATGAAAGGGGGTGGGTTTAAAACAAACTGGGGAGGTTGGGAATCTCGACTTGGATCATAACCAAAGAACGGCCGGGATGCAGGCCAGGAACAACACTTTCTCACATTAACTAGGTACACTGAAGCTTGTCTAACCTAACCAAGGGGAGGGTTCCACAGGGAAGCCACCCCGATGCATTAGATTGACCTAGAAGAGAAAATCAAGGCTAGCCCCGTTCACACGAAGCAAGCTCGCTCCTTTTACCCACCTTTCGCTAAAGACTGTCGAATGCAATCGTTTTCTATCCGATCTAATCTTCATCTTGAGCTGATGCTCAAAGAATCGAATTAGATCCGAATGAGAAAGACGATTGCCTCGCAAGACTTCCTCCTTTCGCGTCGTCCAAATCACCATTCGAGCCGTGGCCATCAGCGTCAGAAACACCATCCGTTTCATCCCGGAATACGGGGGCGACCCATTGTCACACGCGTATGAGAGCGGAGAAAGACTTGAGGAACGTACAATATATTTTTTTCGTATAACAATATGCAAATGAATGTAATCGTGCAAACATTCAAACTGAGAAGCCGTAGAATAAAACTTCTCATGAAGAATCTAATAGATATAACTCACAGAAGATTTAAACTGAAAACAGGACAAGAAGACTCGAGACATCGTCAAGTAACAGAAACAGAAAATAACAAATAAAAAATAATGTTGCACAGTGCAAAAAATTCCGAAAAATCCCTTCGAGAAGAAAAGAAAAGTATGAAGTCATGAGAAAATATTGTCAAAAACAAAGAAAAGCGAGCTGAACTGCTGTCTAATATCTAATCGCTCATATGGCGTTGAATGCTGGAAAAACTGAAAGAATAACAGTGACATCGTTCTGTCGATGATTACTGAGAATACCATGGTGAGAACAAGTGAATAATGAATGAGTTTAAAATGAAATAGCAACATTAACGACAATTATACTTATATAGACAGTGATGAAGATCTATAGTTGTGTAGCGTTAGGGGTTACAATTATTGTTTATTTCCGACGGGATCACTAAATATATAGCGGTTGTATTACCATTGTTGTGAACGACGAACGTCGCGGTCATCATTATTGTAGTGATTGAGTTACCAATATTTAACTTTGGCTAGGAAAAGTGAGATTAAGGACAATGCGTGAACGCATTGCAATTTATATTTGACGTAAATAGCACATAGAATAAAATACAAAACTGAACGGAGTGATTTCAAAACATAACAGTTAAATTTATTAATGTTTGATGTACATACATGCGAACTGAAAAGGTAGGACAGCGTCGTGTCCCTTTGATTAGGTAATTGTTGTACCTGGGCTCATATTAAGAAGAAGTGATATTACACTTGTAATTTAGAAGAATAAAGTTTGGAATTGTGAGTTCTAAAGTTGGTAAAAGTTCAGAAGTGATTTCAGAGTTCGAGAATGTTCGTAATAGTCTTTAACGTCTCACCGCAATGGCTAAGACGGGAGTTCTTGAAGTTTACATCTTGGCACTTGGTAGCAAGGAATGAGACGCGCGAGAGAGATGAATGAAAAGAAAACTCGAGGGAGTTTATACATGTTGGGTTTTTATAATGAGCGGGAAAAAAGATTGCGTGCAGGCGGTTTGATTGGTCGGAACTGACCAATCAACAAGCTAGATTGGAGTCAGTGCATTTCCTAAAAAGAAATAAGGCTGGTTTGTTGTGGAAGATCCTACAGTTGAATGCAGAAAATAGACATGTGAGCAATGAGGAAGTTTTAAAGAAAATAGGAACTGCTAAAAAACAATATCTCTTCAAGTCATCGTCTAGTGTGTCAATCAGAGACAATATCTGTTCTCAACAAGGATATGACGTCATTGTCTGGCATACCAAACATAGACAATATCAGTTCTCAGCAAAGAAATGACGTCACTGTCTGGCGTGCCAATCATAGACAATATCTGTTCCCAATAATGATATGACGTCATTGTCAGGTGTGCTAGAGACAAAATCTGTTCTAAACAAAGATATGACGTTGTTGTATGTCCTGCCAATTAGTGACAATACATTTTATTAACAAGGATAAGACGTCATAGTCTGGCGTGCTAATCAGAAATAATATCTATTCTCAATAAAAGACATTGTGTTATTTTCTGCTTTCCTAATCAGTGACAATATCTATCTTCAAAAAGGATATGACATCATTCTCTAGTTTGACAATCTAAGATAATATCTGTTCTCGACAAGTCTTTGACGTCATTGTCTGACTTGCAGATGAGAAACAATATCTGTTATCAACAAAGGCATTGCGACATTTTCTGTTTTCCTAATCAGTGACAATATTTATTGTCAAGAAGGATATGATATCATTTTCTCGCGTGTTAATCAGAGGCAATATATGTTATGAACAAAGATATGACGTCACAGCGTCGCTAACCAATCAGAAGCAATTCGGATTTTTTTTCGCAACCAAGTAAAGCGATAGCCGAATTCAGTTAGAATACAGGGATTACTCTTATCAATTTTTCGCTACTGCTGTCATCTTAAAATAACTAGTGCCAAAAGAGGAAACAGACGTGACCCACACGTTCCCTCATCGGCACTCACATATAGAAACGTTCGCGAACAATGTCTCGAACAATTTACACTATACATACATACTTAAGCTCGACATTTGGCATATACGCATTTACACACATGCACACGAACACGTATAGGCATACAAACACGCACACGAAAAAGTATTCACACGCACTGATACACACAAAAATAATAGTAGCATCCCAACTTTCTCAAAAATTAAATTACTTTAAAGAATAACGAAAAGTGAGAAAATCAGCAGTGAATTGTTGCAAACTCCTGACGAATGGGCCAAGCAATTACGAAAACTTCATCTACGAAAATCTGGAAGTGAGGTGCTGAACACATCTATTTGCTGACAATTTTTGTTTGTATTCATTATATATAATAATAATGGACTCTCCCGTCGGTTTCGACGTATGAGGATCTGACAGCTTATTGATTCAGTTATGAAAGTTTATGCGATAATCTTAAGTGGCATTTAAGACCCGCTAGTGATTTACAAAAGAGGCCACATATGGAGCAGGTGTGAGAATTGTGAGATGAGATCACTGTTAGATTAACTGACCTTTTGGATCTTGATTATATATATATATATATATATATATATATATATATGACGTCACACATTATGAAATGGACAAAGTCCGACAATTATTTAAAGACATTTTTATGTTTAACATTCTTTTTATAGATACAAATACTCTGTTTATAATAAACAGTATTAAACAACATTTACCGGCCTGAATGTCCGAGAAATTTTCATCGAAAATATAAATATATATATATATGTATCCTATACGGAACCGTCATATAGCCTGACGCGCCTTTTTACCGATTCGGCCGCAGAGGATCGCTCGGTTGTCAAGGTCGAATTTACTGCTTATAAACATCAATTCGACCTTTATTAAATTTGACGTTATGTAGCTTCCCTGTGCCTTTTAATTGTCGGACTCAATCCATTTCATTATATGTTGTCATTGTTGACGCTAAGATAAGTTTCGTGAACAGATATGATCGATCGAGAAAAAATATCGAAGAATGTGTTTACAAAGAGTAATTTCTCTGAAACTAAATAGCATAGCATGTCATATACATACATACATATACATACATATATATATATATATATATATATATATATATATATATATATATATATATATATTGAGGGATCGGAAACCGGAGTTCGAATTCCAGTCAAATCCATTACATTCACTTACGTGCTAATACCCTTGGGAAAGGTATTAATCCTCTTCTTCTCTCTCTAGCTATGGGTAAATAGCAGGATAGACTTGGTTCCATAGCCTTGGATGTCAACTAGGAGAAGGAAAATTCTGAATTTAAAACCTGTGGAGGGTTGTTTGGGGACCTTGTGTCACGTAGTGCACCTGGACTCTGTATCTGGCCCTTAAAAAAGTGTGGATGGTTCTGCACAAATCATTCACCACTATAATCAAAGTATATGTGCTGATTTCTGGTCTGTCGTCTCCTAGGAACTGAGCTGCTTGACCCTCTTACGTTGAATACGATGTTAGAGTCCATATATATATATATATATATATATATATATATATATATATATATATATATATATATATATAATTACACGTATTGAAACAAAAAGTAAAAGAAAGAAATATATATATATGTATGTTATAGCAAAAGCTATATTTTGGCGCGTGTTGCACAGATCATATTCCACAGCCTCGATAGATTACAAAATCTTCGAGTGATTTTGAATTATTTCCCCCCCCTCTCTCTCTCTCTCTCTCAGATGATTTGGGGCAAGCCTATTGTTTCTCTATCGCTATTTTCACGAAAAGTGCTCGGACGAACTACGATCCTTGATTCCGCTAGGCCAGGCCTTGAAAAGAACCTGCCATGCCACTTACATCGTAGCAAACCACCCACATTCTCTCCGTGTTTGATCGGCGAGAAGTAAATTCAACTCAAACATCTTCTTCCAGCAAACCGACTCCCAAGAGGATGTTTCCCCGATCATTACAATCTTACATGTTTAAGTGTAGGTTTAACCGTTACCTTCCTCTCCTTGTTCGTAAAAACTGCCTCCTGACATAACCCTCTACCTCGAGTGTCTCCACGCCTTTTATAGGGTGAACCTTACTGTAAAAATAAATAAATAAAATAAAATAAAAAAATTTCTTTCGAACGTTACACAATACTTCTTTGATATATGGCAAGATATGACGTTACTATAAGATAACGTCGCTCCCCATACCATGATTCAAAACTCTTTAAATTCTATATGTCTAAGGGAAAAACAATTAATACTATTTACTAGCTGAAAGCACGAAGAATGAAATTGGCGGCAAATCTTGCAACGCTTGATTACTTCGGCGAGTGTTCTAAATGTGCAAATTGTGTGATGATGCAATGCTAATTAAATATTCATGTGTGAATTTCTGAGATTGGGAGATATCATTATTTACATTTCATTTTTGCGTAAATTCATTCAACTTTTCTCATATCTCGTGTTGTTATTATTACCATTTCTGCCTTTAAGACAAATTCCTCGCTGTTTAACCAGGTGAGCAATAACTGAGCAGTTATATGTGACATCCTTATGTCTCGAGAGACCATGAATCAGCGCTCAAAACGCCCAAAACACGGGAATAACAGTCTCAGTTGCATCGAATGCATGTGAAAACGCTCTCCGCCGATGTCGCCGTGTTTTCTTTCCATCTACCACGCTTCAGCCCGGCGGCAAACCTGCGTTTCTCCTCGTGTATCCAGCGTGCCCACTCGTTAGAACGTCTTCCAAACTCTTGGTGTTCTTGTACAGCGTCCTCATGTCACTTTTGAATTCTTCCTTGAAGAGAATATGAGGCCGCCTTTTGCCGGGGGCCAGTACCCCATACAGAAGGACCTTCAGAATCCTCCCATTAGTAGACTGTTACTTCCCATGGAGCGTCACCTCCGGGTAGCAGGCATAGGAAGGTGTTTTATGAGAGACCGGCGGTTTCCCATGTTTCAGGTTCATGCCATCCATGTTGTCTAAGGGAACGGTAGAGTCGAATACACCTTGGTACCGGTCGCGTCGCAGGAGTTGCCAGAACGAAGTTGGACATAACATCGGACTGTCTTCGGGATTCTGGCTCCAGATTTTCAACAGTGCTTACTCCCGAAGCCTTTCCCATGACTGCGTATGGCCGCAAAGCAAAGGAGGTTAAAATTCAGAGTTTTCCATCTCTTAGATGAACTACTTTCCTGGGCTGACGAGATCCATCAACCCGAAATGAGTAATAGTAAAAATATATAAAAAAAGAATCAAATGAGATATTCCCAGACAACAGAACGCGAAGCACCTATCCTCGTAGATTCTGTTCCGAATTGCCTGTTGGTTACCCGGATCGAGATACATCTGAAGAAAGCCGGGGTGCACGACGACCAAAAGATGAGAAAATTAGACAGAAAGTAAATACATTAAAAGTTCTATACTCACACCCAAGGAAAATTTGAAAAGTTTCTGAATATCTCGCCTTTGTTTTATCTGATCTTGAACAGTTCCGGAAAGCTAAAGTTAAAAATCAATGATTCACTCCCTCTGAAAAGGTAACGCAAATAGACTTAGAGAATTTCTAGACAGAGTGACAATGCAGCACATTTTGACAAATACAAACTCACTTAAGTCCTATTCAATTATTCTGGACTGCACACCTGGTGTTAGACATGTTGATCAATTGACAATGATTAAATGTTTTGTTGATCGAATCACTCCATTAGATAACGAAATGTCTGAGCCTACCGTTATGGTAAGAGAAGATTACTTGGGTTTTGCTCCACTAAAAGGGGATTTCAGCTTCCTTTATAGAAGAAATCCTTTTGGAAAAAACTAAAGTGGACTATTATGTCTACTGATACGACAGGTAATTCAATTCTCTTGTGCCAGAAAATATTTGCCTTCAGAATCAATCGTGAACAATCAAAACGAGAAATCAACGAGTTGTATTTGAATTCCGGTCAAACTTGCAACATTCACTTTCGCACGAATACCCTTGGAAAAAGAAACTGCCGTTCAAAAAAGCTCAACCAGAAGAGGTTGGAGAAATAAGACCGTTTTTCAATATTTTGCTTTATAGACTTCCTTGATATCAATGCACTTGATCCAATGATGCTTAAGTATTGCAATCACATCACGGAAGACGGTGGTGTTCTGGTTCTTCAAGACCTCCTCTACAGTACATATGATCTCAATCATTGTTTCAAAAATGATGATATCGTATGAGGGATTTGAGTTTGGGAAAACAGGAAGAAGTTAGATGGAGCGCATTAAGGAGGATGGGTAGCACTTCAAATCCACAGTTGGCTGATTCACTTACTAACAATTCAGAAGCATGAACGGGCGCATTCTCCTGGAGCAAGGGCACAACTGTGCTCAGCTTCCATCTGCGTTTCGACTTCCGTTGTCTTAACTCTGATGCATAGTACTGTCATAATAATGATTTAGTTATAAAAGCCTTATTAATTAACCCATAGCTGGGCAGGAAGAAATGGATTCATGCCTTCCCTATGGCTATTTGCGCGTAGGTGAATATAGATAATCCAAATGGAATTGGAACTCGACTCTCCCAGACCTTATTCATAACACCAGCTGCACATTCAAGTCTACGGTACCTGATATTCGCAAGCAGTCACCAACGTAGACTGACCAGGCTCGCCTTTATTTTTTTAACTTCGGTTATTTTACCATTAAATTGTCCCAATTGCATTACATCTGTCCCATTTTCAACCTCTTACCTCATTATGTGCCCAAGAAACGTTATCTATTTATTTTTGATGTTAAGTATAAGTCTCCTTTTTTCCATTTCCCTTAAATGTACAGTGTAACCCGGATATAAGAGAGTTGTCGGGACCGGAGAAGAAGTCTCTTATATCCGGGTTTCTCTTATATCCGGGTTTCTCTTATATCCGGGTTTGGTCTATTTTGTTTAGGTAAGTATGGGCTCTAATTTGGGACCAGAGAAAATCTCTCTTATATCAGGGTTTATCTTATATCCGGGTCTCTTATATCGGGGTTACACTGTATCGCCATATTTTCATTGTTTGTCTATGTTATTCTCAGCATTTTTTTCTGTAAAACCTCATCTCTGTTGCATCAAGAGTCCTCTTTATGCTATAGGAAATTGTCTACCATTTACTGTTATATACATGGATTGCCATTACGTAGCAGTTCATCCACTTTTTCTTTCTTTCTAGCGAATTGTCCATGTTTCTTAATAGTTTTATTCGCAAATCTAAGTGGTCAAAGTTATGATGACAGTATCATGAAAAACCGTCCAAAAGACATAAATACTCCTTAAAATTCATAGTTAATGATGTTACTATCGTTTGTTTAGAAACAAATTTATATATATTTGTTTATATTGACTAAGCTTCGGAAAGTTCTATTGAGACTTAGTTTAGATTTAATAGTATTCAATACAACGACAAAATGTAAAAAATTCCTACATGACGAGTTTCACACACAGAAGCGACTTCTTCAGACAGTAGAAATGAAAACGGCGATTATCACCCTTTCGTTGAGATGAAGTCACGAGGGTCATGTGACGACCGGTAAGTGACTTCAGTTAATAGTATTGAAAGCTAGTTTTTAGCTAGCACTTGTCGAGTGAAAGCGGGTGCATGACTGCTTCCAAGAAAACAGACAGGACAAGCCCGCTGCGGATAAAACCACATGATAGTAACTGTTTTAATGGGTCCCACTATGGATAAAATAACAATCATTTCCACTTTTTGTTGTGATCGCAATCTAAACTTATAATATTGTTGTTCATGTTTTATTAACCCGAAGTACTTAACTGTGAACAAAGTGATATGACTAATTTTTTGTGGATATTAATTTTCAAGAAAAATAAAAATAATATATGAAAAAAAAAAAAAAAATAAAATTTGGAATACTAAAGTATTTGTTACATATTAATATTAACTTTTTAAAAAAAAAAAGAAAAAAAATTAAAAAAAGATATAATTTTGGGAATTAAAGTATTTATTAACTTTACTAATATTTTGAAGGAAGATTCCATAATATACCCAAAATAAAGGGGGCTGTTACGGTTTTTTGGGTATATAATATATACCCAAAAAACCGTGACAAAAGACACCAACGACCTGCATATTTTTACGCATTTGAGTCGTTGTGGTATCATGTAGCAGCTGTGGAAAAGTCTATGGGAGGAAAGCTCTAGTGGGGCAATGTCTCTTCCAGTTATGAATTTATTTTTCTTCAACTTTATGGCTTAAGCTTAAGGCTAGAAAGATCAATCTACGCTGCTATTTACCCTATCATTACTGACTGAGAGAGGTTGGCGCTAATGAATTATGGGTAGAAACCAAAAACAACGACTTTTTTATATACCGAGAAATAATATATGCTATTCTTTTTTGGAAACCAATAATCAATTTCTCTCTGAATTCATTGGAGAGGGAATTATCGTCATTTAAACTAAGTGCGTGCAGATTTTTCTCCTCATCGCAAGGGGTTACAGAGTGGGAGCGTGATGGAGGAAAGGATGAAGAGAAGGACAGGCAATAGGTCAGGGCATTTGGAAATGTCGATTGACATTACATTTGAATAGTTGGAGATTATAGCTATCAAGAAACAAGTAATAGGAAGAGAATTCCACAGACGGGAGGTGCGAGATATGAAGCTATTGGAGTAGAGGGATACGGCCACATTTAACCGTTTCGATAGTGAAAAGAGTGGGACTGTGATGCCAGCCTAGTAGCACGCTTAAATTTATGCAGTCCGGGAACTAGCGAAAGTAGCTCATCAGAGCAATTACCGGGAAAGTATTTTTAGAAAAGACAGAGGGAGGCGACCAAACACATAGCATATCCGTCTGTGGATCTTGTCGAGGACCTTAAAGCGAACAACAGAAGCACCAGACCAAATATGGCAGCAGTATTCCATGCAAAGGTCGAATGGTTGATTATCACAATGTTCAGCCGTGGTGCCCACCGGCCTTTATCATGCGTATGTTGATCCGGGTAACATGCATTGCATTCCAAAATAAACCCTTTATTTAATCTATGAGGGTAGACTGTTCTCGTTCCATTTCCCATATCTAGGAATATCACCCCGTACTTATTTTTATAACTGACCAATTATTGCGGGCGTTCCTTCAAACTGCGCCCGAGTTCACACTGTCCTTTCCTGGGATTGAACTCACAATTAATATGACACCAAATTCACGCGTAAATGCTTTGGTCTATTGTTCCAGCGAGTAGTAATGTGAATTAAAGCGTTAGTTCGTGTATTTGGTGATAAAATAATTGTGAGATCAATCCCTAGCCTAGTCAGCTTGTATTTGGACTCCGTTCAAACAGAGCAAACAATAAAGGTACTACGAAGTAGACGGGATAACACCAAAAAATGTATATTTATTAGGAATATAACTTATAATTCTGATAGTATATATCGAGGACTACTCTATTAGTACTAATGTAATATATATATATATATATATATATATATATATATATATATATATATATATATATATATATATATATATATATATATATATATATATATAGTTTATGAAAAACTAGGCAATCCGTATGGGTAGACCCAAAGAGGATAAAATCCAGAGAGCTCAATGTAAATCCAGAGCAAACAATTTAAATAAAAACAGAACACTTTAAGGTTCTATGTTAACATGGAACCTTAAAGTGGTCTGTTTTGTTTTATTTATATATATATATATATATATATATATATATATATATATATATATATATATGAATGTTTATAGTGTCGGTATAAGTATTACTTTTATAGCAAATAAATGACGCAATCGATCAATTTGAAGAAAAAGCTACGAACAACAAGATTTCTTGACATCTATATAACAATAAAAAAATGTATGTCATCTAAAAATATAACAGAATCGAAAACATGTTTACAGAAAGCGATTTAACGCTAATGATTCACAATAAATGTCATTCTGTTAAGATCTCCTCATTTCAAAATCCTCGGCTGATGTGAGATTATAATGTTTTGATATTTACCGAGATCTCTTCACTTTCTTTCTTCTTTTAAGTTCTGTCGACGGCTTAACTTTTCGATCTCTCATTTGGTGGGTCCACTTGCAGCGCAGGCTGATTATAGTATCGGCTTGGAACAACTGCATATGAAAGGATCAGAGATTAACTAAAGCTAGGCAACATGTCGTTTAAATAACTTCCTTATAAATACGTCAATTGTTCATTCGGATTCGGAAATCAGTTTGTTATAGGCACGATAATGCATACCAATGGCCGGAAATTAGTCAGATAAAAAAAAAAGATGGCCATCACTTATTTTCTTGTATTGCTTGTAGGAGTAGATATTTTCCCTATCTTCCTGTTCACACAACTTCCCGATATTTTGAACAGGTATAGAGTTTTATCGCTTCCTTTTTCTTTAGGATTGAGTTTCGGGTTTAGTATTTGATTTCTCGTGCCTTCTAATGTCGACTTCAGCACTATACTTCTAACGACCTTGCCTAATACTTTGAACATTTATTTACTATTTTCTTCACGTTTTCCTAGGTACAAATAAATAAGTTTGCCTATCGCTAGATTCATAATCTTCTCCGGTGTTTTCAACAGTAAAGGTTTATCTTTTTTTTCCTGTTTAGGATTGAGTTTCTGGTTTCATGTCTCCATTTCTAATCTCACCGCCTAAAACTTTGCATTTTTTTTCCTCGATAGTATCAGATAGGTTTGCTTTTCGTCTGGTTCACGAGCCCTGGGAACGACAATAAAATACATTTGATAAAACGGTATCTGATTGGGAGACTGTACGTTTTGAGGAGAGTAGAACCACCTCTTAATCGCTGTTATTCCCAGCTTCACCCAGACCCGGAGTGGTAGTTCCTGTCTGGGTCTCAGCTATGGGCAAGTAGTGAACCCCTAAACAAAAGCAAAAACATTATGAAAATGCAAAAATACCAGCAAAATATACTTATAAAAAGAAACTATCAAAAATACATACTTATGACCAACAATACATTTCAGGCATAAAATTAAGTTCCAAATATATAAGAAGTCATAAAACTGTGTTCAAAATATTTAGATTTCGGCATTAAATAACCCATAGATGTTGATATGCTACAAAACAAAATCAACCAAAGAACCGTCCGGTTCACACTCCTCCCAGATCTTTTGAACAGGAGTAGAGGCTTATCTTTGTTTATAGTTTATAGATTGGGTTTCCGGTTCCTTCTAACGTCTTTTTCTTCTCTTTAACTTCCGTCCTGTTGGCATTATCACTTTGATTTAGGTGATGACTTTTAATCTCTAACCTTTTACCGTGAGAGACTCTTTGGCCTTGCACAGGTTGAACATTTTTGTAAAAATAAAAAATAGAAAAATAATTCTCACCTGGTGCAAGGCTCGAGGGCCACTCAAACTACAGAAAAGAAAATGGTAATAATGGATGTAGTTCATTACATGAAGTAGAACTGACCTGATAACAATTGACCCTCAAAGAGGTGAGCATTCACGTGTTAATGTTACTTCAACGGAGACGATCAGTCTCATTCCTTCGTACCCAATGTACGGAAATTGTTCAATTCGAACAGCTTTTTTTTCCAAGAACTGCTACAATTTTAACCTCTTCAATTCAAGGATCTCTCCTCCATATCCGTCAATTCCTACCACATCCTTTCAATTATATCAGACACAGCATCCATTCTAACGATTTTAAGAGTAACCCTTTACCTTCTTTCACTCTCTAGCCTTTTATTGGGTGAATATTTCATTGCGTGAAGTACCTCCGCCTCGATACTTCCATAATACTACAATTATATTCGGTGATTATTTTAAAGACAATTACCAAAAGTCTATATAGTATCTTCTCTTTCGTAATATTTTATAACACCAACTTTCTCCAAGAAATAATATTAGGTTGTCACACATAAAGCAACGTATTTTTGGTTGGTTAAGATTCAGTCATCTAACGAAGTAACCTCCTTCTTATATAAAAAATGTGATTTATTTCTGATTCTTCTTCTTCCCAGATAATGTTTCTTTTAATATATTACTCATAAACCCAATGAAAATGATTACAATGAACGAAATGTCGAGTTATCTTATTGAATGTGTACAAACTTGGGAAAAGAACCATTTTTGCAAAAATGGATACTCTTTGACAACAGTAAGAGAGTAGGCCAGTGAATACATGCAAGTGAATCACCAAAACAATACCCAAACCATCTACTGCAGCCTAAAGAGTTAATGATTACTGTATGGTGGTCTTTCAAAGGGGTTATCCATTATTCATTATTGCCTTAATGGAAAACTATAACAGCCACCTCGTATAGTGGAGAAATTGAGTGTATGCATGAAAACTTGAAAACAGAAACATCCTAGACTTGTGAATAGGGATGGCCCAATTTTTGCTGCACGATAAGGCACCGAAGGACTCTTCTCAATCAAGTGTCCAAAAGCTCCATAGCCTGAATTATGAAATATTGCCTCATCCTCCATATTCACCCGATATATCTCCTACTGATTATCACTTATTTAAGTATTTTGAGCTTTTCATATGTAATAAAACATTCGCCAATAAGGAAGAGGTAATCGAAGCATTTGAACTTTTTATCATACCAGAGGATGACAATTGTTTTTTTTTAATAGGATCAAAAATTTATAGGTACGTTGAAGAGCAGTCATTCATCAATATGGTTGATAATTCGACTAAATAAAATAGTTATTTAACACTTCAGAATCGTTCTATTCATTTTCTATAAAGTGCATCATTTCATGTGTGACAACCTAATACTTTTGACACCTGATATTACAAGATTTACAATCTTCATGCCAATGTATTTGAAGCAGTCTACTTTACATCTGGTTGGTGCCCTACGAGATACATTCCCATTTTATGTGCTGCAGCCCGACCGCTCTCTGTTACTGCTTGTTAAAAGGAGGAGAAGAGTGAGGGACAAAACTGCACTAATGAGATTTGTTTGTCTCAAAGATCTAGCGCCAGTGTCAATGTGACCTGTCAACACAGGAAAACAAGTGTCAAGCCAACGCCAGCGGATAAAGATATATGCAAGCCGATTTCACTTGGCAATAGCCCCACAAGAGCGTCAGTGAGGCCCATCTTTTCTGTTATTTATACAAAAATAATTGCGCCGCATTTCTATCTCTCCCTCTCTCATCATGGATTTTATAGATTTATCTATGATTTTTTTTCTACACGTTTTTCATGTAAAATGCGTTCTTCTTTCCTTTAAGGAATATCAGCGATAAAACAAAAAAAATAGTAAACCTTTCAGATAAAAGTTGTTACGTTAACACCTACTTCATAATATACATATTCGTACTAAGGGACAGAGAGAATTTAAAAATATTATTCGCTCTAACTGATGAAGAGGTATTTTTGACATATGATAAATTAAAAATCAAAATATGTGCTTAATATTTCCCGTGGAAAGATTTAATTTTCAATTTGATGTTTACATGAGAGAAAATGGTACTATATTTATTCAGCAATATAATATTGGCTAACAGGACAATAATTCCAGCGGATATTGGACAAAATAACAGCTACTTATCCAAAAGTTGACAAAATCCCTACCTGAGTAATAAAAGTCTCATATATAAAAGGAAACAAATTTAACATTGAAATTTCAAGGAACATTAATTCAAATTTTGCATTTCAAATTGAGATAAATGGCCACTGGGATTTTATCCATTTTTGGAAAAGATACTGGGATTCTGTCCACTTTCTGGATGAGAAGATGGGATTTTATCGACTACGTTTTTGTCTGTTGAGTTTTTCTCTGATTGTTATTTGACATTGATTCTCAATACTGAACGTCATAATTTTAATACAAACTGTATATTATTTTAACGAGTTGAAAACATTGCTCTATAATTTTATATATATTAAGGATGATAGTGCTGTTGGTATAATGAATTCAGAGGTCATAGTCGATACTTATTAAAATACTGAAGATTTCTTGGTATCAAAGTTGGCCTTCTCCAACAAATATCTATATATGCCCCGCTACATTGAAGTGTAAAATCGACTTTGATACGTCGTTGCACTGATTAAATATTCGGCGTATGGAGACAAATGGTAGAGTTCAGTCCTACTACTGCTATTTTCCCCGGTAATATTTTCCCCGGTAATATTTTCTTTTTTTTTTTTTTGTTTAATTACACGATTTACTCCCTTTGTGCTATTTCTGTGTATTTTTGACTACCAGTTGTTCTTAGTAGAGCATACTTGATTGCGTATGCATCGTTTCTTTTATGTTTATCACTTGTCTTTCTGCTATGTCTGGGTCATTGGAGTTATAATATGGAGTTTGCGAATCATGTTCCTCCTGTGGTAGTCAGTGCTAAGGTGTTACTTGACTGCTTTCTTTAAGATGGGGTAGAGGATTGATTTGCTCGCATTGAGCATGTCTACAATTTGTCATAGAATCAATAAATCTTGGTGATACAGAGAGGTATTTCTTGAGTACCCTTCGTTAATCGAAAATGATGTCATGGCACTTAAACCATAATGTGTGTGTGTTTTTTAGAGCCATCGGTTTTGGTGCTGCTGAGGTATTTGTATAAATTTACACGTCTATATAATTATGATGAAAACTGTTCCTTACATACATTTTATTATACAGTGTAACCCGGATATAAGAGACCCGGATATAAGAGAAACCCGGATATAAATGAGATTTTCTCTGGTCCCAAATTAGAGCCTGTGTTAATGTATATAAATTAGACCAAACCTGGATATAAGAGAAGCCCGGATATAAGAGACTCCTTCTCCGGTCCCGACAACTCTCTTATATCCGGGTTACACTGTATTTAAAAATAAACATTAATGAAGAAAGAAAGACAAATGACAGCGAATCTTCAACAGCAGCAAATAAAGAAAAAATATCTGTAAGTGCAGTCAAGCATGAAAAATAGTGATATCATCCAAACTCATCAGCAGGCAGGTAAGTTATGGTTAACACTCTAAGTTTCCCACAGAATTGTCCTACAATGGACTAAAGCTTTAGTTCTTGAATTTGGTGATATAGTTATTCAGTTTCTGTACTAGCACTCAGTGGAAACGGGCAAGCAATAATGGTGCAATACTAAATAAAGATAAGTTAATGATCGGAGACGAGTAATTAACTTTTTCGGACATAGATTAAATAAAGGTTTCATTTAAAGAATTCTTTGTAGGTTACCCAAATCGTTATAATCTCAGAGCACCCCCTACTCAGAAATTCAGAGATAAATAAAGACTCAATTTGCCAATTTCTTCAAATGTGTTTCTTTGCGTATGTAATGAAGTAGCTGTGTCGATATATTGATAATATTTGCTGACTATAGAGCAGCACGAAACTTGAATCATTGATTTATTTTAGTTAACCGCTGACTTTGACCTTACTCTCTGCCAGTGGGAGTGAGCGGCTCCTGTAGAGACATGAACCTGACGTCCATTACATATACTCTGAGTGTCATGTTTAAGAGAAAAGCCCCAGAGAGAGAGAGACTTCTGCTGCCATCTGGACCGGTCGTTTGAATAAAGATCCCTCCAAAAGTATTTCTCGGGTGCGCACGTATCAGACGCAGCTTTTCCCACAGGTGTTCACCACTCGTGTTACCACGATGATCTCAACAACCGTCAAGGGTCATCTCAGGTCAACCTTTTAAACAGATTCCTTAGTAATCTTGTCTTAAGCTGAGACAGGAATAATCCGGAGTGACACATGTTGCACATTTGTTTCAAACTAATATATTATCAAATATAAAAAAAAAACGATATGTTTCTATTTATTAAGGGAATATTCAAAGTAACAGCCTGAGATTTACCATATCTAAAGATAGTGTAGCTCAACCTTATTTTATTTCTGTCGGACGAGCAAAAGTGACATCTCAAAGACGAAATAGGTTAGGAACATTAATTAATAAGTTATATCTTTTAGCATGACCAGCAGAATGAGAAAATATAGAATCTTTGATTGAATAAAGAGTTTTGTTCAAAAACAAGGTTCAAATACGACATACCTCTGAAGATGACTGAAAGTTTTAGTAATTGAAAAGTACTGATAACAACATCCAAGATAAGGACACCTGTTCACCTTGTTACTTCGTGGCAATCCATTGTTATGTCAGGTAAATTCTTCTTCATGTGCCGTGTCACCTCAGGTGGAGGCGATTACGGCTCTCCACAATTTCCTGTCCTTTTTAGCTCTTAATACATTTTCTTTTCGTTATATGACCTAAACCCTGTTCTGCTATCCATATACTTAAGCCCATCTAGTATGTTATGCGCTGCCTCACTTCCTCTCAATCTACCCAGTGAGTATCAGATTCTTCAAGTACTCCTTCCTCATTATGTGGCCACAAAATTTCAATTGTCTCTTCCTGATGTTAAATATAAGTTTCCTTTTTGTCTAAAAATACTTTATTGTTCAGATATTCGGTGCATGGTATCCTCAGAATCGTTCTGTAGAACCACATTAAATTGCTTCAAGACTCTTCCTCATCTTTGAGGATATTGTTCAGCATTCATTGCTATATAGGCGGACAGATATCACATAAAATTCTGTCGTAGCATATCTACGGACTATAATGAATATGTCCCCATTCACATAAATACAGTAGTAAATGTTGTATGTTGGTCTGCAGTTAGACATTTGTGCTAGTCAAATATTCTGTTGGTCAAAAAAATTTTGTGCTGGTCAAACTTTCTGCTTCTGTCGAAGGGCAGAGTCTCATCTCAGAAAACAGCTACCTGACCATGTTTTATATGGGGTCTACGGGAAATATTTGGCCGAGCCTACGGGCTCAAATACCCTACATTAAATTCGGCCTTCTGCCATATTTGACCGCGTGGGGTATTTAGTAGATATCCTGCACTTTGAGATTCATTGTGGAATTTACTTGACTCACTGCTAACAGTTGACTACTTCTTCAACGCGCCGCTGGCGAATCTTATATGTGTTGTTCTTGTCCTAAGTATTATCGTTCATTAACAACCTTCGTGTGATTATTCTATTCTGTAACCTTCCCTAGGTTACAACAAATTCAGCACTCTTTCTTCCTAACTAATATTTTTGTTTCTTAATACACTGCTTAGTTTTTCAAATGCATATTTGGCTATCCAAATGCGCCTCTTTTACTAGTTTGATTTTGGTATCATCGATTTCTTTCCAGAGTTTCATTCCAAGTTTACATGTAACAGGGAGGTGATTGCTTCTGCAATTGCACTTGGATAGGTTTTGCAGTGTACAACAGCATCCCTGAATCTCTTGTTGTAGTCTATTTGGTTTTTCTTTTGATAACCCTTGAGAAGTCAACGGCAAGTTAACTAGAAGTGGTGTCTCAATAAATCACTGTGAAGGAAGCAACGGGAAACCACTGCACGCCCAACACTCAGGAATATCAGTTTAATTCCAAATATTGCCGTTGGTGTTTTTTCTATTCACCGTTTCCGCCTGATATTTTATATCTTCTCTTTGCTTTGTTTTTATTCATTTTCTTGATTATCTTCAGTGCCATCTGTTACTAGTTCCGCCTCTGTTATTTTGCTAATATCCTGGGTATGACGATAGACTACATCTGGCAGCAAGGACTTTGTTCGCGAGATTGGAGATTTGGAGGAGCGTGGAACGACATCTTAATTGCTGTTGTTCCCAGTTCCACCCTACCCCGAGATGGGAGCACCTGTTAGGGTTCCAGCTATGGGCATATAGTTAACCCCCAAACTTTGATCAAAACACTATGATAGTATAAAAATACACTTTTATAGTGAAAATACCAGCAATATATTTTCCTAGTAAAAGAATTATCAGCAATAATTTTTTGAAAAAAAATACCATTACTACATTTTTGTAAAAAAAAAAAAGATGAATAAATTTGCCAGCAATACTTAAAAAAAAAAAATACCAGCAATACATTTTCTAAAGAAAATTACTAAGCACTGTGGGTAAAGGCGTTGGTTAGATCCAGTGACAGGACCCAAAGAGTGTGAGTTCAATACCCGGTTAAGGCAGTCTGTCTATATTTCTGAGATGAGGTATTATGTACAGTATTTACATTAGTCGGACTATTGTCCTCATCTTTGTCACCATATTTGTCACAACGTTTCGGCCGTTGTACGCTCCGGCCTTCTTCAGGTGGTTGGAATTTCGAACTGAACCCTTTATTTCGCTCACTGGGGTAGACTGTTCTAGTTCCACGTGCCATGTTTTGATGGATGTCAGTTATCTCCTGCTAATTTTCCCTCTAAAAATCCCCACTGCCATGTCCTTGAGGACATCTGGGTATGAACTTCCGAGTATTATAAACCTAATGTTTTCAGCATCATTTTTACCAGTGCTCATATTGCAATTTTGCTGTTATCATTGCATGTCTTTACCAGAGTTCATATTGCAACTGGCACTCCTTATTACTGGTTCCCATATTGTATTTATTTCTATGCTTGGTCGGCTCAGGAGATTTTTGTAGCCTAGCATATGTGCTGATTCCTTAAGGTTACGAATTTTCCAATGGTTTTCCCTGTCTATGATCTCAACATGATCCCACAGGGGGCGGTGATCTCCCTTCTCTCTCCATATGTGGTCAGCCATGCTTGATTTTTCTACTTCCCCTCGCGTTACAGCTTTCTGGTGTTCTTGAAGCCTTACCTTGAGGGGGCGGCCTGTCTCTCCTTTATATTCCTTTCCGCAGCTGCACGGGATAGCGTACACACAGTCTTTAGTCATGTTCCTCTCTGCGGGGGGTCTCACTCGTGAGAGATATAATTGACCCATGGATCGGAAAGTCTCCTTCATATGTCCGAAACTCCGCCCACTTCGTGGAAATAATCAAAGATGCTCCCATCCTATCTAACCAGATGGTGAGCTTGGACGTGGTGAGTCTGTTCACCAAGGTACCCACGGAGGAGGCACTCTCAGTAGTCAGAGATAGATTGACCTCTGACTCTTCCCTAGAGGAGCGGACCAGTATTCAAATAGATAATCTGATGGAGATGTTGACTTTCTGTACACAAACAACACACTTCGGAATGGGATCACACATATATCGACAGGATTAGGGCTTAGCAATGGGCTCGCCATTATCACCAGCAATGGCGAATATATACATGGAATACTTCGAAGAAATGGCATTAGAGTCTATATCGCTAAAGCCAACTATATGGTTAAGGTACGTAGATGACACCTTCATACTCTGGCCACATCAGGAAGATGTCCAGGTTCTACTGGACCATGTGAACTCAATAAGACCTTCGATACAGTTCACAATGGAGAAAGAGAGTAACAACTCACTCCCATTCCTGGATGTACTAATATCTCGAACAGAGCATGGGTTCAAGAGATCTGTATACCGTAAACCAACATTCACCGGACAATACCTCAATTTCGACTCCCACCATCCATACAGCGTAAAGAAAGGGTTCTTCCGATGCTTACAACACCGAGAATAAGTCATAAGTGGCGATCCAGAGACGTTAGATAAGGAATTGGTCAGTATAAGTAGTATCCTACAACGTAACAACTACCCTGGGTACATGGCAGCAGCCCCCCAAAATTGGGATAGGCGGGTACAAGAGGAGGAGGAGGATTACAACAACACTCAGAAAACAGTCTGCCTGCCTTATGTGAAGGGGTTATCAGAGAAAATACAAAGGATCTGCGGTCCATATAACATCAGCACAACCTTCAAAAGCGTGACAACACTTCGCAGATATCTCTCACGAGTGAGACCTCCCACAGAGAGGAACATGACTAAAGACTGTGTGTACGCTATCCCGTGCAGCTGCGGAAAGGAATATAAAGGAGAGACAGGCCGCCCCCCTCAAGGTAAGGCTTCAAGAACACCAGAAAGCTGTAACGCGAGGGGAAGTAGAAAAATCAGGCATGGCTGACCACATATGGAGAGAGAAGGGAGATCACCGCCCCCTGTGGGATCATGTTGAGATCATAGACAGGGAAAACCATTGGAAAATTCGTAACCTTAAGGAATCAGCACATATGCTAGGCTACAAAAATCTCCTGAGCCGACCAAGCATAGAAATAAATACAATATGGGAACCAGTAATAAGGTGTGCCAGAGAAAAGCAATGATAACAAAGTTGCAATATAAACTCTGATAAAGACATGCAATGATAACAGCAAAATTGCAATATGAGCACTGGTAAAAATGATGCTGAAAACATTAGGATTATAATACTCGGAAGTTCATACCCAGATGTCCTCAAGTACACATGGCACAGTGGGTAAAGGCGTTGGTTAGATCCAGTGACAGACCCAAAGTAGTTGAGTTCAATACCTGGTTAAGAGGGAAAATTAGCAGGAGATAACTGATAACTGACATCCATCAAAACATGGCACGTGGAACTTGAACAGTCTACCCCAGTGAGCGAAATAATGGGTTCAGTTCGATATTCCAGCCGAAACGTTGTAATAAATATGGCGACAAAGGTGAGGACAATAGTCCGAATAATGTAAATAATGTACATAATATCTCATCTCAGAAATATAGACAAAATAACTAAGGCTCACAGGAAAATTAAATTTCGGATTTATTAAATGACCCATAAAGAGTTGATATGCCGTTAAACAAATAAACCTAAAGAGTAAACAGTTAAATTGGGTAAATGGCATTGCAGCTGTATCGTTAAGAGATAAATATTTCAAGAGTTACGATGAATAGGAAGTTAGGGAGAGTCATGATCACCCACCACCTGAAGGGAGAGCAAGAAGAAGATATTCTACTGATAAATTGATATTTATAGATGTGAATTAGTCTTAACAATACAATAATATTACCAAGGATGTTGCCATTATGACTATCAATTATCTAGAATCGCATAAGAGGTGAAGGTGAAAATGAATGTTACCAGCAGTTATTTTGCTAATGATAAGATGATCGAATTTCAAATTCTAAATTGTTTGTTTGTTTAAAATACTACAGTTCTTTTAATATACAGTCTTGTCACCTCTACGTAATATAATTTTCTATTTCACATGGCTGACACGAGCTCCTACAGTCTGGGTTAGAGCCTGCTTGCAAGTGTATGGACACATGATCGTGTGCATTCTAGCAAGAGCAAGCAGGATGTGCGTCATGACTTCACTGCAAGATTACTAGTGCATGACAAGACTTTCGGACCACCCTGTATAATCAGTTTAACTACAGAGAAAGTCATTAAAATGACTTCAAAAGTACATACGTTTGGGCTTATACTAAGTTTGTTATCCAAACGGAAATACCATGGCAGTGATATCCATTTCAGTTTCCTTCACACTGTCTGTGTATGTACGTATGTATGTGTGTATATCTTTTAATTCAATGAATGACCTAAAATATTTCTCCAAAATTTAAAAAAAAAAAAACTTTATATATTGCTGAATACTTTCCGTATCTTCAATAAAACTTTTATTATTATCTGATTTTTTAAGGCTTAAAAATAAAATTTATAAAAGTTTTTCGTCGGGAAATTATTCATTCCATTTTGTTTTGTTTTGCTTTCATTCGATTGGTGGCATTTTTTTTTTCTCTTCTTGCCTGGGTTTCCTTTTTATGGTACTTATGTTTTTTTTAGATTTTTATCTAAATTTATTTCATCGTCATAAGCAATAAACAGGGGATTTATTTCTGGCTATCAATAAATAGATATGAACTGACCGATATAAATATATGCTAGACCTGAATACATATAGATAGACATGACTAGATTGAAATAGGTAGACACAAATAGGACTGACATCAATAGGTAAATATAAATTGACTGATACCAACAAAATTAATAAGTTTTTTTTTTTCAGAAACGAAACTAAAAATCCCTTCCCCCGTTTAAAAAAAATGCCAAAAATCGGTAAATTATGAAATTTTTGATATTTATTCAGTATCAAATAAATTGTATACTGACTAGATTAATTTATTAGAAAAGTATGTGGAAATATTTTGGAAGATCTATTTCGACTCCAACGCATTTTTTGTTGGTGTTGGGATATTTCATATGTACATTTTTTTTAATTTAGGGATATTCGGGAATCTTTTACAGTTATATAAAAAAACAGATACTATTTCAATAAAAAGAATTATAGAATATCAAACGTGAACATACTGAAAATTCGTCTCGAATCTTATAAAAAATTTAACTAAGACTCGAAAAATACATTTTTTGAAAGTTAATGCTTGCATAATTTAATAAAATACATTATTCTTTCTTCAGATTAGACAGGGAAAATGTGCATTCAATATTCCTTTTGTTAAAAAATTAGTAATGTTTCCAGTGCGATGTTGAAATTCATTACGTTGCTGTTCGTAAAAAAAAAGGTTTTAATGTAATTAAATAAAGACATGTTTGCAAAACAGAAAAAAAATTAGTCTTTATTGATATTTTCGAGTGGGAAGCTGTTTTAAAGGAATTTTAATATTTTTTGCATTTTAGCAACTGTTAGATTATTTTTTTGTATGGATGTTCCAAAAGGAAATAATTCTGAATTACCGCTTTGAATGACTACTCTTCCATATTAAAAGAGGAATGTGCTATATGATAATTCAATAATTCAGAATATTTTAAAAACACCTCACTGAGTGCAGTTAAATATTTTATGACCTTAAACAGATAAAAAAACTAAAAACTAAAATCAATGACAAAAACTCAAATGTAGTATGAAAAAAAATATTCATTCTACATAAGTTTCATAAAAGCGTAGAGAATATAAAAAAAATAATATTCTGAAACTTTTGGCTATATATGGTTTAATTTTTTTTTTAACACAAATACCAATTTCTTGATGAGTGTTCTGATAATATCCTGTATTTTTTCGTGCATTTTAAGTCAGGGATTATTCAACAAAACTACTGTTTCTGACCGATGACATCACACACTGCTGCGTGTAAATTTAAAGTTATTTCTATGTTTTAAGCAACAGATAAACAATACATTTTAAAAAATCCAGTTAACTATTCATCAATTTTTCTAATTGATTTGAAAGTTATCCCTATGTCAAATACTGGATTTTTAAGGGATTTTTAAGATTTTAATTTTTTTGTTTATATGTTTGTCTGTCATGGCACTTCAGTGAGTTGAGGAGTGATAAATCAACGTGCCAATGTCTTAAAAATGCCTAAAATTATTACATATAGAAATTTTGTTTATACTATTTATTTAGGGACTATTATCCTCATCTTTTTTGTTGTTATCACAACGTTTTGGTGTTGTTCACTCCAGCCTCCTGTATATCGATCTGGGTAACCTGCAGGGAATTCTGAACTGAACCCTTTATTTATTCTATTGGGTTAAACTGTTCTCGTGCCACTGCTCATGCGTAAGGATAGTCCTTATGTTTTTATTTAATTCTATTCAGTTATTGCTCGCCCGTATCCACTGAATGAAGGTGTTCACTGCCCGACCCAGGGATTGAACTCACAAGTGAATTTGGTGACATAGTGATTGAGATTCCAAACCCCTGAGTCGAGCAGTCTATACTTGCACTCAGTGAGAGACCGGCGATAAATAACTGAGCAGTATTAAATAGAAATATGTACTAGTCGATGTCCCTAGACATGAACATTGAAACGAGAACAGTAGATTAAATAAAGGGTTCAGTTTCGAATTACCTGTAGATTACCCATATCTATATACACCTGAGGAAGGCCGGGGGTACAGCGGCCGAAACGTTGTGATAAAAACAAGAAAGATGTAAAAAACCGTAATGATAACTCCTCAAAACAGAAAAAATACGGGAATTTATTTTTCTTTTAAAACAGATTACCTTGATTATTATCTTTGAAACTGATATGTCCCGGAAAGGGATATATTTGAACGAAGTAGCTAAGTGGTTTTGGCTACTATAACCAAGTAAAATACGGTAGCAGTAATCGACTGGTACGCGTCGTAGTCGCAGGTAAGACGTGTAGATCAATGGCGTAGTCCAATGGGCGTCGTTATAGACTTAGCTCTCAGACTAAGGCTCTTGACTTTTCTACACGCACGTCGGTATTTATGACGGACACCAGCCAATCACATTCCTGTGAGGGGGAACTCAAATGTATGCATATTCCATTATATCAGAAACAAATCCAAAACTCGGCTTCTAAGTAACATTTTAATTATTAAAAATATGTTTTTCGGTGTCTGAGGCACTACCCAACTGGTGTCAATATCTAGGATCCGATAGGAAATAATTTTTGACGTGTTAGTAACGATGTCTCAATGTCGATGGTACAGTATGACTACAACTCCATTTATCTGCTACCCACTTTTTATTTCTTCATCCATCTTGCTGTCCAGCTTCTTGGTTTGTGGGGAAGATTACGCTTTTTCAGCTCGTCTTCTGGTTGAGAACATGTCCTTCTTGTAGGGACGCAAAAGACGATTATCTATTATCTCCCTTTAGTTGAGAAAATATCAAGTGAGTCGGGTGACGGCCACTTAGTGACGTCACTTCATAGAGTGATAAAAGTGTACAGTCAGCTTCCAGGTGTTAAGATTTTTGGCAAATCCCTCTCTCTCTCCCCCAGCTAACACGTCGGCATCTTACAATGTCATGGCGCCATTTTCCCTTGGGAATATATCTCCACCAGATAAAGAAACTATCTCCGGCTCACAGTCCTCATCTTGGGAAAAGCCCATGACTCGTTGCTCCCTGTTTGAGAGGAATATGTCCAGACTAGTGACATAACAGATAAAACCGACCCGCATGCATCTGGAATCTTAAATATACTTTCTCCAGATACACAGACGTGTACTACAACACCTAAAAAGTTCCGTTTGAGATTATTACAAGTATTAATGCTTGTAGTGTAAATATATTTTATAGTTTCTTTGCGTGGGCCATATGTAAATATGTGTATGTAATTGTGTGTATGACTTAATAGTATAAAACTGTTTCAAAGAACACAGCATGATTGTCATTGCTTTTGTTTCAGCTATTCCGTTCCGTCCGTAAAATAAGGTGTTATTATATCATGGGATAATACTTCCTGTAATGGGGGGAATATAACAGGGAGAATATTCCTTTCGCACATAGCACAGCCATTATCTGTTTGCCTCGATGTGATGCGATATGAGGAACCCCATCAACTGGTCAAGCCGTCGTGATAATATTAATGCGCCATTTATATTTTCGGTAGTTGTGTGCCCAAACTCATTCTCTGCTGGTTTGTTGACATGCGTTTTTGCATAATCAACTGCCACTAACTTGTAACGTATATCGTAAGCATGTCACTTCTTCCCAGGCGATCAAACAATGTATCAGAAAATAGAAAAATGTATCATACGATGACATTCGAATACTATATTTTGAACAAAAAATTACACAAAACAGTATATATATATATATATATATATATATATATATATATATATATATATATATATATATATATAAGTGTGAAAATATATAGAAAATAGGAAGGAGCTGGTTAGGTAAATAATCCAAAGTCCCTTAGTATTTTAGTTATTATTTTTTAAAAATAGTGCTCGATACAAAAGTAGAGCATAAATATAATTATTTATTTAAAATATTTGGAATCATATTTTTAAATAAATAATTATATATATATATATATATATATATATATATATATATATATATATATATGTGTGTGTGTGTGTGTGTGTGTGTGTGTGTGTGTAATTTTTGGAGGGGGTTAAAAAGACATCAGCAGACATAAAACGGAATTAGAAAAGTCATATACAAGATATAACAAAAACGATAAAAGGCTTTCGTACACATTTCAGAGAAAAATGTAATATTTTAAATTACGTATACGTCTACAGAGATAAGAAATTTGTGCTTATGTGTTCGTAGCCCATTGTTTTTTCAGAGGGATGTCCTCGGACCTCTACTCATTTTGGTGTCAAAAAACGAAGAGAGAGAATTTGATTTTCGTTTCAATTGCCGAGAGGAAGCTTGTTCCGGTGCATCATGCGAGGGTTCTGTATTTATTTAACTATTTTTTATAATCTACCCTTTTCTTCCTTTACTGTTAATTATTATTCTTATCTATACTTTAAAGTAATTTTATTAATTGACGTTTACATTTTGTTTTATTATTAATTATTAATTATTTTCGTTTCATGTTCCTACATAGTCTAGTACTAAGGGTTAAATGTGGTTTATTTGCTGCTATCACCCCAGGTGAAACGGAGCTATATATTGTGAGGATCTTGAACCGAGTCTATTGATGCATCATTGTCAGTGGAGATAAGTAAAAATGGCCGTTTGGTGGGCTAGTGTTACGTTAAGTAGCGTAAGTATGATTACTTCATCAAGTGAAAATATCCAACATGTGCTAACGGAAGCGTAGTATTATTCTTAAAATGTCTACCATAAATCCTGCCGCTTTAGTGACTAGTAGTTTAGGAAATAAGAAAGGTGTTACTTAAACAGGTGTTACTCTAGCGGGAATTTCGTTTCCCGCCAATATTACAACTGCATAAATAGTTTCTCTCAAATATTTGTGAATGTAATTTTGAAGACACTGGATTTGTTTTACTTCCAAGGATTCCAAATCTGATGTGATTGGGGAGCCGACGCTCAACCCACTCCTATAAATCACTTTGATTTATAGGACGCAGGGCGTTCTTTGGAGATATTTTATAGGACAAAATTGCGTTTCGTAAGTAGTAAAATACAGCAGGTAAGAGAAAGAAAATCTGATTTTATTTATTTTATTTTACAACAACATGGCAACAATATACTGCAGTGAATATATGCTCACTTTGTAACACCATGTCTTAGTGTGTGGGCTATACTTATCAAGACATTTTTTGCATTTCTCTTAAACTGGGATTTTCAGTGATTTTTTCAATGTGTTTTTGTGTTCCTTTTTTAACATTCCAAGAGTACCTATTTTGACTGATATTGTTCTTATTTTCAATTTACACGTTTTTATATTTCGAATTCCCGGTTTTTATACATCGATAGTTTTTCAAATTCTTTGATTGCTATGTTACAGTCCTCTGGCAGTTTCTTCTTATCGATTTTTGACAATTATGTTAATATTCCTGGCTGTAAGTATGGTGTAATATCATAAGATTGTGATGTATTCCATTTCTGTAACCAGTACTGGGTGATGTTCATACCAGTGTTTCTTAACATATTTTCTAAAAAGTGGTTGCACATTATCCAGAGTAAATATTGACGCACTCTATCTGGACCGTTTTTGCATTCATTTGGCGCAAGTATAGAATATCCTGAGATTAGATAATATAGAGTTTCCTGATATTGATCACAGAACCTGCATTTGGTATCCACGCTAATATATATGATATTTGCCTGAAAGTTCCAAGTGGAAAGATTCTGCTCATGCGCTGCAAGAATAAAGCATTGTGTTTTAGACTTTAATCTAGACTTTATCGACATCAGCTTTATTAATATGTTTTGGATATTGTCCATGCAAAGTGACGTCTCACCAGCGTTGTTTATCTGTTTAGGTGCATTAATCAACGAACATAACATGACGGATTAGCTGATATCTCAAAAGAAAATAAACCGTCTATTTAACATGGATATCTTAAAGCTGTATGATAGGAATGACAGTGAGCTGAAATGTCTCCTGAAAACAATAAAATATTTCAGTGAATGGATAAATGTGCTAAAGCCATAATTCTACGAGGGTCACGACCACAAATCTCCCCTATTAGCTTAGACTCTTGGGTAACAAGGCTCTAAGCTAATAGAGGAGGTTTATCGAGGGTTCTTGGATTTCTTTTTCACAATTTTTGCTGCAACAGTTGGTTCTTGGATTCTGTTTTGGTTCTCTCTTGGATCTATTAAAGGTAAATCTCGTTTGTATTTACAACCTTCTTTCATAATTGAATATATTTTTCTTTCTGTTTTCGTGTCGTTTGACTAACTGTATCATCCAACCCTTTGTTGTTTCCATGTATCTTAGTAAGCCAATAGTTGCTGTCTTGATTTATAATTCTAACTGAATAAGACCTCTCCCAACTTCTTTACGTGGTATGCATAGATTGTATGCATAAGCCTTTAGATGATGCATATTATGCTTAGAAAAAGCTTTCTTGACTTAGAATCCAGTGCTTTGATGTCACATTCAAGATGTTTAAACTATATTGAACCACTGCGATGGCAAGGGTATTGATGACCATTTCTGTTGTGAGAATTTAATTCAGTTCGTAATATCAGTTGCATCATTCTATAGTACTCTTTTCGCAATATTTCTTTCATTTTTTTTATGACGAATTACTCATTCCACCGTCATTTCCACCGAGGTACTTATACGCTTTTTCTTGCTTGAAAAATCTGATTTTACCCAAGGGTCTAAGCTAATAGAGGAAATGTGTCTTCATGATTCTCGTAGAATTATGGCTTTAGCACATTTATCCAAATCGAATTCCATTCTAATATCATTACTGCAATATTTTACTGTTTTCAGCAAAACTTCCACGTCACTGTCATTCCTAGCATCCAGCTTTAAGACATCCATGTAAAATAGGTGTTTTAATTTCTTTTGAGTTATCTTATAGCCATATTCCGCCATGTTATGTTCGTTAATTAATGCTATTAGGGATATATAAAGAAGTAAGGGAGACAAAGAGTCACTTTTAAATATTCCTTTGTTGATGTTTATTTCACCAGACGTTAAAAAAATCCATTTATATCGTTGAGGTAAAGTGTTGTTTTCGCCGTACTTTTAAGAACTTGATGACGATGGGTGAGACCTTGTATATATTTAAAGACTTTAAGATCCAGGAATAGGGTACACTATCGAATGCCTTACGGTAATCTATCTAGGCAGCACTGAGATTTTCTTTTTATTGAAGCAGTTTATAATCCTATTGATAAGTAACTGGGCTTTACATCTATAAGAGCCACGTTTGAATCCTTTTTGTTCAAGAGGTATTATGCCATTTGTTTCCAAAAAGGAATATGCTTGTTTTTGCAGAATGTATGTCAACAGTTTGTAAGTAGTGGGAAGACATGTAATTGATCCACAGTGTTTTGGGAAAGTGTGTCACCATTCTTCGTTCGAAGGAAGGTAATTACTTTGGTTACTCATGCCAGAATTCTAGTAGAATCGTTCACCATTTCTTGAAATTATTGGCTCTTGTTTTGTGTTCTGTATTTAGATAATAGTGCCAAAAGTTAGGAACTTTATCTATTTTTGAAGATGTCCGTCTGTGTTCTTTTTTCAGCGCACATTCAACATCCTTCCTGTGATTCCTGCCCATATTTGTTTTGGTTTATTTTTCATCCGTTCTACCTCTTTCGTAATCCATTCTTGTTCTTTCTTATGTTATTTAGAGCAGGCTCATAGTTTTCTCGAACTGTGTAACCATTTTTATTTTTGTGGTTGTGTTACTTCAATCTGTCGTTTGCCTATTTCTCTGTAAAATTTCTTTGAAACGGTTTTAAAGGTATTGTTCTGCGTGTAAAAGCTTCATTTTTTCATCGCGTTTAATTCGTTGAGCCTTCAATTGTATTGTTTGCTTTATTTTTTCTTTAGCTGATAGGATTTCACTTCTATTCCTAATTTTGTATTTTCTTTTGACTCATCTGCCTTTTCTACTCCTTAACTTTGTTCCTTGCCAGTTCATCGAGTAATGATAATTCACTTCTAAATTGTTCAATTTCTTTCTCTATTTTTCTTTTCCAAGACCGATTTTCATGCCTATGAGACACCCTTTTTCACCTTGATGTTATTTTTTTCGTTGCTGCAATTGCTGATATATATATATATATATATATATATATATATATTGCTTCCTTGAGACTTATATATGGGTCTATTTTATCCGGAATTAATTTGAATGCTGCATTCTAGAGTTTAATCGTTTTGAGTTTATGCTTTGTTGGTTGTAATTTTGGGTGTTGTTCTCGTCCCTTCATTTCAACATTTTTTTGTCTGACTTATATGTTTCATGATTTTTTTCTTGTATTCTTATATACTATTCTTTTTATCCATAAAATAATTCTTTTTTTGCTATTATCTTTATTATTGTTATCTTTGTCACTATTATTATGGTCCTTATTTTCCTTATTATTGTTATAATGATTATTATTATTATTATTATTATTATTATTAACAACTCACTTGACATATATCTTCCACCGTTTTGCAACATTAATAATAATAATAATAATAATAATAATAATAATAATAATAATAATAATATTCAATAATAAAAGAAGGCAGTAAATACAAACAACATTTACATTTAGTAGATTCTGTAGTAAATCAAAACAGAAGCCAAGAACCAACTATTGCAGCAAAAGATATGAAAAAGAAAGCCAAGGATAAAGCCCTTGAACAGATGAAACAACGCTGGCAAGACAAACCTCTGCATGGCCAATATCCAGAACGTGCAAATAAACCCAATGTTGATAAAGTTAATACTCATCGATGGTTACGAGCATCTGGATTAAAGTCTGAAACTGAAGGCTTTATTCTTGCAGCGCAAGACCAGAGTCTTTTTCACTAGGAATTTTCAGGCAAATATCATACATAATAATGTGGATCCAAAATGCAGGTTCTGTGACAAATACCAAGAAACAATAGACCATCTAATCTCAGGATGTTCTATACTTGCCCCAAATGAATATAAAAATCGTCACGATAGAGTGGGGCAATACTTACACTGGACAATGTGCAAACACTTTGGAAAATGTAAGCAAACACTGGTATGAACATCGGCCAGCGCCGGTTACAGAAATAGAAGATGTCACCATTCTATGGGATTATACCATCCACACAGACAGAAAAATTGAAGCAAATAGGCCGGACATCATTGTCAAAAAACCAGAAAGAAAAAAACTTGCCTACTAATTGATATGGCTTGTCCAGCGGATTGTAACATAGCAACCAAGGAATTTGAAAAACTATCAAAATACAAAGACCTGGAAATTGAAATAGAAAAATGTGGAAATTGAAAACAAGAATAATACCAGTGGTAATAGGTGCACTTGGAATTATAAAAATGGAACAAAACAACACATTGAAAGAATCCTGGAAACCCCAGCTTAAGAGACATACAGAAAATTGTCTTATTAAGTACAGCACACACACTAAGGAGAACTTTGTCTATGTAACGCTAGCAACTTCATCGGAGATAAAAAAAAAAAAAAAAAAAAAAAAATTAACATGAAATGTGGCCATAACAACACACCACGACCTGCCTTAGGTCTTTCTGCAGACTTGGTAGGTAGTGTGTCCATAGCAGAAATCGAATGATGATGATGATGACAATAATAATAATAATGATAATAATAATAATAAGAGAAACGTAAGAATTAAGAAAAGAAAAAGAACAGACAAAATATCTAACAATGTTTAACACTATTTCGATGATATGCCTGTCTTCGCTTGCTGCGTTTCATTCACTTTGTTGCATTTAATACATATATACATATATAATCATTTTTCTCAAGACAAATAACGTTTGTACAAAGAAATATTTTTATATCTGTATACAATTTTTAAACATAACTTGAAGAAGACGTATATTCAGTCATAACATTGTTAAACATTGTTAAGCACTATGTCCTTTCTTTTCTGTTTTTTTTTAAATAGCCTGCGTCCATTATTATTATTATTATTATTATTATTATTATTATTATTATTATTATTTCCTTTGATCTCTGTTGCATACCCATTTCCTTCCGGATCCCAAACCGAGATCTAAGGCCACAAATCGTATCGTGACATTTTCACTGAACAATCTCGTCAAAAAAAATAAATAAAATAAAACAACCGTATAGCATACATATTGTACATTGATAAAGCTCTTCTTAAAATCTAAGCTGTGCTTGTGACAAAAATTTTGCTTAATTTCTTAAGGCATGGGTTACTAGGGATCCATTTAATGTGTCTACCTGTACCTTTTCCAAGAAAACCAAGGGATCCAACCACAACTGGAATTATTGATCTGTTCATATGCAAAAGTTTTTGGATTTCCACTTCAAGATCCTTGTATTTTTTATCGTTTTTTTTTTTGACAATCTTCAAAGACATATCACAGTCTGCAGGAACTGCCATGTCGATAAGAAAGCACATTTTGTATTTGTGAACTTTGATGATTGGGCGATTAACTTCGATTTCTCTGTCTGCGTATTGTAAGGTCCCATAAAATTGCTATGGTTCCTATATCTATAACCGAGTCTAGGCGGTGTTCGTACAAAGTCCATGCAGTTTTTTTCCCCATAAAATTTGCACGTTTTCCAGTACAGATATTGATCCACCCTGACATGACGTGTTTTATAATCGGTGGGTGCTAATAACTTGATACAAAATAGTCAATTGTTACTGGATATTCATAACAAAATCGACATTTCAGGTTAACACCTTATTTCAGTATGTTTTCTCGGTAATTATGATTATTTAAAAATTTATTTCCTTTGATTTCTGGTATGTCTCATGACCAGAGATCTAAGGTCAGAAATGACATCATGATATTTTTGACTGAGTAATTTTTAAAAAATCGCATATTTCACTTTTATTTTAAAGCCATCGTGCCTTAAAGAAATACAAAAATTGTTCTCACGAGTACAGTACTCGTGAGAACAATTTTTGTATTTCTTTAAGGCATAGGCTACCAGGAATCCCTTCAATGAGTCTACTGGAATCTTTTCCAATTATTCCGAGGGCTCCAACTACAACTGGAATTGTTGATGTTCCCATCTGCCACATTTTTGAGATTTCGATTTCAAGGTCCTTGTATTTTGATAGCGTTTTGCAAATCTTCAAAGATACACTGCAGGCTATAGGGACTGCCATATCAAGAAGGAGACACTTTTTTGTTTGCTGTCTCTAATCATAATATCTAGATGAATAACTTTGTTTGTTCTGTCTGTGAGTATTGTGAACTCCCATAAAATTGTTACAGGTCCTTTGTCAGTAACCGGGTCTGGATTTGTTCATATTGGTTTCTTGAGTTTCTTTTCTGTAGAAGTTGCAGATTTTCCAATGCAGATAATGTACCTCTTTGTCATACCGGGGTTAATATTCAGTGGAATACCGTGCAATTTTATACAAGATGGTCAATTGTTTCTGAATATTTATCGCAGAATCTGCATTTTGAGCTGACAGAGACATTCAAAATGCTTCTTGACTAATAAGGAACACTTGACTTGCTACTTTTTAAATATTTTGTGGTTGTTCAACTAGTAATGAAGGGTCAAATAATTCAAAGAATAGTTAACGTAAACGTTTGCTGAGTTTCATACAAAACCAAGAGAGCTATGAACTCCCTCATGTTACTCTTCACGCGGAAAAAAATTGAAGATGCATAATAAAGTGATATTAGAAGCAATCAAATTTGTGTAACATTATGTGGTTAAAGTACTAGAGAATGAGTTAAAGTTAATGATTCGAAAGAAAAACAATCTCCTAACTAATAAAAAGCCAAAAATGGTACTAGAAATATGATATTTCTGAAATATTATATATTTGATAGTGTCAGTTGACGATCATAACTTTCGCAAAAAAGCGAAAAAAAAGTGGCGCCGTCTTTTCACTAACCCGTGAATTGATGAATCTACGATTAGCGAGAAGCTGGGATTTCCTGGTAAAAAGAAAGAGTTTCACCCTCCATAATTGTTCAAGGAGATTCTTCACCGCGTTCCGTTCTGTGTATAGCAATAAACTACATCCGGTAACAAGGGATCCAACCACAACTGGAATTACTGTTCGGCAGATTGGAGCTTCTGAGGATCGTGGAACCACCTATAAACTTCTGTTATTTCCCGGTCTTCCCTGATCAAGCGTGGTAGCACCCGTTAGACACCCAGCTACAGACAAACAGTAAGCCCCTAAAAAATCAACTTTATAATAAAATTTCGAATAAATTTTCTAGTGTAATTTCAGTAATGTCTTTAACACAAATTACCAACAATACATTTTATCTACAAACTAAATACTTATATATATATATATATATACACACACACACACACACACACACACACATATATATATATATATATATATATATATATATATATATATATATATATATATATATATATAATGACATTTTTATTTTAATATTATTTTTATAGATACAAATATTTAAGCAAATGCTCTGTTTATAATAAACAGTATTAAATAACATTTACCGACCTGAATGTCCGAGAAATTAAATTAAAAATGTTCGTAATTATTCGTAAATTATTATAAAAATGCACAGTTGATTTTTTAGGGGCTTATATATATATATATATATATATATATATATGTTGTGGTACGATCCACCTAATTTACATAGTGGAGTACCGACCATATAAATATGGGTTGGTACCGGGAAGACGAGGGAGGAAGTAAGAAGAGATCCAATCCAGAGACTCTGCCAGACTGCGATTAAGTCAACCCATTCTACAGGAACAGTCTTCCCAAGAATATACCAAAACTAACTGTAAATATTGTGTACCTTTTCCTTGTTTCAATACATTTTGTTTACGTACATTTTGTGTTGTATTATTATTATTCCATGCTTATCCAAGCTTCAACAATATATATATATGTTTACTCTGAAATGTTTATGTACTAAATATCTGTAGCTAAAAGTGTAAAATTGCGTTCAAAATATTTAGATTTCGACATTAAATAACGCATATAGGTTGATGTGCCACTAAACAAAATCAACCAGTCGTCCAGTTCACCATGTAGTATATGGGTCTGCTGCGGCTTTTTTTTCAAATATTATCTTTTTTTTTTTTAAATATTATCTTTTTTTATATATATTATCTCACTTTTACGCGTTTTTCCTGTAGATATACAACAGAACCGGTAATGACATTGATTTTTACCTTTGAAATTCAAGAAACAACGAATATAGAAAATACTAACTTAGGAACTGCCCCTTCCAATAAGATACTTAGAATTTTCACTGATTTTTGCGGTACTAGATGAAAAGAAATTGAATATCTGAAACGGAAATAACTAAAAGGGTTTATGGGAGGTTTTTGGCTTAAAGTGGCAGGAAATAACAACGTTCTACTTTATTATCTGTTTTGTAAAGTTATTATTTTTTTTAAAAAAAGATAATGTTTTAATAGAGTGTTCCCTATTTATTTGAAACGAGATCTCCCGTGAGTCGATACATCATACGAGCGAATGTCTCATAGGAGGGGATATTAAAACTGTCAAATAATGTTAATATATCTTTCTGTCAGCCAACATCGACATCGGACTTTTTTTTTAATCATAAATTTTCTACCACTTTTTCAAGACAAACTAAACCATTAAATAAAAATGCTGTTCACACAACGAGAGAGAAACTGAACAATGTGCTGATACATGATTCTAAAGTTCATTGTTTCATTTTAGGTCACTAATAAAGTAACCCATTAAAAATATTGGTCTACGATATAATGTCCTACCTTGGTTTGGCAAACCGAGCACGTCAATATTACGATGTCAAATTTTATAAACAACTTTATGCTAAATGCTAAGATCCTTTCATGTTCAAACCGAAATTTCAGGTTCTTTATGATATCAGGAGCGAGTGAACTTTGCATTTTACTATTATTATTATTACTAGTGTACCCGTGCCATCAAAATTCATAGCAAGAATGAATGTGTAAGTGTTGTGGTAGGATCCACCTAATTTGCATAGTGGAGTACCGACCATATAAATATGGTTGGTACCGGGAAGAGAGAGGGGAATCAAGACATTCAACCAGAGACTCTGCCCGACTGCAACTCAGTCAACACATTCTCCAGGAACGGTCTTCCCAAGAATATACAAAAGACTATATGTAAATATTGTGTACACTTTCTTGTTTCAATACATTTTGTTCTAAGTACATTTTGTGTTGCATTATTATTCCATGCATTAGTCAAGTTTCAACAATAAGTAATATGATTATATTGTAAGTAATTTTCGTTTAATCCAATTGCATTTTTTTTAATTTAAAATTGTTAACGTTAATAATTGAACAGTGTAGTTGCGGATGTGTGTGACGTGTGTTGGAGAGGAATTATCAGAAGGTTTGGATTACCAGAAGGTTTGAATTATCAGAAGGCTTGAAATTGTGTGTGTTCAATAATCTTCCATCCACAACAATTAATACAAGATAGAGAAAAATAAAGATTCATAAACATCTTGTTTCAAAACATAACAATTGAATTTATTAATATTTGATATACATGCATGCAAACTGAAAAGGTAGCACAGAGACGTGTCCCTTTGATTAGAAAATAGTTGTACCTGAGTTCATATTAAAAGGAAGTAATATTAAACTGTAATTTAGAAGAATAAAGTTTATTTAGCATGTTTGGAATTGTGTATTGTACAAGTTGGTAAAAGTTCAGAAGAGATTTCAGAGTTCGTACTTGCGTGAATGTTGGTAATGGTTTTTAACGTCTGATCGCAATGGTTAAGACGGAAGTTATTGAAGATTACATTTTAGTACTTGGTAGCAAGGAATGAGACGCGCGCGCGAGAGAGAGATGAATGAAAAGAAACTACTCAGGGAGCTTACACGTGTTCTGTTTATATATCATCGTGAATCACGTGACTGGCTCAGATGGAAAACGCGGTAAAACAGATTCGTCGCGTGCATGCGGTTTGATTGGTCGGAACTGACCAATCAGCAAGCTAGATTGAAGGTGATTGACCAATGAATACTTGTTATATATTTTGTAAGATTGTGATGGTGAAAATTATAACAGGAATAGTGCATTTCCTTGCAGGGGTTAACTAGCTTGTTGTGGAAGAGTCCACAGTGTACAATTGATAAACACCTCAGGAAAGATATCTGTATTTTATCCTCATAAATGTTACATATTTACAACCAATTTTTTTATACTGCAAAAATTCCCAACGCATAAAAACGTAAAGCTCAATCATTATACTCTAAAATGTCAAAGTTCTGAGTGTCGAGATTCGATAAAATTCAGTTTTTACTGTGAACTGTGTCACCATAGGGAGTGGTTCTCTTTGTAGCTCAGCCCACCTTCCCTCTTATTGTATTTATGGATTATTATTCCCATTAGTCTTTCTTTCTTGAATTACTGTTGAATACACATTTCCTTCCGGGCCCTAACAAGAGACCTAAGTTCAGAAATACATTCATAACATTTTACACTGGGTAAATTTTGGTTAACTTTGTTGATCCTACTGGAATCGGTGTTTCAATGTGATGTAACCTCATAAGGTTTTAACGCTTGTATGAATTAATATTTAATTTAATCGGAGTTATATTACGTTATCGCCTCGAATCGACAAAGTCATCTATGTTTCTGTTGACATTTGAAATTGTTAATTATTATATCTTTCTTCAATATGTAAGATTATCTTATAATAACTATTAAAAACAATTAATATTTACACATTTCTCGGTCTTTCTGAGCAGGAGTTGAGTTTGTTTTTCCCCTTGTTTCTTGCTTAAGAGTGGGTTACCGATTCCTTCTAATGTTGAGTTCAGCTCCATACTTCTAACTTAAACTCTGAAATTTTATTTTATTTTATATTTTTTATTTATTCTTTTTCTCAATAGGAGTAGATAGGTTCGCCTATTGCCCGGTTCACACTCCAACTCTTTAGAGTAGATTAGAGGTTCATAACTTGCTTCCGGTTTAGGATTGGGTTTTCCGATTCATTCTAAAATCTACTTCAATTATATTGTTCTGATGTATCCGCCAACTCTCTAAATTTGTATTTACTACATATTTATTTATTTAATGAGAGTAGATAGGTTGGTTTATTGCATTCCTCATCGGTATTTTCAACAGAAGATTATGTCCATTATTTACATTATTCGGACTATTGTCCTCATCTTTGTCGCCATATTTATTACAGCGTTTCGGCCGTTGTACGCTCCGGCCTTCTTCAGGTGGTTGGAATGTCGAACTGAACCCTTTATTTCGCTCACTCGTGTAGACTGTTCTAGTTCCACGGGCCATGTTTGATGGATGTCAGTTATTAGTTATCTCCTGTTAATTTCTCTCTGAAAGTTCTCCACCGCCTTAGCCGGGTATTTTATGCCAATAAAATTTCTAGTCTTCCATATATGAAACAGATTAGAATGGTTTCCTGATGGACAGAATTAAAAAATATGTCTTTACGCTGCAATTTGAAACTATTCTTGCTTATTTTGTTTATTTATTTATAACACTTTGGGATTGAAATTCTATCTTTTATTTTCTCATTTTTAATTGTTTATTTGTTCTAAGCAAACAGTTTCATGTGAAAGTGTTGTAGATTAGTTTCACAGTGGAGGCTTGTATTTCACTAAGTCGGTCCTGAAATAGGTTCGACGTACAAAACGTTAGGAACTTGATATAATAGTTAATGACGCAGCAATCTAGTTGTGGCGGTTGATACTTTAATATCCGACTAACGGTCGTCCGACATCGACTGACTGACCAACTCACTGAGCGACTTTTAATACTATTCCTACTTATTATAGGTGGGAGAGTCTATTAACTATTGAATAGGCGTGCTCCACTATAACAGAAAGCAAAACAAGGAGAGATACTGACCTGTATGCATTGTGTTACTGAAAACAAGGCATGCTTAAATTAAGAGCGGCTGGAAGAAACGTAGAATTAGCTGCTGAATAAATAAAAAATCCCTGTAGCTATACCCCGAGATCCTTGCTGTTTGCCAATATGTGGATTTGTATGCAGGTCATACGCGAGACTCATGTGTCTCATAGGATACAAACATAAAACTTAATGAGGTTGTTGGATCCTCATACGTCGAAATCGACGTATATATATGTTGAAACGTGACTAATGCATGGAATAATAATGTAACACAAAATGTACTTAGAACAAAATGTATTGAAACAAGAAAGTGTACACAATATTTACATATAGTCTTTTGTATATTCCTGGTAAGACCGTTCCTGGAGAATGTGTTGACTGAGTCGCAGTCGGGCAGACTCTCTGGTTGAATGTCTTGATTCCCCTCTCTCTTCCCGGTACCAACCATATTTATATGGTCGGTACTCCACTATGCAAATTAGGTGGATCCTACCACAACAATATATATATATATATATATATATATATATATATATATATATGAACAAAGTGAGATAGATAAATATGAACAAAGTGAGATAGATAGATAGATGTAATTATTATTAGATATCTTTTTCTGGTAGAAAGTGTAGTTACACTTGGGTTTTTTTCTAGTGTGGCTGTAGGTATACCTTACTAAAATACGAGTGACTACATTTTTTTTATAATAAAACCAGTAATATTTGTCTGCAATTTGCCTGTTTTTATCTCCTAAATGTAAAGTCTAAATTCGACAGGGAAAAAAAGCCTAATTACAAACTTATCCAATTTCGGCCCATCGGATACACAAGTAGAAGCATTGTCTAAAGTCTGCCATTGGATTGCGTACAAATCATATTTTATATATACATCAAATATTTTTTTCGCAATATACAATGGCGAGCTGCTGAATTTAGGCGCCCAGTGAAGAGTAAAATGAATTTGCTTTTACTAAGAAGTTTTCAGTATACGACATTGTACTTTCAGGAATAGTATCTGTTCCATTCAGGAACTTAATGCAAGTTTTCGCATTCACATGGACACTGAACGTATCGTGATACTGAAAAGATGGCAAGCATATATGGTGAGCGTCGTAAGGAAACTTAGAATAAGCTGCCGAAAAAAAACACCCTCAAATATTTATATAGTTATGGACATTAAACTCTTAATCCGTATTTCGTGTGTCTACTATTGGCACGAACTACAGCCCAACTCTACTTGGGATGGAAGATGACAACTAAAAACGTTGTTTCATCAGGAATGTTCCAACGTCCCTCTTGACAATAATTTCAACGTAATCTTTAAATTTTCAAGACAAGACGGAAGAGCCTTTCAAGGTAGATAGTTGTCCGGAGTACCCCGTGGACGTGGTATTCTGACAGTGACGAATTACATTTTACTGTTTTTTTTTTCTTTTCATATATCCAAAAGGGTACGAATTCAACAGATGGCCGCAATAATTCTGAAGCGTCGATACGCTTCCCACATCCAGGTTCGGGAAACCGACTTAGACCACCGGCGGAGTGATGCTAGGCAAACGTATGACATGCGTTCCCCTGACATGTCATTTCTTTGTCTGCTTATTAGAATATAAGCTGAAATGTCTCTCTGATAAAAAACGAATAAGCAAAAGAAATCGTCTTTGCCGTTAATAGTACTTTCTGTAATAGCCGGGGAAGCCAGAGACGACACAGAACCCAACAGGGTTAATGAATTAAATTGATGGAAGAGAATGTATAGGAAATATAACAATTGACCTTAGTCCTGAAGATTATATACTTGTAGCAGTCCGGGAAGTTTCCTTTCGGCAGTCTGTTCTCCAAAGTAACAGTTCGGGAGAAGATGTTGTCTGGGGGGAAGCAAACATCTTAACAATCGAATACGAAGACAATGATTATGATTTTTATGCCGACTTCGCATAACGAGTTCTGGCTGTTAATGTCGGAAATGATGCAACTAAGGAATGTTTAATGCTAAAATAGCGTCTGAGGGAAAGAATGGAAAATAATTAATCACCCACAAGTCCGTGTCATCGGTTTCGAACTCTGTCAAGGCTGAACAGTGAGGACTGGCAAGGTCTTTATTGGTGAGAAACCTGTTTGTTTTAAGCGATTTATGGCAAGATGATTTATAATGTAGGAACATTTCAACTTCTAATATACTCTCAATGTGTGTTTGTTCATTTTTATTAAGTTTTTTTCATTTTTCGACAAAGTTGTTTTCTACAATTGGTAAACTTTCTAAAGTTCTATTTGTTTTTGTTTCGTTTTTTTTTCTTTCGTCATTCCTCTTGACAGTAAACTCAGCGTACCTTTAACTCATCTATAATGTTATTCATCCAAAATAAGATCAGACCGCAACTACATTCAAAATAGAATTGATAACCCTAACAATATTAGTAGCATTAGAAGCCATTCCTTATTGGTAAAACCTTTGTGATCAGTGACATACATCAGACATCTAGTGTAAGTCATTAAATACTAACAGATTAAATACTGCCGGATTAAATGCTAGCGGATTAAATACTAGCGAATTAAATGCTAGTAGAATGAAAATGAGAAACGAAAGAAGGTAAAAATATTTATACTACATGAAATCTTACATAGAATTAAGTCTATAACTTATAGCAAGGAACTATAGTGTCGTGGATCTTCGGGATTAAATTGGACAGTTGATTTACTGACGTTAAGAATATTAATGAAAGATGATAATGACGAGGAAACACGCGGGTCATATTAAAACACGATAAGGAATTTCCTCATGAATTTACACGCTTGGAATAGTGTCAGGAATATAAATAATAATTCCTAACGTCCGCAGTTTTAACGTATTGTCATGACGAGGGAATGTTCATACCACCGACTAAATAAGCCGACTCAAAATAATATAAAAAATGTTTAAGAAACATGTAACACCGAAGGAATATATGGTTTGCTTACGTTCAAAAGTAGACGAAGAGAAATAGTTTAAAATACTTAGCTTTTTTGGATTGTTGAGTGAAACTTCTTTGAAGTTCTGTGTGCAGGTTAGAGGCTGATAATATAATTGGTGAGTAATTTTACACTGCCGAGTACTTCAAGACTAATCACGAGGAAGTTAAAAGAAATCTTTCGCATGACTTCAGAAACTCTTCTGATTAACAGGATTCTTCTCTTCATTTGATATAAAAGAAAAGATTCACTACTTTATTTCCTTCTTCTGCTTCTTGACTCACCGGCGAATTTATGTGAAGTCAAACTTTCAATAGTCAAAAAATTGCTTTCCTTCTTCTTCCTCGGCTCACCGGATAACCTAAGGTAAAGGCACACATCTCACATAGGCAAGCGAATTCTTCGTCAGTTCTCTGAATTTGACTGGGGGAAGGGAGTTACTATTATTTCGCACTCACTACAGAAGTCAATCCCTAGTGTCTCAACTTATCCAAGTCAACAATGTTGTCTGAATAGTTATTTTTTTTTTTTTAAATGAAACGGGTCAATTCTACACCACATACCAAACATATTCAATTCGGCTCATAACAAGCAAACGTGGTGACCACACGTACTGTCGAATCCTGCAGAAAACACCTCAGATTAATTCTGGGCAACTGTGACCCATTGTTTGTGCATATAGAGTCTATTATCACAAATGACCACCTACTCGTGCAACGTAACAACTACAGCCCAATGACAAACTGAAGTAGGCAAACAAACTCACGATACCATTAGGGGACCACCATTCTGCAGTGTAGCCTGTTGACATTTCTTGGCCCACTACGTTATCAGAACTGCGCCTTATCCGATCCCTGCCGTCAGCACCAAACAACTAATACAGTGAAGAACGTACAATGCCACATCTCGTCCATACAGAGGCGAAATAATGATAACACTAGCCACGATAAGGTTCTCTGCTCGGTCACGTGTTGTTAACAGGTACCGAACAATGTACCTTCTGTTCAAATAGTCTATGAGAGCATTATTCTCGGAATAAGCAATAGAATTCATGTCACAAGTGACATCGGAGATCGATACTGCAGACTGTCAAAATGTCCTCGCGATTTTAATCATGGTATATCTCATTCCATTTGAATCAACTATCCTGCCCCGTTCGACCTCCGATATTTCCCGTCACCTTGCCCTGACCAGCCGAGTCTATTTGGATACTGACTCACCAGATAAGCAAATGATATAGGTCTGGATATTTCTCTTAGTTCAATAAACAGTGGCCCCACTTACAAATAATCTTATATACTAATAATCCATAACTTTTGGTAGGTCACGATACCTATTATCTCATGGTAACTTAAGGGTGTGAATGACTGCAAAAACCTCAACCATCACCTTTTCTAGGAAGAAGCACACAAATGCATGCTGGGAGTGTTTTTTAGCCAATTATTATTAAAATACACCTTTAAGTGCTGAATCCAGATGCGTCGTCAGTGTTGTTGCTCCCATGTCACTAGAAGTTTCGGGTCTAAATAAACAACAAACTTCTTCGATGGGCGACCCGACCGAATATGATCAGTATTCGGCCCGCACCTAGAACAAAAATTTGCCACTAGCTTTAGGACGTGAATTATATAAGTTGCCCCAGCAAACAACAACCAATCAAGACTTCACTTGGGCTATTCGAAGTTATAAATTAGGTATGCATGGTTGTAGTGATCTTCCTACTTGCAGCCAAGAATGGTTGTTTTTTGGAAGAATAGAAGAAAACAAACCAATAAATGTACTCATAAATACATCTACATGTACATATATACATATATATATATATACACACACACACATACATACATATACACACATACAGAAATGCATATATACACAAAAAAAAAACTATTTATTATATTGGCTCGTCTTGACCGGTTTTTAGTTTCACCTGACACAGTCCCGATCTGTCTAGTCTTGAAGTCAGAACGTTACGTTCGCTAGTTCGAACTTGCGTTTGGCTGTCACCGCCAATTCTTAATTTGAGGACTTTTTGGCATATATTATTTGCCTGATTTATATTCTTCTTACCGAGTTCCATTCTTTCTATTGTTAGACAGTTCTTATATTCATTTTTGCATTTGGTCCTTGCTACTCGCATTTGGTCATTTGGTCATTGCTACTCGCATTTGGTCATTTGGACATTGCTACTCGCATTTGGTCATTTGGTCATTGCTACTCGCATTTGGTCATTTGGACATTGCTACTCGCATTTGGTCATTTGGTCATTGCTACTCGCATTTGGTCATTTGGTCATTGCTACTCGCATTTGGTCATTGCTACTCGCATTTGGTCATTTGGACATTGCTACTCGCATTTGGTCATTTGGTCATTGCTACTCGCATTTGGTCATTTGGACATTGCTACTCGCATTTGGTCATTTGGACATTGCTACTCGCATTTGGTCATTTGGACATTGCTACTCGCATTTGGTCATTTGGTCATTGCTACTCGCACCACAGTAACAGAAAAAGAAACATCATAAAAGAAACTCATTGTTCCCTATTATTTATAATCATAGCTCTTCCCTTGTTAACGATTCATAGCAAAAGTTATAAAGTGTGTTCAATGTTACAATTGTAACTAGAGCTATACACTTTGTCCAGATTTAAAGTTATCCACCAACGGTGGCGTAATGAATAGCGACTCCGATTGAGGAATCGGAGAGCAGAGTTCGTATTCCAGTCGAATCCATTATATTTACTTACGTGCTAATACCTTCTTCCCCCCAGCTATGGATAAATAGCAGGACAAACCGGGTTCTATATTCTTAGATTGCAATTTGTCTACTACCGCGGGAAAAAATCTACCTCGTCAGTTATTTATCGAAAGATACATGATCGCCTAAGCGTGTATCACGCATGGCACATAATTGACTGAGACCAACGTACTTCTAAGTAGTAATCAATTGAATATGTCAGATATTGTTTATATATATATATATATATATAAGGCCAAGCATAAATATAATATATATATATATATATATATATATATATATATATAACTTATATTTATGCTTGGCCTTCCCTTTGTTAGTTCGCATGACTGTTACACCCACCGAATATCTAAAAAATATGGACTATTCCGTTTTGACAGCGTGGAAAAACAAAAGACATATCAGAAACGCTACATGGTTTCACTGTAAAAATTAATGAAAGATAGCAATTTTAAACGTCTGCTGCTAATACCTCATAAATAATGGATTATTTCGCTTGGATCGCGTGAGAAGACAAAGGACATGAAATGCGTTACTTGGTTTCAGTGAGAAAATGAATGAAGGAAGGAAGATTTAAAATCTTTTCATTTGTACGCCTTTAGTTCTTAAAATAACGACTAGCGTTCATATTTGTGATTGTTGTGTGCAATATTTTGTTAGAGTTGTTTAGCTCAAAATATTCAATCATGAACTGAAGAACTAAGATGCATGAGAAACTTAAAATAGGAAGACGGTAGAATTTTCACGACTTAAAAAAAAGAACTGTTTATTTATTATATATATAGTGTATAAAGTTACTTTCTTTTAAAGTTAGTTCACTGTGTCGTGTTTGAGAATTTTTCTCTTAAAATCTGTTCCATATTTATAGATCTAACATTCATACTTTGCATATTTCTGCCACATCTGGCCTGGGTGCACCTCCTATATACTTAGAGATTCTTGATAAAAAACAAAGAAGAATCTGCCATGTTATTGGTCCTGCCTGGCATCTCAGCTTCAGTCCTTTCCCCATCGTCGTAACGTAGCTTCCCTGTGCCTTTTCTATAAATACTTTCATGGTAATTGTTCTGAGGAAATTTCTTTTATGATGTCTAGATTTTATGGATTTAAGCGCAGTACTACATTGGTGGCACGGTGGAGTAATGGATAGCGGCTTGGATTGAGGAATCGGAGAGCCGAGTTCGAATTCCAGTCGAATCCAGTACATTCACTTACGTGCTAACATCCTTGGGAAAGGTGTGAATCCTCTTTCTTCTCCCTCCAGCTATGGGTAAATAGCAGGACAGACTGGGTTCTATAGCCTTGGAAAACAACTGGTCTAGGAGAAGGAAAACTCTGAATTCAAAACCTGCTCTTAGAGGAGGGTGAATGGAGTCTCTCTGAGCCTTGGTTGGCAATCCATTTAGTGTTGGTGTCACGATAAAAACACCCTTGATAGCCCTAGCGAAGCATCAAGAATTCAGCTACTTGACAAGATTATGTACTACACCAATCAAAGTATTGGTGAGTTCAATCTCGGCTGAGGCCGCAAGATGATGAGATGATGGCTATTGGCGGCAATGTTTCTTCCTTTTACTGTTGAAATGGCTGTATGTAACTATTTAGTTCTATGTTAACAGTTTCTTCTCTTGCACTTCTTGCCTGTGGAACTCTCTTCCGGCTTCTTGGTTTTCAGTAAAATTTGATATTCAAAAATTTAAATGCAATGCCAATCGTTATCTTTTACTTTCTTAATTTTTGTTTCTTTTTATTGACCTCTCTACTTAATAGTAATTTTTTCTAAAATTCTCTAACACTTGCCTTACGTTTTAGTGGCTTTATTGTCTTGCGTTGGTTGAAAGAATTAAAAATAAACAGAAATCGTTAAACTAGTCTCGGCGATAGATCCTCACCGTCTATGTTCATATAAAAAAAGACCCTGCTTTTCTTTAGCGTTTCTTTTCTCATCGATTCTCTACATCAATATTCGTGTTATTTTTCAAATTTGGAATCATTTCGGTTGTTCTGCTGTTCACGGTAACATCTAATTCGTCATGCAACAATCCAGGAAGAAAGGTAAAATCGTGAAATGTGTGCTTAAAAAAAAAAAAGAAATAAAGTGATTCGCAAAGAGGTTGACCTTATGTAATATATGCTCCTCAAATAAGAATTATGTGATAAATATCAAAATAAAATAATAATAAAAAACCTACTCCTTGAAATATCGTATTAGTTTATTCAGTCCCTTGGGGCAAAGCGCATGTGATAAAAAATGAAGATGGATTCGACTGAAGTTCTCCTCTCCCGGAAAATCTTGCAAGATTTAGCACGCAACTTATCACGCAATCTTTATATTCGGGGTAACGTGACACCAACTTTCAATTTTAAAATAGAGTTGTCTGAGAAATGTTCGAAAAGTTTTAAATGTTTACATAAAGAATAAGATTTTACATCGTTTCTGCATTAAGGTGCATACTCTGTCGATATGTCTATCAAATGAAGACTATGCACACATACAGCTATGGACAGCTGAATAGCAATACGGCATTATATTATGCGTCAATATTATATTATATATTGTTATAATATTTTACATTATAAAATATTATACTGTATTATATTATAACATATTATATTACAATATACTATATTGTATTACAATATATTATAATATATAATATCATAATATTATATATATATATTAAATTATATTATGATATGTTATAAATATTATATTGTGTCATGATCTATTATATTATAATATATTATATTTTATTATTATATATTAAATGTAATATAATATGATAAGAGATAACGATATATATTTTTGTACATCAATAACAGTATCTTACTATTTCCTCAATAATATAATTTATAATATATTATATAATATATATTATATTTTATTATATTATATTATATTTTTCAAGTATTAATTGTATGCAAACATACACCTATTGACAGCTGAATGGAATTAAGGCGTTGCATTATTTTAATTCATTAATATATTATGATTCAAGTTGTTTTCTATTTATAATTCATTGCTGTATAATACTAAAGTCTTTGTACGCCATTTTGATAATGTTTGAGTGTTCTCAAAAAATGCTATCGTCTGAAATGATGATAACAAAGAGAATTACATATCAATAACTGTTTTCTTTCCATTGTCTTTGAGAGTTAAACTTGTTTGGGTAAAGTCTGGAAAAAATAAAAGAGTCGTTAAAGCTGATGAATAAAAGAAAACCATCGATGCTTCCGTTCGCGGAGTTTTCTATGAGAGCTAGCAGCAGCATGTAACAATTGATACAATTAGGCTTTTGCATAAATATTTGCTACGAGTAGGTGCATGTATATACATATATAAACAAAGGTACACACACACACTCACATATATATGCTCTTTTACACGAATCGAGCTCTCCTCGCTACTGACGTCTTTCGCATAGTAAAAAAAATCCCTTCTGCTCTTCGGCACGAGAATAGCTTGTTGGTAGAATCTTTGAGTGATGCCAAATCGGTCTAGTTTCGATCTCGGCTCGAAGTAATCGGATGTCTATCCACACTGATGAGCTTTGATACAGCGAAATAGTCTGTCTGTGGATGATATATAATATGATATATATATAAATTAAAGGATGATATATATATATATATATATATATATATATATATATATATATATATATATATATATATATATATATAAATTCTCAGAATTAACATGTAGAAAGAAATCAAAAGAAAATGGTTGAATCCGTCAACACAACAAACAATCTTTCTGCACGTGAAAATGTTCCCTCCAAACAGAAAGTATTTGACATAGTTTCAGTTGACCATTGAATAGCGATTCTAAATTCTTAGTTGCCAACGATATTTTCTTTGTTCTTTATAAATATTTTGTTTCAATAAATACATTTCGTTCTTAACCTTTAAAAAGTCCACATTGCACGAAACGCGTTGGCTAAAACTATAGTTTTCCTATTGTCTTTTTCTTTATATATATATATATATATATATATATATATAATGTGGGGCAAAAGTTGGGACCACAGAAGGAAAACACGGAATATGGATTAGATGTAAGAAAGATATATTAACAACAGGTTACAGAGATAGTGTCAGCGGAGCTTACTATATGTTAGTGTCCAATACTGGTAGTCGTGCGCGGCTCTCACTGTCTCTCTCTGTCAAACTCTGTCACTCTCTAGAGTACTATGTCGCCTACTTAATATAGGCCTGGAAGAGTCTATTGTGTAGGTAGTTTCCTGTGTCACAATACCCCCCTTCCAGAGTTTTCTTTTTGAAAAGGAGAGAAAAAATAAAACTGTTAATACTTTTTCCTCTTGGGATTTACGTCGAGCGGTTGAGTAAATTTCCTTTTCCTTCCTGATCGTCGCACTTCAGGAGAGACTTGGGGCATGTCGAGATCGAACTAGAGATCTTGATGCGTGAGCCACAGCTTTTCGCGAACCATCTGGCAGTTTATGTAAAATGCAAGCATCCATGCCGTACGAGCTTGCATCACTTGCGACTATGATGTCGAGACTAGGGTCGTAATGGGTGAGGGAGAGGTCTGAAGTAAGAGTTTTCTTGATCTTCTCGAATGCGTCTTGGCATTCCGGGTTCCATGACCATGGTTTGTCTTTTTTTAAAAGTTGGTTGAGAGGCCCTCTCAAATTTTGCATGTTCTTAATGAACCCTTGGTAAAAAATTAGCTAGGCCGCGGAAGCTTTGTAATGCTTGAATGTTATCTGGGACCGGCATGTTTCTGATCGCGTTGGCTCGTATTTGATTGGACTTCTTTTTTACGTAGACCGTAGGTGCTGCCCACTCGCTGAAATCTGTTTTTGAAAGAATACCTGCTTGTTCGAGTCTATCTAACTCTTTGTTGATTTGCTCTAGAGCAGCGAAAGGAACATTCCATTTCTTTTTGAATACCGGTTGTGCACCGTCCTTCACCTTGAACTTAGCTTTCATTTTAGTACATTTCCCAAGGCCGCCAGAAAAAACCTGGGGAAATTATTGTTTGAGTTCCTTTTTTAGATTTACCAAATTGGACGTTGTACTTTGTATTGTGCGACAAAATGTACTCATTGGGCAATCCCAAAGATTGAATTTTTCTATCCAATCTGTTCCAAATAAGTTATCTCTTTTTTTCAATACGTAGGCTTTTGAGCTTTTAGTAACTCCATTTAGTGTTACTGTAAGTATTACCTCGCATAAAATGTTAAACTTTTCGCCAGTTACGGATTTTGCTGTTTTATCCGTTTTTAATAAGGTTGGCTTGTTCAATTTTCGCCAAGTACGCCAGTTAATGGTTAAAAGATCGGAACCCGAGTCAAGCTGGAATTTAATGGACTTATTGAAAATATCCACAGTTACATATTTTCTTAAATTCTATCGACAATATTGTCAGATTGAGCTTGCCTAATTTTATTTTTGGGTTTTCTCGTTCTGTTGGCGTACCAGTACGAAGTTAATGTATGACCACTTTTATTGCAATTTTTGCAATATTTTTTGTTCTTAACTGGACAGAATTTCATCCAATGCCATTTACCACAATGGTAACATGATCCGGGCGGTTTCTTTAACTTATTTGGATTTTGGTTACTGCGTAATTTAGGACAGGAGATTTGCCTTTTGTCTTTTTGAGGGGAATAGGAGGTAGACTTACTTCTGATTTTATTAATCTGAGTCACACCTGATTCCTCGATAGTGTTTGAGTCACGCTTTACAGATATTACTCTTTGACAGTCCTCTGCCAGTTTTTGGAGAGTCAATCCTTGTTCGTTCTCAAGTTTGGTCAGTACCCGTCGTCTGACTTCGGCGTCTTCTGCTGATACTAGACCTTGTGCGAAAATAATGCATTTGAAATCATCGGCAGTCAGTTCGGCTAGTTTAAAATCATTACATAGCTTGTTTACCGATGCTGCAAACGTTAGAAAATCTTGCTGGTTGTCTTTGACTGTGTTCAGGCATTTCCAACGTTTGTGGAACAAGGATGTGTTAGGCCCGAATAGTTCCGATAGGAGCTTAATAGTCTCTGAAAAATCCAATTCAGTCGTTTTCTTGGGTAGTATGAAGTCTACGAACCTACTATGTTCTGTAGTTCCCAATTTTCTCAATAGAAGACGTACCTTTTTTTTTTACTGAGCCATTGTTCACAGTCTACGTTGAAAATATCTTCGTAGCGCATGTAAAATGCCTCAAAAGTTTTGTCGTTCTCTGGTACGTATTCAAATGTTTCCATCGAATTGTAGATTGTACTCTGGGAGAATATTGTATCTTTTTCAGAGTTTGAGCCTTTTAATGCATTTACGAGTAATTCTTTAAGTTGTTTCTGTTGTAGTTCAGCATTCTGAAGCGTAATTTTTAAAAATTCCATTTGTTGTTTATGTAATTCCAAAAATAGTTGTTGATCCAAATTTAGTTTTAACATTTGGGCAACTACTTTTTGCAAATCTTCCATATTTAAAAATGACAGCGTTTTTTTTTGTTTCTTTGAAACATGTGTACTAAGAGAAAAAAAATATGGACAGACAATTAGTTAAACTAAACCAATTATATGTGTTTAGCTTTTTTGCGATTCCGTGGTTCCGTTAATTTTAAGGTAATTGCATAAATTTTCACCACACTTATTTTTTTAAAATCTTTTTTTAGAGGTACAAAAAGAGAAAACTCACCTCAGTGAATTTGAGGGGAGAATACTTTTATGCACGAGTTCAACTCAGTTACATAAAAAAAAAAATTTCGATAGTTTTTTTCGAAAACTTGAGTACAATGGTAGTACCTCGGTTCTTGTATTGCCAGTTTGTTTTATGAACAACTGTTTTTTTTCGTGTGTGGGTGTGTAAGAATTCGTTCTTGTTATTTGGACAGACTTTAATATTCCGTAGATGTCGAACACTGCTCGTCACTGATGTTTGGTATCGGAATATATTTTTTTTTTATATGTAGACGCTGGGTGCTGCGTTTAAATCGCTAATGTAGTAATACCAGCTTCAACACTGCTGTGGGAACGCGTGGAGTTTCTGTGTGTTTTCGCTGTATTTTTAATAGATTAGTATTTTTATTGCATGATGGTCATACTTACGATATAAGTGTGTATTGTTTACATGCATAGTGTTATTAGTTTGGTGTAACTGTGTATATATTTATTTATGTGTTGGTTAGAGTATTTGCACTGAGGAATGTGTAGGTTGGTGTATAAATGTATTTATGTTTTTTTTTATATTATATATGTGTGGGCGTATGTGTGGGGTGTGTGTGTATGTATATATATGTGAGTGTGTGTATATATATATATATATATATATATATATTATGTGGGAAGGTAAGGTAGATTATAAGAGTAAAGGTTAATAATTGTTGCTGTATATGTGTACGTGTGTGCCTATATATGTATGTGTGTATGGGTGTGTGTATATGTATGTATTTGTGTGTGTGTGTGTATATGTATGTATGTATGTATATATGTAAATATATATATGTGTGTATATATATATATATGTGTGTGTGTGTGTGTGGTTATATATATATATATATATATATATATATATATATATATGTGTGTATATGTATGTATGTGTGTGTATGTGTATATGTATGAGTATGTATATGTATATGTATGAAAAAAATCACGGCAGTATAATGGTTGGCCAGCATGGTTCGCTAGATTAGGTGCGACTGAGTAATGAGTTCGTTCCTCACTGGGTGCCCCTAATTTCGGCTTTGTGCCACGATATATTTGTGTATATATATATATGTATGTGTGTATGTATGTGTGTGTATATATATATATGTGTGTGCATATATATATATATCTGTATGTCCTATTTTATTGTGTATGTGTATTTATATTTAAGTATATTTCTGTTTGTATGAATGTGTTTATATATTTGTATGTTAGACTTTTGCTGTGTGTTGGTATTTAAAGGTATATTTATGTATCTATATGTTAGTACGTTTATATATGTATTTGGTTGAGTGTTGTTGTATTTTTATGTATGCATGTATATATGGGTAGTTGTTATTGTAGATTGATATATTTATATATATGTTTATTTGTAGATATGTATGTATGTGTGTATATATATTTATGTATGTTTGTGTATGTATATATATGTGTGTGTGTTTTACTAACCTATTATGTATGAGTTTGTTTGTGTATGTGTGGGTATGGAAACTTTGGTATATCATGACTGTTTTTATATATGTAAGTATGTGTGCATAAAAGTCTGTGTATATATGTGTGTGTATTTAGGTTTGTATGTATATGTGCTTGCATGTGTACTTGTTATCATAGATATGTATATGTGCGTATATGTTTATGTTTATATATTTATTTGTATGTATTTATGTATATATATGTATGTATGAGTGTATATTTATGTGTGTTAATTTGTTTTTGCTGCCGTGTATATATATATATGTATATATTTGTGGGATTTTTATCCTTTTTTTCTTTGATTAATATATAATGAAACTATTATCAACTTATATGATTAATACATATATTTATTGATATTTATGGTTTTAGAATTTTCGTTTTAATATATTAAATAATATTATTTTTAACCATTTTTATCTTTGTATATTTGCTCCCTTAAGTTATAATTCAATAAGTGGTTAGCATTTATTTAAGTCTGAAATATTTATTGGTTGTGATTTCTCATTGTCTATGTCATTGTCTGTGGATGTATGTATGTGTATATATCGGTGTCTATGTGTATGTAGAGTGTATTCACATTTAACTGTGTGTGTGTATAAGTGTTAGTTTTCACGTCTCCTTTTTTCATAAAGGGCTGTAGAGATGTTCTTGTATCCCCCCACCTCCTTTTATTTATTTATTTATTTTTTTTTTTTTAGTGTGTGTGTGTGTGTGTGTGTGTGTGTGTGTGTGTGTGTGTGTGTGTGTGTGTGTATCTAATTATGTCTGGGTGCTTATGTATTATAATCTGATTGTGTTTTTGTTGTTTTTACGCGTGAGTTTAAGACCACATTCACAAACTTTAAAATAAAACGGAAAAGAAAGGAAAAAGAAAAATATATATATACATGTATTGTCAAATGACCGGATGTATTGTAGCGTCTTGTCTTGTCGAACGTAATTTCAATGAAGAAATGAATTGAATAAACATATATATTTTTCTTTTCTCAATAATTTTGTAGTTTTTAAACTTAATTTAGTGATTAAATTTGGATTTTAAAATTGACAGTTTTAATTTTAATATTAAATTTTATCATATAATTTTATAATTATTAGTTAGTATAAATTATTTTTAATATTACACGTATTTAAAGATCTGAATAGCTATTATAGCAGGATTTCGTTGTCAAGCTTTTGAATCTTTCTATACTTCGTTTTTGATTGGTTATTCTAGCTTTTGTAACAATGTTTCCTGGAGTGTAGGATCATTAATTAATCTGAAACTTTTAAAACCATTTATTTTATTTTCAACATCATCACTTGATAAGACACAGAGTGTGTTGAAACAAAATGGCTATTTTTGTAGTGATTTTATAACATACTTATGTTATAATTTTTATAAAAATAATTATATCTGTTTCTACTTTGTATTGAGCACTCTTTTAAGAATAGTAATTGTTGGTTATTGAATTCATTCCGTATATACCAATTATATATTTTGATATATATATATATATATATATATATATATATATATATATATATATATATATTTTTTTTTTTTCTAAAAATATACATGTATGGGTATTTATATATTTTGCATATGTATGTATATTTTCCACCAATATTATATATATATATATATATATATATATATATATATATATATAGATAGATAGATAGATAGATAGACAGATAGATAGATGTTATAATAAAACGAATAAGGAACACAGCAAAATCTATGCTCGATGTGAAATTTAAAACATATATAAAAAGATTCAATATAAGTAATATAAAAAAGGCTTAAATTAGATGCCTTTCTGAGACTCAAAATCTCCTGTCGATAACCATTTTCTTACACGAGAGTCTCCATACGAAACATTTAGTCGCGGAAAGGCATATGTATTTGAGTATCGTTATATATATATATATATATATATATATATATATATATATATATATATATATATATATACCGTCATACACAGACAGACTGTTTTGCTGTTTCACAGCTCATCAGTGTGGCTAGACATCCGGTTGCCTCCAGCTAGGGTCAAAAACCCGACTGAACTGGTGTCAGTCGGAGATTCTAAGCCATCGGCGCACGGTAGGGAGGAAAATGGATTTTTAGCGTGTTTATCTTTATAAACACGCCCAGTGACCGGGAGTGACTCAATTCGCATTAGCGAAGAGTCTCGCTATATAGCTATAATAGTCACTGTTTACCAACCCACATCTCCTCCCCAGAGAGCTCAACTGAAATTAATTTTTCAGGAGCCAATATACCGTCATCCACAGACAGACTGTATTATATATATATATATATATATATATATATATATATATATATATATATAGATAGATATATAGTGAGACGTGAGACAGAGTTAGAGAGATAATATAAGATTTGGAAAAAAAACTAATATTTATATTTATTTATATGTAATATTTATAAAAGTATTTTTACAAAGAAGTATTAAAATTAAAGATCCGTTACTTACAAATGGGTTTTTTTAGAAAAAATGTCATATTTTTTTTACTTTAAATTGTTTTACTTTATTTTACTTTAACCAGTTTCGCTTTTAGTTTTTCAAAAAGTTTGTGACTTTTTATATTTCCACGTGTTGACGCTTTTGTTTGAATAAATGAAACAATCAAGCGGTGTAACTGGCTTTATATGTCGCTATCATAACTGGTTGTAACTGTTTCTATTCTCACGTGTTGACGCTTGTGTTTTAAACAAATGAAAAAATTAAATGGACCTAAATGTCTTTATATGTCGCTTAGGGTAAGGAAAATATGGTAGAATCTATTTTGAGGGTCGTGCCTCTGGTTCATGCAAAGAAGTGAGTATTGGTCTAAACTTGTTGATGAAAAATGTTTCTTTATTAATACGTTTTTTCTCGGTGGTTTTGTAGTCTTCATGGGTAGAATGGGAATATATTAACATCTGGCAGATTTCCTCGTCCGCATTCCTCTATATTTTAGCTAAGAGGTATTTTTCTAGTGTGTCCCTAATTTGTTGGCCATGAACTGTCATTTGTTTGTCAGAGTGTCTAACCGGTTTGGCCAATTTGGTAATGTTCGTGGCAACGTTTGCATATTATTATGTATATTAGAATCTCTTGAGTTGCAAGAGAAATCATTTTTGATTTTGAATTTCGATCCGTCTTTGAAATTAAATTCGTGGCATTCAAATAGGTAGCATCGTGCATACCCCGCAAAGGAGTCGATTGCGTCTTTTCACATGAGGCTCTTTAATTCTGTTCTGTGGTTTTGCACTCGTAGTATCATTTTTAATACGTACCTCGACTTTTTCGCGGGAAAACAGCATAGCACAAAGAAAAAAAAACTCAATAAAGACAAAGTTTTGTCATCAAAATGTTTGTTATTATTAAGATGAAAGACCAAAGAATTTTTTAATATATTTTGAAAACGTTGGAAATTTTAGTAAAAAATCTTGTTTTGTTTGCGTCAGCGATGGACGTAATAATTACGATGAGTTTTTGCGCTTATTTTCGTTGAGAAACACATTGACTTGAAAATTCTTGCAAAAATCAAATAGCAGACAGATTTTAATGTAACTTTCACGACGTATTCAGAAATGAATGAAATTATTTTTTCAAATCTAGGTAAAAAATATCTTTCTTTTTTTAAAGTTACAGAATTCACCGAAAATCCGCTCCGAAATTTAAAATAAAAAATACAATAAAACTATATTATTTAATTAGAAAAAACTTATAAATGGTTATATAAATAAGATTTATTAAGCACATTATTCTCTTAAGAAGATTTTTCTTCATTGAATAATGTATTTTTACAAGAAGTGTTTTCATTTTTTTAAAATTTTAATTAAAAAATTTATAATATTAAAAATCGTTTAAAATTCTGCATTATTTCAAGGCGGTTAGGTGATAATCTTATTAAGTGAAAATTACATTTACGAATCAAAACGTGAAAAGCTCAGAACTGTCGTTTGTACCCAATAATTTTAAAAGAATAAAATATTTAATCTGTAGACGTTCCCCATTTCTAATTATGGGGTAAATTTTAATTTTAACACCCGAGCGTCATTCACTGCTGAACTATTTTCTTTCAGAAATTAGTATCCGCTTCCGTAAAGCGATTTTTTGTACTTAATTTAAGAAGAAAGTTAACTTTCAAATATATGTAAACATCGACAAATAAAAGAATAACAAAAGAAAAAAAACACCTAACCCTAATTTGAAAGTTAACTTTCTTATTAAAAAAAAATTTTGTTAACCCAACCCAGTTCTGCGGAATCAGAATCAACGTTGAGTTTAAGCAAGCGAATGAGCCAATTGGAGTAAAGTGACATGCAGATTTAAATTTTTCCCACTTGTGACGAATGCAGCTATCGATTTTTTTTGCATGCTAGCATGCTAGTTAACATTCGTGTCACTCAGCTGTTGGCTCTCACGTTGGCCAATAGAATCTTCCTGCCTATTCGTGGCAGCCGCTTATAGGCTCTCACTCTGGCCAGTAGAAAATGGCCGCAAACTACATGAAAACTGCCGTAGAAGCATGAAAAAATCGATTATTTTCACTATCGATGGGAGTTGGGAAATGCAAAGTCGGTCTTGGGCTTTCCGCTAACTTGGTGTATGTGCATGTAAATCTTGGTGCAAATCCGTCGAAAATTGCGTCCGTGCATTCGTTGCACACACACACACACACACACACACACACACACACACACACACACACACACATCCTGCCTTTTATAGATAGAGATTAAACAAAAATTAAATTTTCAAGAATGCTTTTTCAATTTTAAAAATTAATTTTAAACCTTAGATATCGAAAATTCAGTGGAGGTAACTAATTTTTAGTGATTTAGCTTGTCGTTTACTTTTTATGATTGGGTATTTTTCTAATAGGTTTTTCATTTTTTGTTTGTCCTTTAGTAGGGTTGTTGGATTTAGTTGTATGTGTGTATGTTCTTTGGGTTGAAAGTTAAGATGTAAGAATGACCATTTTTCTTTTTGTTTCTTTTAGTGTGTACATATTAATTTGTTTTGCTTTTTCAATCCTATTTTTGATTAAACTTTGAAGGTATTTTATCTTGATTATTTTTTCATCTTTTTTAGTCTGTGTTCTCTTGTTGTGTTTAAGACGCTTTTTAATAACAGCTTGGCTAGGTTGACTAAGATGTTGTTACGAGTGTATTTCCGATGGGAAGAAGTACAAATGAGATACTGTCAAGAGTCAGTAGGTTTAAAATAAATATCAGTTTCTAGTTTTGTGTTTCTTCTCGTTATTAATGTCTAAAAAGGGAAGGTTTTTGTTGTTGTACTCCATAGTAAATTGGATGATAGAATTTATATTATAAGTGGATATCTTGGAAAGTCCTTGATCTATAAAGATTTTCATTCCCCAGAAAAGAAACAGTCATCTAGATATATTTTCCAATTTTTTTATGTAGTAACTGAAGTCATTCCCATAGATTTCCGAGTTTCTTTCATAGAGTTTTAGTTTATGGTATTCCGTGACTAAGTTGGCATATGTCGGTGCAACCTTTGTCGCAATGGTTGTTCCTGATTTTTGTCGGTAGGGTGTTTCCTTGAACATGAAATAGCTGTTTTATTTAAAACTAGTAGCATGGACCGGCGTTGCCCGTGCTTGATTCATACAGCAATCGCTATCACTTGACTTAAAATATTTTTGGCCTTCCTTACCTTTAAAGGAGTGCCCTTTGCCGTGCTGATGTTGCTACATGCTTTACTTCTTGCCTATCTCACACTGCGAATTTTTTCTAAGCTCTATAACAAACAATAAATCTGTTACGAAAAAAGAACTAAACAAAATGAACCCAAAACGATCAGCTTTAAAAAAGAACTCGGAACTGGAAAAACCGAATGAAGAATGGTTTCAAGCAAAAAATGTTTTGGGGAATCAAAAAAAAAAATTTTCGCTTGAATATGGAACAGAGCTTGGTACTTTAATTCAATTTAATTCAAATAATTATATTGAAGTTTCCGGCTCTTGTTTTGAAATATGAGAACTCTTATGTAGCGATGGAATCATATTTTTAAATAGATTATTATATTTAAGCTCTACTCTTGTATCGAGCACTGTATTTTAAAAATAATATCAAAAAGAACTTTGTATTATTTACCTAACGAGTTCTTTCTTATTTTCTATATATTTTCACACACACACACACACACACACACACACACACACACACACACACACACACACACACACACATATATATATATATATATATATATATATATATATATCGCTAGGATGGTCATGTTGCAAGTGACGACAGGTTCTCAAGTATAACCAGCTTAACAGTGGACACAGGATTGTTGGGCGGCCGTGACTCGGGCATAAATACAAACTAAAGAGTAACCTCTCAACTGCGAGCGAGATGCCCTAAATGGAAATAACTTGAGATATTTGGTGCCAAAGCGGTAACAGAGTTTTCAATATTGACTTGTTAATAATAAATATATCGAGCTCTATTTGTGGATCAGTTTTAATATTTTATATTAAAGATTACACTTGGATTATATACCAATGTATTTGTTATCTTTACTATATATATATATAATCACTACAAAAATAGCCATTTTGTTATAACACTTCAGGTGTCTTATCAAGTGATGGTGTTGAATGTCGAATAAAGTGTTTTAAAAGGTTCAAATCAACCAAACACCCCCTCAGGAGGGGTAACGCTGTTACATAAGCTGCAATCACCAATTATTAATGTCTTCATGTTATATATATATATATATATGTGTGTGTGTGTGTTCTTCGATATCTCTTTTTGCGATAAAGTGTAGTTTCACTCTGTTGTTTTTTCAAGCGTGGCTATTATTAAACCTTGCTGGTATGCATTGCTAAAATACGATTGACCACATTGATACATCCTAAATGTAAATGATCTAAATTCGAAAAAAAAAAAAAAAAAAAAAAAAAACTAATTACAAACTTATCCCATTCCGAACCATCAGGTACATAAGTGGAAGCACTTTGTTTTGGTCTAAAATTTGCCACTGGATTTCGCAAAAATCATATTATATATATAAAATATTTTTCTGCGAAATACGATGGCAAGTTGAGGAATTAAGAAGCCCAATGAAGAGTCAAATAAATTTGCTTTTACTAAGAAGTATTCAATACACGACATTGTAATTTCAAGAATAGAATATGTTTTTATTCAGGACTTTAATGAAAGTTTTCGCATTCACATGGACACTAAACAAGGAGAGATATCGTAATACTGAAAATATGGTATGCGTATATCGTGGGCGTCGAGAGGAAATGTAAAATTAGCTGACGAAAATAAATTCCCCCAAATAAATTATGTTTATAGTCATGGACATTAAAATGTATGTTGTGTGTCTACCATCATACAGCCCAACTTTACGCGGGATGGAGGAAGACAACTAAAAAATTGGTTTCGTCAAGATTGTTCTACTATTTTTTTTTTACAATAATTTCAACTCAATTTTAAGTTTTCTCTTCTATTATTCACCCAAGACAAGACGGAAGAGCCGGTCAAGTTCGAAGTTTCCATCAAATGCGAAGGTCAGGGTCAGAATGGACAGCGATTGGACGGAGTGCCTCGTGGGCGAGGTATTCTGACAGTGATGGATTCATTTTTTTCTGTTTTTTTTCCATATGTCCAAATGTGTGCGTATTCAACAGAAGGCCACAAGAATTCTGAAGCGTCGATACACTTCCCACAATCATGCTCGATAAACCGACTAAAAACACCAGCGAAGGGACGCAAGCAAACATGTTACAGGCGTTTCGCTGACATGTCATAACTCCCGCTGCTTATTAGAATCTAAGCTGAAACGTCTACTAATAAAAACGATTAAGCAAAAGAAATCGTCCTTTTCGTTAATACCACTTTATATAGTAGCTTAGGGAAACAGAGACAACACGAAACGTAACAGGTTTAATGAATTAAAGTGTTGGAAGAGCATAAGGAAGGGGAACATATAACAGTTGACTTTATACTTGAAGATTATATGATTGTGGCAGTCGGGGATGTAGCCATTCGTTAATCTGTCCTTCAAAATAACAGTTCTGGCGAAGAATCTGTCTGAAGGGAAACTACTTCCTTAGCAATCGAATACAAAGTAAATGATAATTATTTTCTGCTGTGTACATAGCATATCGTATTCTTGCTCGGAAGTTCTGAACAGGCGGAACTAAGGAATGGCGGTCGCCTGAACTTCACAGTAGAAATAGTTATAGAATAACAATAATACATCAAGGTTTTGTCTTTAAAAATGGAATCCCGATCTTTAAAATAACTTATCGTCTACAAGTCCGTGTCATCGCTCTTGATCTTGGACAAGCTTGACAGGTATTCAGTGAGCAACTTTTTTCTAACACGCGATATTTAGATTATTTCACCTTGTCATATTCTCTTGCAAAGAGTTCAATTTTATTTTGCTTTCGTTATTCTATGCAACTTTTGCATATTTTCATTCTCTTACAGATTTCTTCTCAATGTTTTAAACTTATTTAATTTTCCTTTGGTTAATTATTACCAAACACTTTTTATCAGATGTGAGCCTTATTTTCAGTATTATGGTTGCCTTCGGATCTTCGTCTTCATGCTGTGTTCACGAAAACAGGATCATTTTCATGACAGTCGTGTATAACCACTGATATTACTCCTAAAACTATATTATTGAATACTTAAAGCTTCATAGAAAATAAATTTTTTTTTTCAATAAGTTTGCATATTTCTCTTGCTCGCCACTGTAGCTAGCTGGCTAGCTAAATAAATAATCAGATAGAAAATTTAAAATAATTCTACCTTGATATGATTCTCAGATGAAAAGGCGTTCATTAAAATAATTTTTACTTCCCACTAACAAAATATACATTAACGAGACAAGAATAGATTCACGATAAAACGGATGATGTTTACTTTATCTCTGTAATATTTTTTAACTTCATTTAACTGATTTCAATTCAGTTTTTGTTTAATTTTATATTTATCTGTTTCAATGTATAGGTATCAAACATTGTTTCTGTATTAATTTAGTAAGAACGTGGATTACTATTGAGGGGTTCTACCCTTTTTACACAAATGGACTCAACCAGTATATAGATATACTACTGCTACATGAAGACCCGAGAGACGAGAGTAAGACGAGAGCAATAGAGGGTGAAGGTAACAGACAGACAGACAGACAGACAGAATTTACTGCTTATAAACTTCGACCTTGCCTACCGAACGCTTCTTTGTGGCCGAGTCGGTTAAGGCACGTCAGCGTAACTGACCCTTCCGTATAGGATGCAGGTTCGAATCCTGTCAAAGGACGAATATTTTCTATGAAAATTTCTCGGACATTCAGGCCGGTAAATGTTATTTAATACTGCTTATTATAAACAGAGCATTTACTTTAATACTTGTATCTATAAAAAAAAAAAGAACGTTAAACATAAAAATGTCTTTAATAAATAAATTGTCGGACTTTGTCCATTTCTTAATATATGACGCCATTTCTTTACATTTGATACGCCAGAGCAGTTATGAATGTACGAGATTCATGGAAGATTGAAGTTTATAAGCAGTAAATTCGACCTTGCTTACCGAACGCTACTTTGTGGCCGAGTCGGTTAAGGCACGTCAGCGTAAATGACGCTTCCGTATATGATGCAGGTTCGAATCATGTCAAAGGACGAATATTTTCTATGAAAATTTCTCGGACATTCAGGCCGGTAAATGTTATTTAATACTGTTTATTATAAACAGATCATTTACTTAAATACTTGTATCTATAAAAAAAAAAAAGAACGTTAGACATAAAAATATCTTTAATAAATAAATTGTCGGACTTTGTCCATTTCTTCATATATATATATATGTATTTATTTATATATGTTTTTTTTATGACAAATTTCTATGTATTTATTTATACATATATGTATTATGCCTTTATTAATATATATATATATATATATATATATATAATAAAAATACATAATATATATATATAATATATATATATATATATATATATATATATATATATATATATATATATATATATATATATATATATTTGGTTGGATTGATGTGAGTTTGTGACCCTGGGTTTCACGCTTTTTGCGATCGTCAGACAAACTGATTATTTTTTTTAAATTTGGGTTTATGTAGATTGCGTGTATTAGTGTTATTATGGGAGTGGGGGGAATGTCATCGTGCTAACGCAAACATAGATGCATGTCCATTACATCAGATGAGGTACGCAGACACACATACACACTTGCTCGTCCATCAGGACTCATACGTATATAAACATATGTGGACAGTTTCGAATATGACATATGTATATATACGGGTGGTGTTGTGTCTATACATACGCATTTGTATGTTGAAATTCAAAGATTGGAAGTGTAGCGAAAATTTCTCGTGAATGTCTCGTGAATGTATACATGTCAACAATCAGAGCATTTTCTATTTTTCACATATATATATGATATATATATATATTTTCACACACACACACACATATATATATATATATATTTTCACATATATATATATATATAATATATTTTTTTTCTATTCACACACACACACACACACACACACACACACACACACACACACACACACACACATATATATATATATATATATTAATAAAAATACATAATACACCACGACGACGATACGACTCGGAGATTCATGCCTGATGAAATATTCAGGTACTGGTCATTCTTTACAGTTTGGTTAATATTTCCGGTTTCGAGAGTTCCTGGTATTGTTTGAATCAATTATTACTGTTGTACTTTCGACCATTAATAAAGTCGTTATCAAGAATATACAATTCATTTTTTTTGTCTTTTTATGAAACTCTGGCTAATTCTGGCGTTCCCTGATTTACAGGAACCAAATTCAAGTAACTTGAAGGTGGCATCATTGATAACGGTGAAACCGAGGTTCTACGTGATTTTTCTTTTATACACTGGATGTTATTTAAAGAAGTAAGGGGGTAACAATGAAAAGATTTGAAATAGAAAAATTTTCCATTTCATTCGATCAGAAGGTAAATCTATCTTCCCTTCTTTTTTGCTTATTTCTTAATTACTTTTTTTTTTCACAGAAACCAAGTAACGCGTCTCCGATATGCCTTTTCTGTCTCTGTCTGAACACAGTCCATTATTTATTAGGTATTGGCAAGTCGCAACGCATGTACGTGCAAAGTAACACAGGGACGAGCAGAATTATCTATCTATCTATCTATCTATCTATCTATATAGTGGCGGAAACAAATATTCGTACACATGCAAATTTTTAATTTATTGTATTTTCTACTAATGAAGAAACAATTTTATGTAATTAATTCTACACAGATGTATAATAACTAAATATTCATAGAAAACAGAAAAAAATGATTCAATAGAAATAAAAACCATTTATCTATTTTAATCGGTAGAAAAGGTATTCGTATAATACAAAAAAAGAATACATAATCTTCATTTAATACTTTGTAGAATATCTATTATTCACTTCTACAGCAACCAACGTCTTCTTGTAGTTCTCAATTAATGATCTCCAAGTTTTAGTTGGTATTTTGTTCCATTCTTCTTCTTCAGACCCGGGGTGTTTGTTGGAGCTCTCGATTGGATTTGGATTTTTACATAACGCCACGGTTTCTTTATTGGGTTTAAATCTTGGGAATAAATTGTCCACTTCAGGATATTTCCATTATTTTCAGCAAGCCATCCCTTCGTAGATTCTGCGGTGTGCTTAGGATCATCATCTTGTTGGAAGGTCCAATCAGCAGAAAGTTCAAGGTTTTTTTCAACCGAAATCATTGATTCCAAAATATTTTGATATGCTGCGGCAATCATTTATTCTACCATCTATTACTGATATATTACCAGTAGCTTTTGCAGAAAAACATCCAAAAAGCCATGCTGCAGCCTCCATCAAATTTCACTATTGGAATTGTATTGTTTTGTTTGAAAGAATCGCCATATTTCCTCCATATACGAGTTCTAGAATCACATCCAAACAACTCAATTTTGGTTTCGTCTCTCCATAATACTCTTTTCAAATACGATTTTTCCTTACCGTTATGTTCCTGAACGAATTTCAACTTGGCATCTCTGTGTCTTTGCAATAACAGTGGAGTTTTACCAGGGAAACTAAACAGTAGATTCTTCCTATGAATCTTATTGTTTATTGTTCATTTAATGACAGATTTCTGATGAAAACAAATCATTCTGCAAATCTTGACGCGTAACCATTAAATTTGACGCATAATTTCCTCGAAGATCTTAAATAAAATCTTCCGTGGTTCACCTTTTCTTTGGATTTGAAATACCTTGCAATGAATGAAATAAAGGTAGTAAATGAAATATTCAGGTTGTCTGTGATTTTCCTGTAACTTTTACCTTCTTTCCAGAGCTTAACAATCAGGTTTTTTTTTTTTTTGCGAATTTGTCAATTCTTTACCACTTGCCATGATGGTAACCTGTTTGCACGAATATGAATTACAGAACATTTGTATTTTTAGGCTAAAAATAACTACTGATGACATTATTGGAACATTCTAGGATATCCCACTTGAATAATGTAGAGTAATAAAGCGATTAAAATATTTAAAAATCTGAAATTTGCATTGTACGAATACATTTTTCACATATTAAAATGCATAAATGGAATTTATTTCTATTAGATCAATTTTTTTTGTTTTCTATGCATATCTAATTATTATGCATCTGTGTGCAGTTAATTGTATGAAAAGTATATTTATTCATTTGTTGGGAATACAATAATTTAAAAATTTCTAAGTGCACGAATATTTATCTTCCCTCATTTATATATCTGAGATGAGGTATTCTCATTATTTACAGTATTTACATTCTTCGGACTGTTGTCCTCATCTTTGCTGCCATATTTCTCGACGTTTCGGACGTTGTACGCTCTGCCCTTCATCAGGTGACTAGAATTTCGTTCACCTGGTTAGATTGTCCTAGTTCGACCGTCTCGGTCATTATCAAAACTCGGATGTTGACAAGGTCGTCTTCAAGGTTTTATTGCTTATATCCAGTTCGTTTTCGAATGCTACAATTCAAATTAAATTGAAATATACGCAGTGAGTTATGAAGAAAAAGTTTTCACAGATCTCAAATGCACTGTTAAAAGATATCGCAAAGATTTTATAAGGATTTTGATTATTCTATGCGCTGCGATGAAATATATCTTATGACGTCTAAGTGATCACTATTTCTATACTATTCACTATAATATTCACTATACTATTTTTCTATACTGATCACTATACAGATCACTATTCAGTCGTTAATTTTCGAGCGAGCATTATCAAGTAAGTACTATTAGTGAGAGTGTCATTCAAAGGCGTCCGACACCAGTATTGTTCAACGGCGTTACTATAGTTGTGTCTGCGATTACAAAGTCTCTACTACAACGAGCATTGCGATAGTAACAACGAGTATTCGTTGACATTACATAAGTGGCAACGAGTGTTCGTTGGCAGAAAAAATGGTATATATATTTCTTATGGGACATTTAATGTCAAAATCTAATTTTTAGTGAGCTTGTATATATATGTTTTACTTTGTTTGTATATATATGTTTTACTTTGTTTTTATTTTTTAAGTTTTCTTTTTACAAAAATCTGTTGCTAGTAATGTTTATTTTTTATTATTATTGCAGGTAAGTAGGAAAAGTTATTGTTATACTTTCAGTTATTTGACCACACTTTGAGCATTCACTAGTTACCCATAGCTGGGAGCGTAACAGGTGCTCCAAACCTCAGGTTAGGATGGACTTGAGAACAACAGCACTTAAGAGGTGGTTCCACACTCCTCAAATCATCATTGATGCCGGATGTAGTTTATTGTCATGCCCAGGGTGGTCATAATTAGATCAAATAGTAAATGACAAATGAGATGATTATTGCAATTGTTAAGAAATATATAGTGGATCCCTCATATATATGTATCATGTTATCCACAGACGTATTGTTTCACTGTATCACAGCTCATCAGTGTGGCTAGACAAATCCTCAAGCCTCAAAGAATCGAATCCCGAATGATTTGGCATCAGTAGGAGATTTTACCCCTGAGCTATCAGCGCCCAATAGAGAGGAAGGCGAATGTACCCCTTCTTCGAATATACACGCCAATGGCCGAGGGGGCTCAGTTCATAGAAGAGCTATATATATAACAGTCTCAAAAGACGTAAAAGAGCAGCACATACCCTCAAACGAAATTCTGCAAGGAAAATAACTGAAATTTATATGATTACATCTATGATGTGTCTCTCATACACGTGGGTGTCGCGATATTACAAGAACGCATCCTCCATTCACAGGCTTCACATTGTCAACAATGATAAAACAGCCCTGAATACATTACTGGTTAATGTTTACTGTTCGGCGAAGATGACAATCGTTTAAATACATATGCCATAGTTTCTTCAATTGTGTGCAGTGTCCCAACATTTAAACCACTTTTATTTCAATACACACTATACAGGATTACACAGCAGACCTCAAATTAAAATTATTGCCGATAACAATTTAAGTTGCTCAATTCTTTATAAACTAATGTGTCTGAGGAAGAAATGATTTTAGATTCGTTAACCGGATTGATGAATTGTAGAGCCGAGTTCGAATTCCAGTCGAATCCATTACATTCATTTACGTGATAACACACTTGGGAAAGTTATGAATCCTCTTCTTTTACCCCAGCTATTGGTAAATTGCAGGACAGACCGGGTTCTGTAACCTAGGATGGCAACTGGTCTACCGCAGAAAGAAATGGCAACCTACTGCGGGAAAAATCTGCCTCATCATGGCACTTAACTGACTGAGGACATTGTCTTTTGTAGTCCTGGGTATGACGATAAACTACATCTGGTACTAAGGCCTCTGATCGGGTGATTGTAACTCTTGAATTGTGTATAACCACTTCTAAATTAACGTCGTTCCCAGGTCCACCCTGACCACAGCTATGGATAAATAGCGAACCCCCCAACAAAAACGAAACACTATGAAAGTATAAAAATATTTTTTATAGTAAAATACCAACAATAATTTTATATATGAAATGACCAACAATATCTATTTAGAGTAAAATTACTAACAACTCATAAATCAGCAGAAAAAAATCTTTCAAATCTTTTAATGACATTAATCCTAATATCCAACAATTTCTTAAAACAAAATATAATTTTAACAAAACATAAAACACACATATAATGTAATATATATATATATATATATATATATATATATATATAATTATTTATTTATAAAAATATGATTCCTTCGCTACATAAGAGTTCTCATGTTTCAAATCTTCGATATAATGATTGGAATCGTCAAAAAAAAAAAACAATGTTAGCTAATTATGACAGTTTTATATACACAAAACCCTTTCAGGAAAAATAAATAAATAAATAAATCTACATAGACACTTAACAGTTAACCAAACTAGACGATGTCATCTTCCGCGTTAAATTTAGACACCCCAACCTTAACATGACTTGACCTCTTTGAATGTAAATGAGATATTGATACAAATTATTAACCCTTACACCCCTTTTTTTTAAATAAATGATCTAGCCTTTACCATAGTAATTTTAATTTTAATAATAAAAACGCGTAAATTTCAAGAATTAGTTATTCCAAAACTTTCGCTTGAAGATGGAACAGAGCTTGGTACTTTAATTCAATTTAATTCAAATAATTATATTGAAGTTTTCGGCTCTTGTTTTGAAACATGAGAACTCTTATGTAGCGAAGGAATCATATTTTTAAATAAATAATTATATTTAGGCTCTACTTTTGCATCGAGCACTGTTTTTTTTAAATAATAAAAATACTAAAGAACTTTTGATTGTTTACCTTACGAGTTCTTTCCTATTTTCTATATATTTTCACACACACACACATATATATATATATATATATATATATAGTAATGTCCATACAAACATGTATATGCACAAATGCTGAGTATCATTTAACAGGTATTCAATTGGGAAAGCAGAACACAACACAAGATATCATATTTTTCTTACTTCGAAACCTACCATGAAAATCAAATTTCGGCATCAAATGAGCTATAAGTAGTTGATATACCGTTAAGCAAATCAAATCGAATAAACAATAATTGAGAAAACACGGATGTTTGCTAATAGTTTTGCTTTTATTTTTATATACAGTGAGGTAGTATGATTATGCCTGTTGCCATCTTCTAAAATGCCAAGTAAAAATATTCTGTTATTAATATTAAGCATTATTTATCTTACACGTGTTAGAAAACCTGCGTAATATTTGAGAAAGGTCTTGCGTAAAATATAACAACTGTGAAATATGTTTGTCTTTAAAATAAATAAATTCTATATAATTTTGCTGCTAGCTTTGTGTATATTTGCTTCACTTTTATTCATACGATTCTGTTTCATTCAAGCACTAAATAGTAAGATTTTTTTTAACATGGGGGAGATAGAAAACACACATATAGACATACACGGGCACAGAATTATGTACGGAACGAAACCTTTTAACAATATGAATTACAGAAACGTTGTAGCTAATAGTCAGAAAGAGACAGGTGGAATTCTATCAACACGGAATGGGGAAACAAGGCTAGCATAATGCTTTACTCAAAGCAGCGGAAAGCAGTAAGAAACATGGTAGGTTTCAACAAAATGTATGGAGGAAGACTTATCACAATGAGAAAGCGGAGCCAGAATCAGCGAGCATAGATAATAGACACAAAAGTCAGGAAGCTAGAGCACCATGATCGCCTACTTCCTGATTTTTATATATATATATATATATATATATATATATATATATATATATATATATATATATTTTTGCATAACTTTAATTATGAACAAGCTGTATTTAGAAAAATATGTCAAACTGTAAAATTTCTGAGAATGAAACGCGTCACAAGAAATTTTACATTTTACATTTTCTCATATATATTTATATATATATATATATATATATATATATATATATATACGCATCCTCGTTTTTGTTGCCATATTTATCACAACGTTTCGGCCGCTGTACGCTCCAACCGTCTTCAGGTGGTTGGAATGTCGAACTGAACCCTTTATTTCGCTCGCTGGGGTAGACTGTTCTAGTTCCACGTGCCATGTCTAATGGATATCCAATTATCAGTTATCTCCTGTTAATTCCCCTCTCCAAATTCTCCACCACTTTAACCAGGTTTTGAACTCAAACTCTTTGGAACCTGTCGCTGGATCTAACTAACACCTTTATTCACTGTGCCATGTGTCCTTCAGGACAGATCTAACTAACGCCTTTTTCCACTGTACCATGTCTCTTCAATATGTGCAGGTTGTCTGGCTGTCGGTTTCTAGGAACGGAGGTACCTGTCTGGCCATCATACGTCGTAAAAAAGTCCCTGGGAGAGTTCACTATATATATATATATATATATATATATATATATATATATATATATATATATATATATGCATGTTTTGTGTTTTGCTCATGAAACCTTATTACCAGAAACACATTTATTTGACACGAACTATATCTAATGATGATTCTCGGTTATAAATATCACTATCGATAGGTACCAGAGCATCAAAAACATATATATATATATATATATAATATATATATATATATATATATATATATAGAAAAGATATATATATAATCCGGTGTTCTTATAGATATTTTTATTTTTACAAAATAGTGCTCAATGTAAATTCACAGAGCATTAATATTATAAGTTAACTGATTTAAAATATGTCTTTTCGCTACACAGTTCTAACCATGTTTCAAAAATACAAGATAAAAGCTTCGAATTTAATTTTGTTATTAAATTAAAGAGTTCCATTCATCCTCAAGCGAATTTTTTAAATTACAAAATTAAATTCGAAGGTTTTAGCTTCCATTTTGAAACATTGTTAGAACTGTGTAGTTTAAAAAAATATTTTTACATCAGTTAACTTGTAATATATATATATATATATATATATATATATATATATATATATATATATATATATAAGTGGAAACTGAGGTCAACACCAAACGGTGGCAATCTGTTTTATGCCTGAACGCAATCCTCAGATCATGTGTTTGGTATTTTGGCGCGACCATATATATATATAAATATATATATATATATATATATGCTGGACACTAGGTGTCTTTGAGTGGTAATGTCTTTGTATTATCATAATGGTTATTGGGTAGGCGGTAACAGTTATGTTATAGTAGGAATAATTGCGGATCCGAATACAATTTATTACTGATTACTTATTTCTTGTTGATGATTACTATTGCATTTACATGTGAATGGATAAATGTTCATTTTTATTCAGAAAAAATATATATATAAATATATATATATATATATATATATATATATATATATATATAATTACATATAGAAAAAAATAAATAATTTCTCTCTATATATATATATGTCATTTGCTTACGTTCAGATACGCTTCGAGCAGATATGAACGTTCGAGAGAAATAATGGGAAGTCAGAAGACACATATTTCCTATAAGATTTTTCGGACATTCAAACCGGTAAATGTTGTTAATACTGTTTATTATAAACAGAGCATTTTAAAATATTCGCATCAATAGAAATAACATCTAAAATAAAATACATTAAAACATATACATATGTGTATGTGCGTGGGTGTGTGAGAGAACTTATGTTTTTATATCAGTGAGTGAAAACGAAAGATCATTTCTCACCATATTTGCTAAGAAAACGGTTACTGCCACTGCTTCCTTTTTTTTTTATAAAAGTACGGGGGAACCTTATGAACCGGAAGCTGCTCGTGATTGGAATATAAAGGCCTGAGGAGTCGCAGTGGATTATGGAAGCGTTACTGAGAAGAGTTGGAGATGATGGATGGCAAACAAGTCGATATCAGATCAGTATCGACTAGGTCGACGTCAAGAAGGCGAATGATTCCGTAAGACCCCGGATGATTCTCGGTTATAAATATCACTATCGATATATATATATATATATATATATATATATATATATATATATATATATATATAGATATATATAGAGAGAGAGAGAGAGAGAGAGAAAGAACAGTAAGATATATAATCCGGTGTTTTTATAGATATTTTTATTTTTACAAAATAGTGCTCAATGTAAATTCACAGAGCATTAATATTATAAGTTAACTGATTTAAAATATGTCTTTTCGCTACACAGTTCTAACCATGTTTCAAAAATGGAAGATAAAAGCTTCGAATTTAATTTTGTTATTAAATTAAAGAGTTCCATTCATCCTCAAGCGAATTTTTTAAATTACAAAATTAAATTCGAAGCATTTAGCTTCCATTTTTGAAACATTGTTAGAACTGTGTAGCGAAAAAATATCTTAAAAATTATATATATATATATATATATATATATATATATATATATATATCTCACCATGTTTTGCTGATGAAAACTTATTACCAGAAAAAAAAACACTTTTATTTGACAAGAAATATATCTGATTTGGTTCTTGGGAATTAAAATTTATTTTTGATGGTGTTAGTTACGATAGATAGATAGATAGATAGATAGATAGATAGATAGATAGATATGAATAGCAATTAGGGACGGATTTAGATTGTCTCGACAGGTTAATTATGACTGAATAGTGAGTTCTATTTTCAGTGGCTGCACCTTAATTTTGTCCTTGTGCCAAATCTAAGCTTCGCTTAAAAATAATTTGGGCACATCGACGTGGTGCAATGGTTAGTTAGCTTCTCTCGGTAGATCAATTACGACCGAATAATGAGTTCCATCCTCAGTGGCTGCTCTACACATTCGATCTTGTAACAAATGTATGCTACGCTTAGAATATCATTTGTGCACATCGACGTGGTGTCATGGTTAGCAATCTAGTCTCGCAAGATCAATTACGACTGAGTAGTAGTTTGATACTCACAGTGAGATGCATTATCTCGTCCGTGTGTCACAACAAAGCTATGCTTAGTAAATCCATATATGAACAGAATTGTATAGACATGTATGAAGAACAACAGATAGATAATGACTAGTCTGAAATAGATCCAAATATTCATACAATTGTGTCTTCAAAGACACATGGATCAAAGGATAAAAGCGTTTGGCTTAATCCATTGATTTGACCCAAAGAGTTTTGAGTTCAATAGAGATTAACAAAAACTTGGAGGGTTAAGATAACTGTGCTATCTGGAAGAACTAGAACAATCTACCCTGGTGGAACTAAAAACAATTAACATACACTTCAGAGATAGATAGATAGATAGATAGATAGATAGATAGATAGATAGATAGATCATGAACAGACGAAAGATAGATAGATAGATAGATAGATAGATAGATAGATCATGAACAGACTGAAATAGATAGATAATGACTAGTCTGAGATAGATAGATAGATAGATAGATTGATAGATAGATAATGAACAGACTGAAATAGATAGATAATGACTAGTCTGAGATAGATAGATAGATAGATAGATAGATAGATAGATAATGAACAGACTGAACTAGATAGATAATGACTAGTCCGAGATAGATAGATAGATAGATAGATAGATAGATAATGACTAGTCTGAGATAGATAGATAGATAGATAGATAGATAGATAATGAACAGACTGAAATAGATAGATAATGACTAGTCTGAGATAGATAGATAGATAGATAGATAGATAGATAATGGAAAGAGATATGTAGAGAGATAGGTGCATAGATAACATATTGCTTAAAGATCTATTCAAAGCATTTTATTGATATTGTTGAAAGCTTCAGAAAATTTGCAACTTATTTCATACAGTAAAATAAGTTTGTAAAATCTTCCCTCCGTATGGATGACCAGCGTCCAAACTTTAGCATTCTATGTGTCTCCTTCGAATGAGATCCTTTACAGGGAACTATACCTGATTACAATTCTTTTTGCTCACTTCCAGCAGAAGCCATCATTAAGATACGTTACTTTATTAATATGAGCAAACATTCCTTTTTCTAAATTGGAATTTTTTCTTAAATTTCTACCGATGTAATGACCAATATGTGACTAATATCAAAGCTTTCAATAAGTGCATAGACAGTATTTATTCAATAAGCCATGTATAAAGCATATTTATTTTCCTCATGTGTTTAGAGACTTATAAACATATCGATATACATTCGGTAATTATATAGTTATTCTAATGCATCAAAATGCATCGGAGTTGTTCCTATGGTAACGAAGCTAAAGTATAGAACGCTCGGAAGGAAAGCGTGTCCAGTGTGACCGTCTTAACACATTACAGATTTTCCATCAGTGACCATAATGCTTGTGCAGTAATTTTTGGCCAGGTACAATATTTTCTCTGGTCTTACAAACACCATATTTCACTGATCATCCCTCTTGTGATTTTCTTCCTTTCTAATAAATCAAATCTCAAGAAGAAGGTTTCAAGACGTCGAGGAAATCCAAGATAATGCGATGAGGCAGATTTTGCTATCCCCAAAAATGAATTCCAGGAATGGTTCCGTCATTGGTAATTACTCTGGATGTGTGTGGCATCAGAAGTGGATTACTTAGAAGGAGATTAAATCAGAATTGAGCTTTTTTATTGCAGAAATTCCGATACTTTTTGATCAGACCTCGTAATTTACTTAGTTTTGTAATATATAGTACTTAAAAGCTGCTGAATATCAAGGAATATTTAATTAACTGTATTTTTTAATTGACTATAATTTTTAAACAATATTCCATAAATGTTACTCAGTAGCCTAGAGTCAAAATTTATTAGAATTAAAAAGGACTGGATATTGTGGAGAGCTATGATCATCTAGGTCCTGAACGCACACGGTACAGAAGAAGAAAAAGAAGAAGACGAGGGGGAGCAATACAAGAAGAAGAAGAAGAAGAAGAAGAAGAAGAAGAAGGGGAGCACAGGGAGAAGTACAAGAATAAGAAGTAGAAAGGAAGAAGAAAAAGAAGAAGACGACGACGAAGGGGAGCACCGGAAGAAGAAGAAGAAGAAGAAGAAGAAGAAGAAGAAGAAGAAGAAGAAGAAGAAGAAAAGCACAAGAAGAAGAGGAAGAAGAATAAGGAGGAGAAGGAGAAGGAAGAGGAGGAGGAGTAGATTAAACCTGGAAGCAAGAAATGTGTTTCTATAGAAGGATACTGAGAATACCATGGAGGGAGCAAGCAAGTGTCGAGAAAGTTTTAAGAAAAATAGCAACAAAAAGAACCTGTATAATCAGAATCAGGAATGGAGAGCTAACACATAAAGTGAAAGGATATCTTAGAAAATCTTACCTTTATGAGCATATTGAATGCAAAGCAGGAGAAATTCGCAAGCCATGTCATTGAGCTTGTGTGAATGGATGTTAGAACTGGAAATGAAAGCATTAGTAAAGGGAATAAAAAAGTGTTAAGGGTCACGAGGGATAGGCTGGATATGAGAGCTCATGGTCTGAAGGGACGCGATACATAGAAGCTATGAGTAGCAAACAATCTAGAACGGTGTTTCTTAATTCAAAAGCCGTGAAGAAGGCCATTACATTACCTTTCTTAAAGATTAATGATTGGAGAGGCATAGCATTAAAATTTTTAACTAATAATTAACATTAAAGGGTTAGTTATTAAGGGAAAATATATTATAATTCTGCCGGTTACCTGCGTTATACCCTGTAATAGCTTGTGGGTAGTAATATGTTTTATGGTCGACGGGGATGTTGTTCATAATGACGGTCGTCTTTGAGTATTGAATCCAGAGGTGAGCAGTGAATATTTCGAAGACAGTAGGGAAGCGTAGTTCAGGTTAGCAGTGGATATCCGGTAAAGTAGCAGAGCGTACTTTAGTAGTTCTTCCTTCTGTTCCTCTTTGCCTGACAAGTTGGCACTGGACATTCGGAGAGAATAAACAAAATGGCCGCCTTTATGCACGATGGATTTGAATAGTCTACGTCTTCTGATTGGTTAACCTTCTATTGGTGGACTACAAAGTGAGTCAAGTCATTTGGGCTAGCTCACTAGTTACATATATACACAAAAAATCTGCAACAGGGGGTACGAAAATGATGTAGGGTTACTGATATTATAGCAGCAGAAATTAGCCTCATTTTTACGGAGATAAAAGCATATTTGACAGGAAATATAACGTATAGAAATACAGGAAAGAATAGTAAATTGTATGTTAATTTCAAACATTTTATTTACATTTTTGTGTGTGTTGGTATGTGTGTTTTTGGTTGTAATTGTTTCATGGTACATGTAATGAGTGGACACGACATATCACAGACAGAAGTCGAACACGTGTTGCCCGTACCAAGGTTCGTGGTGAAAAGATTGAATTTAACGTCTTTCGGCGCGATGTCCATATTTCCGGCAGGAACAGTGTTTGTTGCATGGCATAGTATTTTTATTATTTTTGTTTTTTATTTCATTTATATTAAACAAAGTTTAAATATTTTTGTTTTATTCTATTTCAGTTATAATTTTCATTATTATTATCATTTTATATTTTATTTTTATTTATTTATTTATGCTAATAATGTCCCTAAAAGCTTCCTTGTTCCCTGCGCAAAAATTCTTGATATATAAGCAGCAGATTGAGCAAATCACTACCTCTCTTGATTACTTCCGGTTTTCTTCACTCTGGAGAGCGACTATTAGCGGACGTTGAAACTGCAGATATGTTTTTCTAGAAATAAATATGTATTCAAAAATGTCTTGTAGAAAGTATTTATGTATTCCATTCCCTGCTAATATCTCAGAAAAATAATTTATCGTTCCCTTTTGATTTTGAGGAAAGACGGGAGGAAAAGATATATCGGAAATATCGCTTGGTTTTAGTGAAAGAAAGAAAAAAAGAAAGAAAGAAAGAAAGAAAGAAAGAAAGAAAAAGATAGAGGAGGTGTCCTGATTTTAACGCTGTCCTGATTTTAACGTCTTCTTCGGTGAAATGGAAAACCTAGCAACCTTTTAATGTTTTCATTTGAATCCGCTTATTTCTTTAAAGCATGAAATAAGTTAGTCAATTTGGTAAGCCGAACATTTTAACAATATCATAGAATAAAATCTAAAGGTCTTTTATAGTCGTGAAACAATCAAGCTGCTTATTCACTCATCAATGTAAGAATTATAATTCTTCAGATAATTCAAATAGGAATCTCGTGAAACTTACGGATACCGCTAGTTGTAATCAACTTTATGAGGTTTTCTTTTTCTTTAATTATTTTAGCGTATACTTTAATAAATACTTAAGGAGAGAAACCTGCATAACTAAGATTTAAACTTTTATTTTTATTGACACTTTCCTCAAAATCAAAAGTAAATTTAAAAAAAAGAAAAATGCCATTGATTCTCATGCCGTTTCTCTATATAAATATTCATTAACTTCAAAATCAATCCACGCAAAGCTTCAACACTCCGTTGCTGGCCGCCTACATAACTGATGAATAATGAGTCACTGGACGAACGAGGTTACATTAACAACCTCTGAGAAGTGGATTCGCTTTGAGGCCATTAATAAAGATTAATATCATAGACACAAGATTTACAACCACCGTGAAATCGTCTGAAGATTCTGTATTTATGGTACCTTCTGATGGTCATAAACTATGGCATAACTCTGACAGGTCTGCTATCAGCATTCACCCTGGAGAGAAAATAAACATTTCTCCCTGTAATGAAGACTAGGCTTGTATTCGCTACTCTTTGAAAACTTTTCTCAAAGGAGAAATGGCGCAACTCAAGTGGGACAGGTGAAACACGTGCCTTGGGGATCAAATTAGAAATCGGCGCCAGTATGTACAAGAGGAAAAAAATATCAGGATTCGAAAATTCGATGTTTTCAGGAGGTGCTGTTTTTAATGTTTCCTACGCGTTAACAATGCAAGAAACGCCTCTAGTAAAGTGGAAATCTACTGCGAAGGTTTTCTTATAGCTTAAGATCTTTGAAGAATTAGTCTGAGTTGAAGAAATGCACGTATTTTTTTTCTTCTATTTGTGTGCGTGTAAGAATCTCAGTTCTAATAGTGTAAAAGGAGAATTTATAAAAGAATTCAGACTGCAACCAATTTTCTTAAGTAAGGATAATGTTCACAAGGAGAAATCTGCTCGCTAAACTCTTACAGTGAACTCTGTCTAGGATCGAATCGATAACACATCTAACGCTAAGAATATGCAAGATATAAATATTTAAAATTTAAAAGCCAAAGTTTAACTTTCCCACCGCAATAAAACAGTCTGTCAAAAAGATGCTTTTTATCCATTAACACCGCTTTTATAATAACTATCTTCACTCCCTCGTCATGATTGTTGTTTTAAAAAGCGATGATTAGAATTTAATAACCCAAATGAAAGTTAATTCATACATTTTTTTTTGACCTTTGAGAATTTATGGAAAAAATATTAAACGTTATTTATTTATTAGATTGTTTATTTATACTATTTATTTATTGTATTGTTTATTTTCAAGAATAATTTTATATTTAAACTTTTTAAAAACTGGATACAATTGAAATACAATGTTTATCATTTACTAATTTAAAAATAAATAAATATGAAAATATTTCTGTCCCAAAACTTATTAAAAGTACTCAATATTAAAAATATATGAACCAACTATATTGAGATCTTTTTCATTTACTATTTTATAAAATTCATCAAATCGTCGATGGTTTGCCAATCATTCTAAAGAACACAATTCGTTGTAAATTTTGAGATTATTATAAATTTTGAAATAAAAAGATTTCTTTTCTAATTTATTTCTTTATAAAATTTTGAATAATAAAGCTTTATAAAATGATAAATAATAAATGTCACATTGTACCTGGTTATACTTTTTTATAATCTTGTAAATAATCAATGTTAAGGGAGTCTCGTTAGTCTAAAATATTAGCGGTGTGAACAGAAAAACCGCCCTTTTGACACACCTTTCTTTTGCTGACGCAAAGGTTAAACATTACTCTTTAATATTTTATAGTTTCACTTTTTCTTCAACTTTGAAAAGCCTATAGAATACAATTTCTCTCCATCATTTGAATATAGTCCCAAAATGATATAAAAAAAAGCTGCAATACAAATGCAAAAGGATATATACCTATGTTTTTGTTATGGTCCGGTTCCTTGTACCACGGTGAGAGTCCAAGGTAGAACCAATAAAGAAGAACTCGAATCCGGATATGGAATAACACAGATATATTACATACAGGAAGTAGAAAGTGTTAGTACGAACAATCAGGTTTAGTAGTAATTGTCTGAACGCGACTCTGTTTCGGACTGCCTCTGACTCGACTGACTGACTCGCTCGCTCTGACTGACTGACAGACTCCTGACGGACCTCACTCCAGACTTCAGACTGAACGGTATTTAGGGCATCATGTGGCACAAAGCCGGTTTAACGTGGGATCTCCCAGCCTGTGTGCTCGGGCAAAAATATGCCCTTTGAACCCGTATAAATGGGTTCAGGGTCGGTATACCTCACCGAAAGAGACTCCGCCCTTCGGCGTAGCTTCGTTCGGGTTCCTCCCTGCCCGAAGGCAGAGAGTTCAACCGATCAGCCGGTCAGCCGGTCGCCCGACTTCAGACTGAACGGTATTTAGTCACCCCCACCACCACCACGAGGGCATCAAGGTCGGTTTAACGTGGGATCTTCGAGCACGTGGGATCTCCGAGCCCGTGGGCTCGGCCAAAAATATGCCCTTTGAACCCGTATAAACGGGTTCAGGGTCGGTTTACCTCCCCGAAAGAGACCCCGCCCTTCGGCGTAGCCTCGTTCGGGTACCTCCCCGCCCGAAGGCAGAGAGTTCAACCGATCTGCCGGTCAGCCGGTCGCCCGATTTCGGACTGAACTCTCTGATTCCTCTTGAGGCGCAGTATTTATTACGTATGGAATAGTCCATTATGTTATTATGGGTAAGGTACCATAACAGTTTTATAGATTGTGCAAAATCTTTTGATAAATTAAAATTGAAAGAACTCTTCCAATTGTTAGGTAAGCTTGAAACATTTGGGAGGGTTATTAAAATAATCCAACACCGGGAACAAACTGAGTGAAGACGAATAAAAAACGAATTCAGTATATACAGAAAAATAAAAACGGGTGTAAGAGAACGATGTATCTCCTTACTGGATTTATTAAACTTTTACATTAAAGAAATCCTGAGAGAATTAGATTCCTGCCAGGATTCATTATTAACAGCATAAGATATGCAGATCACACCGATTTGATAGCAGAAACAGAAAGGAAAATACAGGAGATCCTACATAATGTAGTAAAAGATAGCGAAAAGAAATGAGTTTAATTGTAAGAAGACAGAATGTATGGTTGCCAGAATAAAGCCCAACATGCGAATTAGATGTTGGAGATGCCAGACTCAAGCAAATACAAACATTGAAATATCAAGGAATTGTTTTAACAGTCGATGGAAAGTGTGACACCGAAATCCGAAGGCGCATTGGAATAGGGAAAGATGCCTTCCAAAAGCTAAGCAAAGTATTAAGAAACAACAGAATCAAAGAAGCAAAGAAATATGCCGTAAAATCTTATGTAATATTGATCCACCTATATGGAGCTTTGCGCTGGATAGTCCTCCTCACGGATGATAAAGTGACTTGAGGCAACAGACATTCAGTTATACAGAAAAATACGGAGAATACAATAAACCGAACATGTAAACAAAGACGAAATCTCAGAAAAAATGGCAATAGAATGATTACTTACACTTAACATCAGAAAGAGACATTTGAAATTTCTAGGGCACGTAATATGAGAAAGCAGTCTTAGGAAATTCGAGACTCGCATGATATATTGAAGGCAATAGAAACAGACGAAATCAGCACACATCCTACCTAACAATCACGTGTCAATGTTTGACAAAATCTGGTTTAACGAAAAGGAAAGAATATTAAAATCGAACAAGGAGTCGAAATTGTGCGTATGTTCAAATTCAAGAGTAATTTACAATACGCTATTGGTTTTTGAATGTGTTATGGTCCGGTTCCTTGTACAACGGTGATAGTCCAAAGTAGAACCAATAAAGATGAACTCGAACACAAGTATGGAATAACACAGATATATTACAAACAGGAATATATACAGAGAAGTAGAAGTGAACAATCAGGTTTCAGAGAGAACAATGTAGTCTCGACCAGTATCACTATTCCAATGTCTTGCAGTAATTGTCTGAACGCGACTCTGTTTCGGATTGCCTCTAACTCGACTCTTGACTCGACTTGAACTACTGACTCCACTTGAACTACTGACTAACGATATTCAGTCCCCCCCACCACCAGGGTGTCATGTGGCACAAGGCCTTTTTAACGTGGGCATTCCCGAGCCATTAGGCTCGGCCAAAAATAGCCCATTTAAACCCGTATAAACGGGTTCAGGGCTGGTTTTACCTCCCCGAAGGAGACTCCGCTCTTCGGCGTAGCCTCCTTCGGGTTCCTCCCGCCCGTAGGAAGAGAGTTCAAACCGAGCAGTCTGTTCAAAAGTGAACTACTGACTAACGATATTCAGTCCCCCCCACCAGGGTGTCATGTGGCACAAGGCCTTTTTAACGTGGGCATTCTCGAGCCATTAGGCTCGGCCAAAAATAGCCCATTTAAACCCGTATAAACAGGTTCAGGGCATTTATTTCCCCGAAGGAGACTCCGCTTCCCGTAGCTCCTTCGGGTTCGAACGGGAAGAGAGTTCAAACCGAGCAGTCTGTTCAAAATTGAACTGAGGATTTATTGCAACAAAGGTTACAATTGTGGCACAAGGCCAAAAAAAAAAAGGCTGGTCAACACTAACTATCTTATACCTAGCTAATCTGACTCACGACCCATTCATACATTACAATTTACTCATTCACCACAAGAACTCATCCGTCACCAATCAATCCTTCATGCACCATAATACCTGATTCTCACCAGGGGGACCTATAAAACGCTCCCCTAAACCATAAAAATTTGATGATACATAAATAATATATTTAAAAATCTAATAATGATAGGATGCAAGGGAGGAAATGAACCCAATAACAAAATAAAAAATAACACAAAATACAAACTAAACATAACACATGAGTAGGGACCGACCAACCCTCAAAAAGAGAGGCCGCTGTATTCTGCCCAGGGGACAGAATCAAGAGCCTCCTGGGAAAAGGAGAAAATATTATGCCGGTTCCTAAAGCTGACCCAGTCGAGATGAAAAGTGGGGGGCCAAAACAAACTGGGGAGGTTGGGAATCTCGACTTGGACCATAACCAAAAAGAGCGGCCGGGATACAGACCAGGAACAACACTCGCTCACCTTAATACACTGAAACTTCTAACCCAACCAAGGGAGGGTTCCACAGGAAGCCAAATGTGCGCTGTAGGTTGACTGAAAAACAAAGGCTAGCCCTGGTCACACGAACCAAGCTCGCCTCTTTTACCCACCTTTCGCTGAAGACTGTCATGCTTTCTATCAGATCTAATCTTCATCTTGAGCTGATGCTTAAAGAATTGGATCCTTTTTAACTTCCTCCATTCGCGTCGTCCAAATCCCATCCATTAGCCATCAGCAAAAAAACCCATTTGTTTCCCTCCGGAATACGGGGCGACACATTGTCACGCGTATGCGCGATCAATCCGCTGTTCGAGACGAGCCGTCAGCTCGCCGACATGGTCCCAAGGGGCGGACCTGGGGGCAATGGTAGAAGAGCCGTTTTGAACCAAGACCACACCGTTCAGTTCAAAATGAAAGCCTTTGTCATTGAGAACTGCCTGAAAACTCAACAATAATTCACCAATAGGGAGCCCCCCTCCGACAAGTCGAGCGGTGTCACTAAACCACGAAGAAGACCTTTTTCACTGGACGGGGAATGGCCCCCAAGGCCAACCGACACTCGCGGAGGCCGACTCACCCAGGGTCACGACGGCGCTCAGCCCGCGAGATGGGGATTGATGGTAAGGCTGGGAAGGCGAACAATCCCCCTCCAGAATCGGATCTCCTCCAGTCAATGCGCGGCGTAGGAAAGCCAACCTAGAGGCGGGTTGACTCAACAGATGGGCATTCCCAGCCCCCCCATGACACGGACGGCAGACTCGTCTGTCGACCCTGTTCACGCGTCCCATCCATAAAATGGAGGACTCCGCCCTTCAGAGAGGAAGTACGGACAATCGATAAAGAATCAGGGGTTAAACACACACCTCCGCCCTGCCCTTAGGACAACCTCCGTCGATTCCAAATCTTGCAAAATCGACCTTTGCTCACTTGACCAATTCTTCTCCAGTCAGGTTCAAAGAATGCGGAGGACGTGCGAAGCGGCGGAAGATCGAATATTCAGGCACCCTAACCGCAAGCCGGACGACTTGTCGCGGTTTATCTTGGCTCCTGTCACCTTTTCGTACCGATCAAGCGCCTTCTGTTCAATGTCGCTGCGGCCATTACGTCATCGGCGTACGCAGAAGCCCCGGCTCGAGACCCTCCAGGGACGGCGATTCCACGTGGGGCCGGACTGCCGGTCTCATCCTTCAGCCGGCGAAGGAACAACCCGTAGGCGAAGCGGACAGCCCTGACGAACCGACCTAGGCACGAACGCGGCCACCTGTACCACCGCACTGGGGAGCGATACAGGAGGCTGATCCCGAAGGAATCCAGCGGCTCCAGGCCCAAGGTAGCGATGGGCGTCAAAGCCTGGACTGATCCAAATTGATCAGCGGTTCCGTCGTCCGCCTCTATGAGGATCAGATGCAGGTTGCTTGAACCAAGTCTGCTCAGGTCAGTTCAAAATCTTTAACTCTGTGAACTGCTGACTTTTTAACAATGGTGATTCATTGGGGATCACCCCCAGTTGTTGAACACTGGGTGAATCATGCCTGGCAAACCACCGGGCAAAGGCCTTTTTAACGCCCTGGGTGATTCCCTAAGCCATTCGGCTCGAGCCAAAAAAATACGAAACTCCTCCTCACGGAGACCATTTGTAAACCCTCGTATGAAACGCCCGGTCGTCAGTGGCCAGTTTAACCTCCGGGGACTCGACTTCCCGCCACCTCGACGAACCTCTTCCTGCCCTGCGCCCAAGCAGCTTCGGAAGACCTCCTTATGGGTTCCTACCGCTCGCTATTCCGATCCAGGGAAGAGCTAAGGCTATCTTGAACCGGGTGTGACTAGCTTTAAGTGTCTTCACCTTTTCAGCTCTATTCGAGCCGTTGCTGAAAAGTGAACTGCTGACTAACAATATTCAGTCACCCCCGCAGCCATCTAGTTAGCTGGGAAGGGTCCAGTCATTGAACTTGGCCAGCCAAGGCCTTTTAACGCCACACGGGCACAAACCAGTTTGTGGTCCGTGTAGCCCATGGAACGTAGGCCATTAGGCTCGGCTCTTCTAACTAACATCCTGTCAATTTGAACCCCGTATAAACGGGTTCAGGATGATCGGGCCGAGTAATTTGATCAGATCTCCCAGGCTGCGATCGACTCCCCGCCCTTCGGCGTCCAGCCCCCTTCAGGTTCCAGGAACGGCCCCAACTAAAAAGAGAGTTGAACCGAACCACTTTTCACGGCAATATCAGTTCAAAAGTGAACTGCTGACTAACTCCTTGCCTACTCCTGAGGCGCAGTATTTATTAAGTATGGAATAGTCCATTATTATTATTATGGGTACGATCCCATAAAAGAATGAAAAAGTCAATTTTTATAAGCTCTTCATATATATATATATATATATATATATATATATATATATATATATATATTATTTTATATTTTATTCTTTTCAGTATATCAAGGAAAATCGTTTATAACGTAAATTTTGATTTTTAGACGAACAGAAAACTTGTTGGGCATCTTGATATTTTTCAGAGCATTTTTATAGCTTCGCAACATAATTTCGTTGCCATGTCTACGATTACAGTCTTAGCAATAAACATTGTCGCTTGTCTCTATATCGACAGAATCTGTTTTTCTCTCAATATCTGAGAGGAATCTTCGGGAAAATGTACCGACTGAAACTGGCTAATTCATCTTTAGCATGTAAGGACATTTACATATTGTCATGCGTCCTTACCTATAACTACAGAATGAACTCTTCCTAACACTATGTATACTACGCCTCTCAAGAGAAAGGGTCGATTCAAGTCGATATACCTTCGTTATTTCTGCTCTTGTGTTCGTGTTGTTCTTCCTTGGTCCTAACCTGGACCATAACATATATATATATATATATATATATATATATATAGGAAATTTTATGACAAAGTAAAAAACTTGACGTGTTTCATCCTTTAGGACTTCATTGGACTAATTCTTTTATGTTGTTATGACTCCACATGAGCTCGACAAATGGGCGCTGTGTATTTTAGAATTTTTCATTCATTTAGAGTATTTTTCTTTTTCTTTCCAACACTTTTGTAAGCAGGTATTCTAAACTGTGATATTAGAAGATTTGCCAGGAATGATGAAACGTTGTTAGCGCCAATTTACTGTAGATGAGCTTGTGTTTAGGGAACTTTCTAGACATTTATGTCGTAGTGAATTATTTTTTCCTTTGATCGTCGGGGTAGCATTTTTTATGTCAACGTTGAGGACAGTCTCGTTACTTTGGGCATTTGATGTATTATTTTGTAAAATGTCCATTTTGTGTGCTTTAGATTCCTTGATGTTTCTCCTTTGTATTTTTTGTGACAAATATTACAGGCAATAGCAGAAACTCCTCCAAAGACCTTAGCTTATTGTTTTGTTTAGTATTGTTAAAACTCTTTTATTATTTTTGATGTAATTTTTTTTTTATTGGGTTTCTCAGGATCGACCGTTTTTTTTGTTTTGTAATATTTAAGAATATAAGAATCAATGTTTTGTCTCAATCCTTTGTGGTGGCATAACATTAATATGATTTTTAAAAAAAATTATCTTAGCAATTTTTAATTACTAAGATAACGAACTGCTTCATTGATTGTGGGATCGGTGCTGAAACACCTATATTCGAATTTCTGAAAAAGAAAAAACTGTTTCATATGTACCAGCATGGGTGCATTCGAATCTCAAGTTTTCAAAATATTAATTAAAATCACTGGAATACCTCCAGTGAAAAATCATTCGTTTGGATGAAGAACTGATTGTTTGATATATAACATGTAACTGCTGATACAAAATCCTGTTGACCAATATTCTGATACAAATTTTTAAAAGTGAAGGTTTTGTCCTTTTTTTAGAAAATGTGCCAACTCATCATTTTGCACATTTCGCACAGAAGCAGACGTTTTATTTGTTGTTCTTGGTTTTGGTTGAGGAATAGGTAATGGCAGATGATCAATTACTGATGGTAGATTTCTGGGTCATACTTTCCCTCTAATAACAACCGTTTCATAACCAAATCGAAATTGCCTTTCACAAAAACAGCGTTTGGTTTGTCAGGGTTGTTGTTTCGAGGTAGAACCGTTAACCATCGTTCCCACGCTTTCGAAAACGAAATACACGAACCGCATTTTGGTCAACATAATTACCACGACAACCATCTTGACCATTTTCAGGAAGATTTGGGGTACTGAAATTAAAAATATTAACTAAAATACTATTTTGTAAAAATTACATGGTGTATCTAAAAATTCTATGAAAATTATATTCTAAGGTCTAGTGGGTTGGTCTCAGAATTTAAAATGTAAAGTTTGTTTGAATGTGGGAATCTTTTAGAGACTAACATGGATTAAGAAATGTCAGGATAAATGAATTTGGGATTCAGTCTCGGGAATTTTAGAATTTGGAAAATTTAATTTTGGATAATCGTATTTTACTTGGGGTAGGTGCTTACCAATCACCTACTTACCCTATTAAATACGATTATCTAAGAAAAATTAACAAAATTAATATTTTACGGTATATTTTATTTAAATTGACTGTAAAAATATTAAACTGGTTAATTTTGTAATTTTACTAGCATTATTGTTAAAAATGTTTTATATTTTTAACAACAATGCTAGTAAAATTCAACATAGATTTTTTACATACCCGTAAATAATTATTTAAAAAAAAAATAACGTCATAATATTTTGTTGTTATGAAGAATAATATCATAGAAAAAATATTAAATTATTTTTTTAAATGGGAAAATTTCTGTGTATTAAAATAAGAAAATTTTCAGTGTGAAAAGTTACATTCATTTTTTTTTGTTTTCTTAAAGACTGCATACTTTTTGTGTTATAAACAAACACAAATTATTCAATAACAAATTAATTATATAATAAAAATATTCATTATCATGAAGAATGAACGCATAAAGAAAAATTTAAATTAACTTTTTGTAACAAAATTCTTAATGATGAAATATATTTTTGTGAATTTCACTGTTTAAAATAATCGCCAAATAAGAAAAATGAGAAAGACGATATTGACAAGGCAATGTCGACTCTTTTACATCTTCATGGTATATTTTTAAGAATAATTATAAAATAACAAATTTAGTATTGAATTTAATTTTTGATATTAAATTCATCTGATAAATCCTTTAATAAGTGTCGTTTTTCATTAATTTTGCAGTGAGAAACATTTTTATTTTTTAATGTTTTCTATTTATGTAAGATGTTCAGAAAACTTCAACATACTTTTGAAAAAAATAGCTGTTAAAGAAAAACATGAATTATTCATAAAAAATAATTTCATACCTAATGTGGTCATTGTTGAAGAAAAATAAACAAAAATATTAAATTTAAATTAAATTTATGTGATAAATTCTTAATGACAGGTAACTTGTGAATTTCGCTTTGGAAAAAATTGTTGAAAGAAAAAATATGCAAAGTTGAAATAAAATAAATGGACTTTATACTTAGTTCAGCTTCTTAAATAATAAACCTCAACTAATCCAAAGGAAAAACGTAAAAGTTTCTTTAAAAAACATTCTTAATCCAATTTCAGCAACAAATTTCACCTGTTAATCATCCGCCCCCAGTCGCCAACTGGTCTTAACTCGATTTCGAAGCCAGAGTTAAGGAACATATATATATATATATATATATATATATATATATATATATATATATATATATATATATAGTTTATTCAAATTTAGGTAATCCGTATGGGTAGACCTGAGGAGGATGATATCCAGAGAGCTCAATGTAAAATTCAGAGCATATATGTTTGAATAAAAGACAGACCACGTTAAGATTCCATGTCATAAGCTATTTCACCATAACCCCTTTAACAGGGTTCTGGATCATCAGACTTTACTTCCAAAAGCTGAAATGAAAAATGAAAAGAAAATTCACAGGTTTTTACGGACCTCATCAAATATACGCAAAGTTAACGAAGTGAGGAAGTGAGGTGGGAGAGAGGATGTGAGTGTGTCATATGTATCATTTTAGTTTTCTATTTTAACCCCAGTGTGTCGGCTGGATGTTGCTCAAATTTAACGCGTCTCGTCTCTAGATAAAGGTGGTTAAGAGGTGAGCGATAAGAACTACATTAAAGGGAGACGTTACAATAACCCCAATAAATTACACGACAGGTTTCATTCAAATTCTTAGACGCTGTCAGTTCGTGTGTGTATGTATGTGTATACGTATGGATGTGTAAATATATATATATATATGTGCGTATGAATATATATGGATATGCAGATGTCCGTGTGTGTATATGTATATATGTAAGTATAAGTATAAATGGAGATAGGGATCCATCTATTTTTTCGCGCGCCCGTATTGCATCCCTTCCTTTCATATTTGACCAGATATAGTAGTAAACAACACCTTTTGTCGCCGACGTGAGGAAGTTTACTGGCTACTGCTGATTCCAGCTAGAATAAGAGTTTGAAGTTTTCCCGCGCATTCTCTGACGTCACTGACAAACTTTGTTTCTCAAGTCAGTCGCGGCCTGTTTCCAGAAGAAGAAGGTTGACTCATTTATTTCGTGCCCCCTTACCCATACGCGGGCCAGAATATTTTTCCTGTGATTGTAACTTGTTTCGAACAACATGTTTGAACCTTCCTCCATTTTTCTACTAGGGAACGTAGAGTCTACGACACTGTCGGCATCACACTTTTAAGACATTTGAACTTTCCTCCGTTCACTACCATGGAACGTAGAGTTTTTCTTCACTGAAGATTGATGAACTTTTCATACACCTCTTTTGATTTCTAATTTTTACGAACCAGTTTAAAAAAAAAAGATAACATTACACACACATTATTAAACCTCGCAGTGAGTATTTTTCCTTGTTGTGTACGCATACACCTTTTGTACAAGAAGACTATATTCCAGAACCTTCCTTCTGAAGTGTATGTGTGTGTATATATATATATATATATATATATATATATATGTAAATGAAATCATAACAAATACTTAAAGATCCATTTATATATATATATATATATATATATATATATATATATATATATATATATATATATATTATATATATATATTTAAAAATCAGGACAAAAACTTAAAGATCCATTTCAGTTATAATTTATTATTTTATTTTGTGAATATTTTTATATTAACGAATTAAATTATAACCGAAATGGATCTTTAAGTTTTAATTTATTTGTTATTATTATAATGCTCATTTACATTGAGCTCTCTTTTGACTTATCACAAATTATATATCTATCTATCTATCTATATATATATATATATATATATATATGTGTGTGTGTGTGTGTGTGTGTGTGTGTGTGTGTGTGACCCACAGACAGACTGTTTCGCTGTATTACAGCTCATCAGTGTGGTTAGACATCCGTTTGTCTCAAGCCAATATCGAAAACCAGCCGATTTGGCATCAGTCGGATATTTTTTCTGCATCTATCATCTCCCGCCAGAGAGGAAGGTGAATTTTTACGTATTTATTTTGAAATAAACAAACTACTTACTCAGAATTCTCAATTCATAGAACAGCTTTTGCATCAGCAGTATCAGCCTCTGTTTAAAATTCGCTCTTTTCCTGCTAAAGTGCTCGACCGATTTTTATTTTTTCGGGGGCGTATATATGTGTCATCCGCAGACAGATTGTTTCGCTGTATCACAGCTCATCAATGTGGTTAGACATCCGACTGCTTCAAGCCAGGATCGATACCCAATATATATATATATATATATATATATATATATATATATATATATATAACAACATTATAGATAGATTTAGGGATGTTTAGGGATGAATTCTAGCAAATAACTAATTGTTATGGTCCGGTTCCTTGTACCAAGGTAGAACCAATAAAGAAGAACTCGAATAAGGATATGGAATAACACAGATATATTACAAACAGGAATATATATACAGAAGTAGAAATTGTTAGTACGAACAATCAGGTTTAGTAGTAATTGTCTGAACGCGATTCTGTTTCGGACTGCCTCTGACTCGACTGACTGTCTCGCTCTGACTGGCTGACAGACTCCTGACGGACTTAACTCCAGGCTTCAGACTGAACTCCAGACTTCAGACTGAACTCTCTGCTTCCTCTTGAGGTGCAGTATTTATTACGTATGGAATAGTCCATTATGTTATTATGGGTAAGGTCCCAAAATAATACTAATAAATAAAATGAATAAACGACATCCAGTAGCAAGGCCTCTTATTTCTAGTTTTTGATTTTAATTACTGTTCTTACCAGGTCCATCCTGACTCGAGGGGTGGGGTAGTATCTGTTAGAGTCTCAAGTATAGGCAAATACTTAACCCGCCACCAGGTGCCAGAACACTATAAAAGTATAAAAATACATTTTTTATAATAAAAATACAAGCAATACAATTTCATAGTAAATAAAAAATTACCAGCAATACATTTAAAAAATAGCAACAATTCATTTGTGGAAAAAATTACCAGCAATACATTTTGGTAAATGAAACTACTAATGCTCCTAAGAAAATTAAAATATCAGCATTAAATGATCTATAATATTTTTATATGTCATTAATCAAACAAGTTATTCCGATGAAACTTCCTCTATGGTACCTCGATTTTACGGATTTAAGTGAAGTAATAAACAGAAGTCAAGGTCTCGTCATTTTACAGTTGAAATAGCTAGATGTAACCGTAAGTTCTATGCTAATAGTTTCTTCTTACGCACTTCTTGCTTGTTGAATTCTCTTCCGGTTTCATGCAATTGACTTTGAGCTTCAAAAATTTAAATACGATCTCAACCGTTATCTTCTGTCTTCTTAATTACGTTTTATGTTATTATCTCCTTTTAATAGTGACATATTTTCATTTTCTCCCACACGTTGTAACCTCTTTTGTGTTAGTTGCTTTATCTTAGAGTGAAGTGATTGAATAAACAGAAATTATCACTGGGAAACCTGAGCCTAAGAATTGTACTCCTGGATGTTAGTATTAGCCATGCTGACGGAAGGAACAACAGGTTCCCTGTGTTGATTAAATTATAGCAATTTTGATTGTTTTTAAATTTACAAATAATTCCGTAACGCACTTAATCACTGATTGGAGGTCCTTTTCAAGACAAGTGGCCAGTTTTACTTTGTCAGTATTTGCAGGTTGAAAAATTAGGTTGAAACTGTTTTGCACAGAACCACTTATGAAACTACAATTATTCTACATAATTCCCTTACAAATATTTCTTTCAATTATTTATACGATGTCAAATAGTAAGAGTCAAGAATAGGTGGAAACCTGGGGTTATTTGTTTAAATTCGTTGCCAGGTCGGCTTTTGGTCGATCGTTCTTTCTCAACAAATTTTCCAACGGAAGATATAAATAATAATTACGATTTGCTGAAGATTATATTCTCGTTGAAAGTACTTCAATCAATTCAATATCTGCAATGAAAAGAAAATTGATTTTGATTCCGACAGTTTTTGGTCGTTTTCTCGAACAGTTTATTTATGCAACTCAGAACATTCGCTTTCTCATTATATCTTGTTGTTTGTTCAACCGATTCGCACCCATGAGAAAAGCGATTTCTTAATTACAACGGACTAAATCATTATAATTACAAAGAATTCCATTTTAAGTCCAACGGTCTAATGGAGAGAAAAGCCTAATCGCATTATGAGCAAAGATTCTGTTGCATCGCTTGTTCCAAATTCGATATGGGAGAGTAATTTACCAAGTGCCAATAGCAATGTTATATTTACATGTACCCCGGGGGAATTGTAAATTGTATTCTCTTAATTTTTTTATTCATTCATATGAATGTATAATCAGTTGGTAAGGTTAAGAAAGAATAAAGTAAAGCATGCATTGGGGAAAAAAAGAAAAACAAGATGGTTGTCACGAGAGAGACAGAATAACAGAGCAATGCAGAAAAGAAATCTATCGATGGAAAGAAGAAAGAAACGTTTTTGTTTCTCGGTTTTTCAAAATGATTATTAAAGAAAATAATAATCAGAGCTGTTGGATAAGTGAAAGCATCCATAAAAAAAAACTCAGGTCAGACTTTTTTTAATGTCTTGCCCCTTCAGAAAGAACGCAATAACTCTTCAACTACCCTTCTTCTTTTTTCTATTCGCTGTGTCCCTTCAGAACGACGGTGGTCATATCTCTCTATAATTTCTTCTCCTTTGTTAGTGCTTTGTAATAATTTTATCTGTAAATAATCATATCGATGGCCATAGCAAAAGAGATATAGATTTCAAAAGTATTATTAGAAAATATACTTTTAAATAAAGTTTAGATAAGTAAGAGATTACCTTAAATATTTGCCACTACCATGTCGATTCCTGACATTGGCGATCATGACTCCTCACAGATTTCCTTTTTTTTTTTTTTTTTTTTACTAGGCGTTAATTGTTATGAACTCTTGAAACGTTTTCCGTTGAGTTCTCTACAGCGTGGGAATCCAGAGTTACCCTTATGTTAAGCTGGTCTATAGCGTCCAATCTACTCTGCTATTAACCCATACAAAATGGGAGTAGCATTTGGGTGAAAGTGAATGCAACACACAAGGCTGGGATCTGTAGGCGGTTCACCATGGTCTTTTTCCATGCTGACAATCATTACGCTATGCCATGAGGAAAAAGAGAAAGGAAAACGAGAAAGAGAAGATGGAACGAAAGAAAACAGTGAAAATAACGAAAGAAAGCAAAGAAAGAAAGAAAGAAAGAAAAAAAGAAAGAAAGAAAGAAAGAAAGAAAGAAAGAAAGAAAAAGTGTTACAAGCGGGAGATGGTTAGAGGTGGGAAAAGAGTGTTGAAGAGAATGTAAAACGAGAAAAAAAAAAAAATGCAACGAGAGAAAACAGTGAAAGATCGAAAGAAAGCCAGAAGAGAGAAAGGGAGTTATAAAAGAAAGAAAGAAAGAAAGAAAGAAAGAAAGAAAGAAAGAAAGAAAGAAAGAAAGAAAGAAAGAAAGAAAGTTACAAGCTGAAGATTTTTAATGAGGTGGGAAAAGATTGTTAAACATAATGGAAAACGAAAAGACAAGAGAAAATAGAACGAGAGAAAACAGTGAAAAGAAAGAAAGAAAGAAAGAAAGAAAGAAAGAAAGAAAGAAAGAAAGAAAGAAAGAAAGAAAGATTTACAGGGGGAGATTTCTAAAGACGTGGGAAATGATTGTTAAAAAGAATGGAAAACCAAAAAGATTAGATTAAATCGAACGAGGGAAAACAATCATTAGAACGAAAGAAAACAAGAGAAAATAGGCGTTATATTAGAAAGAAAGAAAGAAAGAAAGAAAGAAAGAAAGAAAGAAAGAAAGAAAGAAAGAAAGAAAAAAAAAAGAAAGAAAGAAAAGAAAGAAATTTAAAAGCGGGTGATTGTTAAACAAATTAAAGATTGCAACAGAAGAAAAAATACATTGAGATTATAATAAAAAAAATAAATGGTAAAAAGAAAAAAGAGGAGGAAGGCAAATGAGAAGAAGTCAAAGTTAAAAGAGAAGAGGAGGAAGATTGGTTATATAAACAGAAAATTCGTGTAAAATCAAATAAAATAAAGACAATCAATGAAGAAAAAACTTACTGAATACAGCTGAAAGAGATGCGTAAAAACTAACGATGTCTAAGAAGCCAGTGGATAAGAGTTAAGAAACCAATTTATGTGATTGTCCAACTGACAGTGCTGCTTCAAAGTACAGATCTTTTTTTAAAATTAAAGTTCTGTGTAATTAAATTTAGTTCTTGTATCACGAGAATAAAGGTAATCTTTTGGTTCATTACAAATAAGAGAGGAAAATGCACCAAATTTCCTTTCATTAAGATTACAAAATGCCAAATTCGGAAAGACTGAGAAAATGAAAAAAAGATTCTACGGAATTAAATATCCATTTATTTTAGTAATTTAAAAAAAAATTCTACAAGATTCAAACAGAAATAGATCTTGCTTTGTAGATGAGTTATTTATGCATTTCCAGATATCCTCTTTCTTGTCCAGGGTATCACGATAAACTAAATCTGACAGCAAGCCCTCCAATCGGGGAGGTTGGAGATTTTGGGGACCGTGGACACCACCTCTTAATTGCTGTTGTTCTAAGGACCACACTGAGCCGGAGTGGTAACACCTGTTGGGGTCCCAGCTATAAGCAAATACTCAACAAAAATCAACTTATAATATATAATTAATTTCGGTATTAAATAACCCATAGAGGTTTTGATATGTTGCTAAACAAAATCAACCAACCAAGATCGGCTTTTGAGATGGATAAATTAGACGATTTCGAAAGCTGATTTTCCAAACGATATATATTACTTTGTGTCTAGTAACTTAGTTGCCTCTTCCCCAGCGCGACCTGATGGCTCAATGGTATGATGCTAGCGCCGTTTCTTATTGGTCCGGGTTCGATTCTCAGAATCGATGAAGGATGCGCACATCTGATGAGTCCCAAAAAGCGACGAAACGGCTGTCCATTGTTTTTCTGCATGTCTGTGAGTTGAGGATTCTAGGTCTAGACATAATGAATTATAATGAAAATTATGTTAATTACCAATTAATTATATACACCTATGCTAGATCCAGCTTCTCATGCTCTGTGTGAGATGGATAAATTATCGTCTGAAATACTTAAATATGAAAATGGTACTTTTAATTTTAACGTTCATATTTATCAAGGTTACGCAAAAATATCTTGAAATAATAAAAAGTAAATTTATTCAATAAAATCGACATTGGCTTCAGTCACAGCCCTTCAGACAACTTCGGAATCTCCTGAAACTAGGCAGTCTCCTTGTTGAATTTGGTGAATGTTGTCATGATCCTTGCCTTCCGTTCATCTTTAGTCTTACAAGAAGTTTTATTGGTTCTTAGTTCAACTGCGTCCCAAACTGAGTGATCAAATGGGTTGCAGACTGGGGACTTCGGTGGTCAGATGTAAGGGGTGATGTAGTTGTAGAAATTGTTTGTCAGTCATGACTGGGTTCTCCTGCTTGTGTGACATGGTGCAGAGTCCTGTTATCAGGCATAAAGTCAGCCACTAACACCCTGGCTATGAACCTGATTAAATTGGAAGGATCGTTTTCAATCATGGACCTCACCAACAAATTCAGGAGTTCTTTTTTGTCAGAACGATCTGAGCGAGCTTTTCGAGGTGCCATATCTTCGTAATCACCACTAGACTCATCTAACTCTTTCCGAATCCTCTGCACTGTCCTCATATTGACACCCAAACACTCTGAAATATTTGTATTGGAGCTTCCAACGCGAATGTCAAGGAATACAGCATGCCGTTTCCAAATTTCTGGTGGGGGGGATTGAGTCATGTTGTTCTTTTTCTCCCAGACAGTTTCCAACTGACCTATTATATTGTGCCGTCTACAAAAATCATAAAAAAACAATGCGCATGCGCGAAATTAAAAACCTTTTTTTTTTAATTATTTTACAGCGGCCTTACAAGCATTGGTCTGCATCTCTAGACAGAAAAGAGATTTACGTCATCATCCCTTCCTTCCTTCAACTGAAGAAGGTTCATCCAGGATTGATCAAGGTCTCCATAACAGCCTACAACACAGGACGGAACGAAAGATCTCTTCACGAAGAAAGCGCTTTTGTGAGCCAATTTTTTACATTTTGACATATCCGGGAGAGTAAGCCGAGATCTTAAAGGGTTAAATTTAAAACCCGTTATTATGACCTTTAGTAGTTGTATGAAAGTTTTTAGAAAAAATAAAACTCCTCAGATGGAAATAGTTGAAATATCTTTTACGTTCTGCTGGTAAGTACAAAATCAATTTATTACATGTTTGATGTTAAATGGCAAGGAAGAATACCATTGCACTTAAAATTATTAATAGTGCAATTCAAGTACTATTGATTTATGTCTAAAGCCTCTACTGTTGTTCCTATTGGAAATAAAGTTTCTCTTTCTTATTCATATAAACATCGAGCATTTTGTCATTTGTTTCCTTTCACTACTTCTGTTTACATGGTTAAGACTTTATATCGGACTTGTTGTTGCTTGTTCCCAGACGGAAATTTCTCGATAATACACTACAAAATCTCACCCCAATACACACACACACACACACACACACACACACACACACACACACACACACACACACTATATATTGTTGTTTCTAGTATTATCGCCCCATAAACGACTGAGATCGCAGGCGTCAATTTCCAATTTATTTTTCCGATATAGCTGGAGCACCTTACAGGATAATTGCACGCTTTTCCGCGGCCGCTGCAGGAGAACGTTTGATAATCAAAAGAATGTCCGATTATACTCTGCCCACCCCCCATCCATTGGTTTGGAACGAGGAAGATTCTCAAGCGTGCGCGCCTAGATATTTTAACACGCCCTCATGGCAGAATAGTCAGTACTTGTTATATACCATACATTAGAACACTAATGGGTTTGTCCCAATCCTCATAAATAGGTTGAACACTGTTGTAAGTGAGGGTAATATGCTAAATAGTCCACCACTAGCAGTGGTTTACCTACTTCACGCCGCTGGCGAGTATTGTATTTTGTTAATGTTGTAAAGATTAGCGTTTCATTTCCAACCTCCATTTTGGTTATTCCTCATTCAGTAACCTTTCCTAGGTTACAACAGTACTAAACTAGAAATTAAATACAAATTATCGATAATTCTTGAAACAATCCATTTTTGATCTAAGTAATCCTGTTTATTTGTTTAGCCACATATCAACTCCTTATGGGTCATTTCATTCTGAAATATAATTTCTGGGGGAGTATTAGTAATTTTCTTTTTAAAATGTATTGCTGGTATTTTTTTATTACAAAAATGTATTGCCGGTATTTTTGCTATAAAAATGCATTTTTACACTTTTATATATTTTTATTTATTTATCTCAGTTTGGGGGTTAACTATATGCCCATAGATGGGACCCTAACAGGTGCTACCTCCCCGGATCAGGGTGGACTTGGGAGCAATAGCAATTAAGAAGTACTTCCACGCTCCTCAAAATCCACTATCCCGATCAGAGGCCTTGCTGTCGGATATCGTTTATCGTCATACCCAGAATGTACGTAATCGGGTAGCTGTAGTGTTAATGACGTTGTCAATTTAAATGTCCTGGTGTAGACCAAATTACGTTGCCGCTATATATATAAGTCCAGATACAAGGTTCATATATTTTCATCATTTTGCCACGCAGCTGGAGGAGAATATCTGATAATCAAAAGAAGCCCCGGTTATATTTTTTCTTCTATTCCACTGGTTGAGTATGTGGAAAAATCTCAACGTGCGTAATGAAATATTTTAACTTTTAACGATGTAGATGGGGTGCTCATTTCTGCAACCACGGGTGACGTTATTTACGTGGCTAAGCAAGGTGGATGGTGGCAGCAATATCATTTGATCGTACATGTATCATTCTCCTAGACAACGGGTCAAGTTGAATATACAAAAAATAAAGCAAATTGAAAAATATATTGACATCGTCACCTGAAAGAGTGCAATGCAAAAATGAGAGATTGGCATTTCTTGTTAAAAGACTAATGCAAGTGGGGGTACGTTGTGTTTGAATGCCGAGGGTAACCGGAATCCCCTATTTGCAATTTTCCCCAATTCGCTTGACATCCTCGAAGACATTGACAACGAGACATTGTATCTTTGCTTCCTAAACGCATTCTGAGTGCATCCATTAGAAAAAGTAATGTTTTCTTATCGTTTAACAGAAGATATCCAAATACTTTGTCTAAATATATATATAGATTTCGGGCACCTCGAGGTGGTGTAATGGTTAGCAAGCTTGTCTCACTAGAACAATTACGGCTGAGTAGTGAGTTCGATTCTCACTGCGTGCCCCATAATTTCGGCCTTGTGCCACATCTAAGCTATGCTTGGAAAATCACTATAAGTAGGTATATCAATGTCCACAACCTAACGTTAAAAAAGACTTTATTTTGAAAGTAATATTTCTCGACTAAAGCGTCTTCTTAACTGATTACTAAATATGCACATAACTAGTATACAGTTAATATTTTATCCAAATGCTACAGACTTATTGAGCCACTCTTATCTATATAATACGAAAATTCTAATCGTATATATATATATGTACGTATGTATGTTGCTGAGGTACAGCTTAAACGAGGCATAATACGTCAACCAATTTAGGATCACTGTACCTTGACCCCTGCCAAGTGCATTTCCAAATTTCATTAAAATTAGATAAGGACTTCATGAATTAGCGTCGTATCCCTGTTTTTACAATAAGAAATTCTATATTTCTTTTCGATACTCATTCATATCTCAATCCACGTATATAAACAAACACATGTCACAACAATTATATGTGCGAAAATAATAAACATTCATAATAAATTATGAGAATATAATTAAATAAATTTAAATAAAATAACACAACATATATTTATACAAGCCACTTCACTAAATTAGAACTTTTTTATAGACAAATATTTCGGATGTTTAACAAATACTTGGTAGGTAAAGATACTATATGGTGGGTTATTGTAAAATGTAATCTGTATGACTGGAAAATTGTGTCACTTGACTTAATGTTAAATAAATAAAAAGGTGCACGCTGGTTTGTCGGCGTTACGTATTTTTAAATAAATATAAAGAGGAAACAGTTATGTATTAAAAATATATAATCATTAATTTGAATAAAATATCAAGACAAATTAATTGCACAAAAAGAGGCATTCAGACTTTGTTATTTCAATGAATATGATTCTGCTTAAGCAGACGTTTGCTGTTTGTTTTTAGGTTCTGTTTGAATGACCTTCACCTTTGAAATTTATGTAAATATTTAAATACTAAAATGGGCATAAATTGTTACTTTCGTGCTACTTTTACTTGAATGGAAAGAACTTTTGTACAATGGTGTAGCCGGCTATCGTTTTATTTATACGGTAACGATTTTTTGCGTTAAGCATGATCTATTTGACCTTTTCTGTTTTATATTATCTGACTATGGTTACAAAATATAACTTCCCTTAATCACGCCTTACACGAATCATATGAATAAATAAGGTAAAAAACTGAACTATGTATACAAGATTGCGATTTATCAATCGAAAAAAAAACTAACTGAAAAATTACAAATACTTTATAAATAAACTTGTATTGAGAATATTAATTAAAATATGTTTAATTAATAATAAGATTGGTAATATTGTTACCTTATCAATTTTTATGATGAACTGGTTTCAAAAGTAACGCAACAGGTTTATTAGTGGTCTAGTATACTCCAAATTGTTTAGGAAAATCTTCCTCGAGTAAGTGAAGACAATACTAAGAGGCTTTGCTCGGAGGTGAACGTAAAAGGATTCCGTAGGAATCTGAACACATCTCTCAAATCCGATGAACGCTACGCAACACACACATTCTATTGATTAAATTTATAGCACAACAAGAAAAACCAAAATTTACAGTGTCGGTAATCGTTGAAATAATCCTGTTTTGATCTAAATAACCCTCTAGCTCTACTGACCGTTCGCTGTTCCTCGTGTTAATGATGCTGTCAATTTAAATGCCCTCGTGTAGGCCAAATTACATCGCCGCTAGTAAACATATCTCCAGATACAAGCTTCATATCCAGGAAAGATAAAGTGCTTTTGTGCGTGTTATTCATAGAAATGTATCCTTACAGACCAGGAAAGATAATGAAGTCAGTCGCTGTAATATCGCGGTTTCAACGTAGAAATACAGAAGACGCTGTGTATGTAACACAATTTGCCCCAGGAATCTTTCGACAAGAAATGGTTCCAAGCCAGAAGCACAAAGCTGACTCTAATACAATTAGCTTTACTCCTCGGGATGTATATCTCTCTACCGTAATAAATGAAACGAACAGAAATATTTAGAGTGTATACGGCTGCTTCAGAAACGGAAGATGGTGGCGGATAATAATTATATAAGCAGTTGTTAAATTCAAGTTTTGCAATTATTTTTTTCCTTATTTATGATAGTAAACTCGGTATCTTTAACAGGCAAATAAATGTAATTTCAATGCCGATTTGTCAAAGAGGAATATCAAAATTATCCGAAAAATGCACCGCTGAAAGACATCTGCAATGAAACAGCCATCTTAAAAATTTGAAGCATCAGGAATTTACATATATATATATTAAGAGAATATTGTTATCATGCAGAGAAATGCCTACAATGAATAAAATAAGACTGATACCCCATTGTACAAACGTTTATGAGAAAATTGATTAAAAAAGCAGTTAATGATGAGGACGAAACATGGTCAAATTTGATCGAATTCTATCCGTAAATCCACAGACCATATGGTGTTCTAAAAACACATGAAACAAGCATTCCAATGTGTTAATTTATATTTCGAATTGCTAGTTCAGCACATAGATTAATTAACGAAATCTATAGAAAACATTTTACCTTGACTTCCTGGAATAATTATCCTATAACATAGTAAAAATTTCCGGCGACTCGTTCGGAAGACTAAAATGCATACGCGTAAAAGATACGCTCCTGGTTACCTTAAATATCAAATCCCTACACTGAAACACTTAAAAAAATATCTAGAACAATGCACTATTAACCATTACATAACGATAAATAAAATTATAAAGATTGCCGATATTTTACAAACTATGTCATTTCATTTTTTCAATGAATTTTTAGAAAATAATTCCGATTATCGAAGGGTTCGCCTTATAGTTTTCTATTTAGCTTGCTTTAACTAAGAATTTCTGAAGATTTTAGTTTGTTTCAAATTTCTAGAGGCTTTAGCTTGCTTTGTCTTAGAATTCCTAGAGAATTTAGATTGCTTTCTCTTAGAATTTCTAGAAAATTTAGCTTGCTTTATCGTGGAATTTCTATAGAATTTAACTTTCTTCATCTTAAAATTTCTAAAGAATTTACCTTACTTTCCCTTAGAATTTCTAGAAAATTTAGCTTGCTTTATCGTAGAATTTCTATAGACTTTAACTTACTTCATCTTAGCATTTGTAGAGAATGTAGCTTGCTTTCTCTTAGAATTTCTAGAAAATTTACCTTGCTTTATCTTAGAATTTCTAGAGAATTTGACTTGCTTTATCTTAGAATTTCTAGAGAATCTTTGGATTTATAGAGAATTTAACGAGCTTTATCTTAGAATTTATAAAAACTAGTCCCTTCCAAAATATTGAATTTAAATCCTCGATATACCTCCGATAATCTGATGATGCATTATATTATAATAAATAAGATAAACAATATTACTTAATCTCGTAAATTCACTAAAACACCATCGGACGGTTTTAATCATTTCACCTCAAGGAAAACAATAAAGCCACTAAGACGCAAGGGATTACTTAATGTGAAATAATATAAGAAAAACGTTATTAAGAAGAGAGAAAAAATCGAAAACGAATTAAGAATACAAATGATAATGATTGACATTGCATTTAAATTCTTGATCAAATTTCATGGGGAATCAAGAAGCCGGAAGAGAACTCCACAGGTGAGAAGTGCGCGTGAACTGTTAGCTAAGAACTTATGATTAATTTTAGCCATTTCAAGTGAAAGATGCTGAGAGCTTACCCCAAATTTAGGACAGCACTTAAATTCATAATGTCTATCTACCATTCATCAGCAAAATTATCATGTAATTATTTATAGGAAACGACACATGGAAGCTATGTTGTGGTAGAGGGGGAGGAACTGAAGCCGATATACTAGATCGAGATGAATAGAATTGCAGATTCTTCTTTAGATTTTATCGAAACTCTCTCTATATATAGCAGGAGCACCAGACAAGATGTGGCAGCAATATTCAAAGCAAGTACGAATAGAAGGCTTATATATATGTCAGATAGAATGTGGCAAGAAAAGCTGTCTGGCACGACATAGTGAACAAATTTAGCAGCAGATGATGAGACTTAAGTACCATTGAAATATTTATATAAAGGTTACGGGGTGGGAAAGCGCCTGATGCCGAGATGCCAGGCCAGATTATTCTTTGGGTTTTAATCAATAATTTCTAAACACTTAGAAAAGATTAGGCAGCAATATTCAGTGTATGGATGAATGGTAGACTCGAAATGGAATTTAATTATGAAAGAGAAGCAGACTATTTAGTACATTTTCTCGATTGACATTACATTTAAATTTGTGAAGATTAAAACTGACTGGAAATCATTGACTCCGAAGAGAGTTCCAAAAGCGAGAAGGGCGAGAGAAGAAACTGTTTGCATAGAACTTACGGTTATATCTAGCCGACTCAACGGTAAATTCGTGAGGCAAAGTTGCCAGTCTAGTACTATGTTCAAATTCATAAAGTCTAGGAAATATAGCTAAGAGCTCATTCGAATAGTTGACATGAAAATATTTATGGAAAAGGCACAGGGAGCAACTGTACAGTGGCGGGAAAGATTATGAAGACGAGACATAGGAACAACAGGTTTGCTGATTCTTCTTTAATTATAGTGGATACCCCATTTTTATTTATTAAACAGAGTTTATTACGTCTAGCGTCCTGCGCATTTGAGATATCTTAGTAAAGAAAATGTATTACTCTGTGTCCGCCCCTGTAAATGAAACCCCCTTTTCATCCACTGTGTGCTTTGCTGGAAGTAAGGTTCCATTTTCATTTTTAAAGGGAGCACTACCTCTTCGCCCAGATTATTTTCTAGAAAGTTTCATATCTTCTCAGTTTTTACATTTCTGATACGAATAGAAGCGTAAACCAAGCAATTTCTAAAGAATTAAAGGATTTATTTTTAAGTGAAACAATCTCCACATCTTACGCCTAAGCACGCCTGCGGGGACAGGAGTATGCAGACGACCAGGCACACACAAAATGAAAAAGAAAAAAAATGAACCTTGCACCAATGAAAAATGTACAAATTATTTTTAGCTCCATATAAAAGTGACAAAAAAAAAAAAACACCGGAAAATAAACAGCCAATTGCTCATATCTCCTTACAAGCGGACGGAGCGATTGTTGGAATTGTCTGTCTACTAATCTGTAGCATGTTTCCATTGAGGTATGTTTCATTGAATAATTTAGACAGGTTTTGTCTACTTATTTTCAATTGAATCCTTTCATATTCAATGGACAAGATTTTGGGTTAAATTACACACTGATGATGGCATTGTGCTAATAATGAAAGTTCTGGGAATAAAACACTAAGTATCAACAGGGTATTTTTTTCTCTTCATTTAATTATTTCACCAAACGGCTTGTCCATGAATAAGAAAGGATCAATTGAAAATAAGTCGACAAAACTTTTGTCTAAATTCTAATGAAATATGTCTCTTTCTCTCTCTCTCTCTTTATATATATATATATATATATATATATATATATATATATATATATATGACGTCATACATTAAGAATTGGACAAAGTCCGACAATTTATTAAAGACATTTTTATGTTTAACATTCTTTATATAGATACAAGTATTTAAGTAAATGCTCTGTTTATAATAAATAGTATTAAATAACATTTACCGGCCTGAATGTCCGAGAAATTTTCATAGAAAATATTCGTCCAAATACAAATATATATATATATATATATATATATATATATATATATATATATATATATATGTGTATTTGGACAGCAATCTTTTTTTTATACACGTTTCTTTAAATACGACTGCCAAGGTACTGCGGTTAAGTTTTTAATTCCTTTTGCTTGTGCACACTTTCCTTGTTGGCTGTAAAAGGGGGATTCCTGTCACAATTACTAAATTACATGACCAGTACATGACCCATATATGGGTTATTCGCTCGTATCTGAGTACGGCTAACTGCTAAGGTGGCTAGCCACTACCTATTTGTTTTTTTTGTTTTTTAATGTAACTCTGCTGAGCGGAGCTTAGTTGCAGTTTTTTTTACTGAATTTCTGACGACAAAATACAAACACAAATAGTTTGCGTATTTGAAGCACTTTCCCAAGTTCGGATCACTTCTCCAGGTCAATAATATCAAAATGTCACCTTTCTGACAAATCGGTCAGAGTAAGATTCGAACTCGTGTTTCATGTTTGGAAAGTAAACGTTCTAAGCTAATATTTGTTGGGTATATTCGCAAGACGGTTTCCAGTTGTGACTAAATGGTTTTCTCTGTCACTGGCGTCGTTATGTGTAGAGAAGTATTTAACGAATTGAAAGCAGAAGACAACTTCATATAATGCTTTTAAATTAATATTTACCTTATTTGCCGGCTGATTGGATGTGGAATTAAAAAAAAAAGCATGCATTAAGACATTATCTTACGTTTAATACAACTATGTTATGTATGAAAGTGACATGAAGACCACGTAAAAGTGGAATTACGTAATTCATGGAATTGTACAATATTTTGCTACTTGTTTTGTAGAAATGCCATTTACAGAACTATTTGCTTTGAATAGTATATTGCTGCTTGCTTTGTGTCTGTTTTTGTTGACATACAGATACTGGAATTTATTTTTTTGCATATATGGTATGGGAGTACAACAAGCACTATATTTCTGTTCTTGTACCTATTACAATATGTACGAGTGTTCACTGATACCAGTAGATTTTTTTCTAGCTATTACTGTATGTGCAGTTGTTGATCCCTGAAAATCAACTAAAAGGATCTATATCTATAATTTTCAAAATGTGTGTATGTATGTATGTGTGATTGAATGTTGTTTATATGTTTCCACAGTTTTCATCCGATTTCGATGAATTTTTTTTGTTGTTTGATAGATAATTCTTCAGTGCCGGTTTTGAGTCCAAATTGGCTGGAAAAAGTTCCAGCCTTGAAGGTGAAAAATCGAAAAAACTGATTTTACACTTTTAAATTACAGCTAAAATTTAATGTCTGTAAAAATCAGCGTACAGTCAATTTAGAGAGTTGAAATCTAACGCAAAAGATTAGAATTATAAAAAAAAATTATAAATAAAAATTATCGTGTATTATTATTATTATTATTATTATTATTATGACGGTCCATTGAAGAAGTTCCTTCCTTGCAAGATTGAGAACGCAAAAAAACTATCCTTTACAGCCCCCCACTTCAAATTGTTAACCCCCATTTGGGAGGTGCCTCAGTTGCACCCAATTGTTGTGACTAATATTCATTTTTCAGGTGGGCTGACTTTAAACTTAAACTGCTCTAATTGAACAGCAAAAATTCCCGTAATAAAACATCCGGTCGAAGATGGGTTATACTGCTAGTTTTCAATAAATGCATAATGAATTGTACTAATATTCTTCTTAATCAAAAAATGTCCTTACCTCCCTTCTATTAAAAAAAAAATACCATTAGTATAATTTGTGCTAATACGGAAAATGTTTCTTTACGGTTAGTGAGAATGTCACATTAAGTTAAACTAAAGTTATAAGTTTGATTTTTGTTGTGATGCGCGCAATTCCCCCCCCCTAAATATTCCATGCCAGAATCTGGGTGCATCTAATGCGTGGGTGAGTGCATCCAATAGCCGGCAAATACAGTATATCTTATTTTATTCGCAAAATTCAGCGAAATAAGAAATATAGTGGTAATCAGATGAAATCGGTCACGCTGTTAAAAAAAGCTTAATTACTTAAATTCTAAATTACATTGTCTATTTTTATTTTAAAGTTTAAACAATGTATTTTCGGAACTAGTATATTTGTTCCTACCGGTGTTTAACACGAGGTCGTATTCTAATGGGTTTATTATGAGGGACAATACAGAACAGAATGCAATCTGAAGCTACTAATACAGCGTGCAAATGTGATGAAATAAAAGAAAATTTTATTAATTGGAGGAAGTTTAAAATTTGCACAAAATAATTTTCTTTAATACTTAGAAACATTAAAGATCTTAATCAGTACTTAATGTGTCCCATTGGGACGGACAACAAGCTGTTCTCCACAAGAAATAGGTCATAAGTTAAACCAATTATTCCCCTAGGATTGTCCTGACATACCATTGACAATAAATCCAAAAGTCGTGCAGATTTGTCGGCTTTCGTTTCGACATCTTGGTTTTCGGCTCATTCCACATTGGAGTATACTAAGATCAGGCTTTGGAAAAGCAAATCCTATAATATTGCAATGTGGGGAACCTCTTTTTTAAAACCGATGTATGACAAGGTGATCTAACATGTTTATATATTTCAACTTCTGGTAACCAGTAAGATATTTTCGCTTTTCTGCCTTTCCTCGATTTTTATTGATTTAGTTTTACATTTCATTTCCATGTAGTCCCGAATCATTAACTCCACCGCCAATGAATTTAACTATTTTTGTTACATATTTTGGATTGTTTCTTGGTCTTCGGACATAATTTGTTTCATTAGAATCAGGTCTATTTTGCGTTTGTTATTATAACTGTCTTCAGCCCTCGAATTTCTGCACAGATGTTATTCGTTAGTTGCTGAAATTATCTAAGGTTTATTGCTGTATACACGCTCTTTAAACTATACCCAAACAAAATAATCCGGAGACGCCAGATGTGGCGGGTATAAAATTTTGGAACTTCGAGAAAAATTATCTTTTCTGATAATTCAACAGAAATAATGTAAAGTTACTAATCGCAAATATTAATTCACAGCAATAAACTATAAATTTTAATTTTTTTTTTTTTAAATCACAAATTCTAAAACAAAATGTATTTAGCTTGCCTAACAACTCCAACCCTCAGAATTAAAAATTACCAAAAAAATCAGGTAGCTATTTGCATTTCATAAGTGAAGGTGATATTTGAAGTACTTATAAGGAATTTTTACAATTAAAAAAAAAATATCTGTTTTTGGCTTGTTTAACAGAGTGAGTGCGAACACAGACACTACACTTAGAAATAGCGCACACAAGTCACCCACATATGGGGCATTCACAAAAGTCAACCTAACTGGATTGCAAGGGAATAGCCTCACTCTGGAAGAATTTGGTGTGCATTTTAGTAAATCTAAATTCTTTTTATTTGGGGGCAAATTAATCGATAAGATCCTCCAGAAATTGTCGGGTGTCAAACAGTTTTTTTTAAGCATTACGCTCCGAGCAAGGCGTGAAGCCACTAGGATGCAGGGGGTTGCAGAATTTTTGGAGCAAGAGCAGATAGGAGTGATAGAAGAAAGGATGAGGAGAAGGATAGTGGGTAGATCAAGGTAACTGGAGGTGTCGATTGACATTACATTTGAATAGTTGGAGATTATAGCTCTCAGGGAAACAGTAATAAAGAAGGGTGTTCCACAGGTGAAAGGTGCGAGGTATGAAGCTATTCGAGTAGAAGAGATGGCTACATTTAAAAGTTTTTACAGTGAAAGGGTGAGAGCGGGATGCCAGCCTCGTAGGGCGCTTGAAGTCATGAAGTCTGGGAACCAGCGAATGTAGCTCCTCGGAGCAATTACCATGAAAGTATTGGTAAAAAAAAGACAGAGAGAGGCGATGGTGCGTCTGTGAGACAGCAACTGTAGACGAGATGCCAGATCAGAGCCAATTATATTACATATCCGTCTCTGGATCTTGTCAAGAACTCCGAGGTAAACAGAAGGTGCACCAGACCATATATGGCAGCAATACTCCATGCAAGGGCGAATGGTTGATTTTTTTGATTAAATCACAAAATACAATTCAATAATTTGGGTTCTTTTTCAGTTACGATTTTTTTTTCCATTTTTCAGTTTCCGATTTTTTGAGGGATATTTGTACTCAATTATATGGCGCACAATGTGTTCCATTTGAAAAATCAAGTCGAATTGCTTATGAGCGAGATACATAGGAAAACATATGCAAATGTTCAAGTAATGAGAATAAAACCACGAATTTTCTCTTGACATCATGAAAGGTTGTACTCTCAATGACGCTCGTCGGGTTTAAAGTATGTTGGGACTCATGTTTACCCCCAAAACTCCGTGTAACTCTTATACGATCCATCCCTTAAGATGCTGCAGAAATTTTACAAGTTCAACTAGACCAAAAAATATAGTATTATTGGGATATCTGCAGTTACCCCGTTCTCTCTTTCCAGTCTTGACAGTTTAAAAGTGTATACAAGTCCTTGGAGTTGCTGAATGACTTTCCACCGTAAAACCGTTTCTCACAGGGGAACATTAGCTTCTCTGTACTCTATCACTCTTCACATAGCAAAGTTTCAGCTGGGCTACATTTCTTGATTCCACCAGTTCATAGACTTAGAGCTAAAGTCCGCCATGTCTCGTGTACAGGGTCGAACCCTTCTCATTCGTTCTAATTCGGAAGAAAAGTAAGGCTTTTCTTCCCAAATTAGAAACTAGAGTAAAAATATTTAATGAGGAACAAGTGAGGTCCAGTTTGAACTGATAGCAGTGCATTAAAATTTTCTTCAGATTCGATGACTAAAAACAAAGCAGATATGATACTTGTAGAGGAATAAATTATTATAAAAGCCCTTACGTTTATATTTACAAAAATACTCGTAAAAATAAGAACCAGAAGGGCGTGGAAACAACAGAACGACTATTATTTACTATCTGGCTGTGATGTGGTGCTGGAGACACGAGAGGCAATAATACTGAGTGAAATTATGAGTTTCGGTTCAAATAAGGACAGAATAAGATAAAGGACAAGTGAAGTGTAGACAGTCTTTCTCGTATGTTTTTCTTCTTTTTTTATAGATGTATGTCATGAGTATCCAGTTAATTTAGTTGGAAAATCTGTTGTTTTCTTATCTGGAATTTTTGTTGAGTGATAAAATATAGTCGTTATTATTATGCCCTGAAAAATGAAAAGGAGATGAAATATTCGTTGACGCACGTCTTAACGATCTGTCCGTGTGAACTGCTTGTCCGATATTAAGAATGTCACGTATTTGTATGACTACAGGAGAAAAGCGGGGTCGATTCTCATTGGTTTAAAATGAGGAATTAATGATAATTATAATATAGTCTCTCTCTTTCTCTTTTTTGCTGTCTTTTATTGCCTTAAATGCTTTCCACTGTAGTTCTTCTGTAGGATGGAAAAGTAGCCTCAGATTCAGCTTTGAGTGCCGTAGTCCCGTTCTTATTATTGTATTTTTCTGCTGCTCGACTTTTGGCTTCGATTCTTGTCACTCCTTGCCTAACTGTGGCTTGCCACTGCCTTACCATCTGGTTCGTAGTTGTTGAGTTCAATTTTATATGACAACGGGTTGGCTTTTAAAATATTTTAACATGTCTTCTGCTATTTGATTCTCTTTATCTACCGTCTTTACGTTGGGAGTAACCGATTTGATTTCGATTAATTCTGGCTTTCTTTCATAGGACATGATTGTCCCCTGTTGCATCTGCTTTGTTTAACTTAGTCTGTCTTCTCAACTGATCCTTTGAAGACTGAGTTGATGAAAGTTCGGTAGATCGTTTTTTAATCAGTAATATTTTGTATACATTTAAAAGTATTTAATAGTAAAACTCTATTAGACATCAAATGGTTATCTCAGTGCATATAAGAGGGTTTTGGTACTAAGGTTGTCACTGAAGAATAACTTACTTCTAAAACGCAGAAAATGTCCAACATTTCCATGCATTTATTAGTTTATATCAAGTGGATGACGGTTTTCAACTCATCTGTCGTTTGTTTTATTTGTCATCTTCAATATCATCCTATATTACTTTCAACTGCTACTTAAACTAAAAATATACGTATATAAATAATATAATTGATTATAATGATTTGTTTTCTACGGTGTATCAACCATTTGCAGGTTATTTAAATCAAGAAAAATATATTTAGAGTGTAAGAATTTTTTAGGCAGAAATGTTTCCACTGTACGTTACCATTTCTTTCTGCGGTGGAACGCTTACCAAACAAAGCTATATGACCCAGTCTGTCCTTCTGTTCAACCCGTAGCTTGGGGGAAAAGACATGGATATATACATTTATAAGTGAAATTAACAAACCCGACTAAAATCTGAACTCGGCTCTCCAATTTCACATTTAGAGCCATTATCCATTACACCACAATACACACCCAGGACCTTAAAAGCTTTGTAAAATTCTTGGCATCTTCCATGTATTTGTCATTTTTTTTTAAATTGTTCCATTTTGTCGACAATATTTTCTACCTTGTTCGGATGACGCAAAAGACGACATTATTGCATTTTCTCTACCCACTCAGTTTCAGCTGAATAACTTTCTTTTTTTTTTGGGAGGGGGGTTCTGGTCGATAGGTCATAGAATTGATTCTAATTTTGTTTGTTTTTGTTTTTTTTTGTTTTAATGGCATATCAACCTCTATGAGATATTTGATGCCGAAATATTTTTGTTGATTTGTTGGGAGTGCTCCGCGTGTGTGTATTCGAAAAAAGACAAACACAGTTGTAGGGATAAATACTGGTATATTTGTAAGAGGTAATTAACAACAGAGTGATTAGTAATAAGGAACGCCGGTTAGTAAGTAACAATAGCAAAAGTCTACAGTCCAACGGTATGTAATGGTAACCTGATCCTTCCGCCACCTCTCTCTAGCACTGACTTATATCGTAGAGGGATAAGTCCATTATCAGTCAGAAGGTATTGCGCCCCAACAATTTTGTAAGCATTTTTTTTCGACATTTGACGTAGGAAAATAATAATGTTTTAGTGATACAGTTATTACTAATTAACTCATATCTGGAGCGGGTTAAGGGAGTTTTTGCGCGTAAGTGAATTTAACGGAACTGACTGGACATGGAGCTCGGCTCTGCGATTAACAATTCTGATCCATTCTTCATTATGCCACCTGCACATGCAAGATTACACCACTTGGAATTCTCTCATCTAAGTGCCGATCAATCTTGACGTTGATTAACTTCGGTGATGTGGTACCGTTGTTTCAACGTGATATGGCCGTAAGCAAATTGATAATATGAAGTATTCATCATTTTCCAATGCATTATGAACAACATATATTCAACTCATATAATTGATTATCGGTTGTTGACTTAACATACATGTTGAACATAGATTATTTTTTATCCTTTTTATTGGATATGCATAGTCTTTAGAAAACAATAAAGGCTGGCTAAGCGTCAAAGTTGTTGGACGTGTAAAATCCATATTCAATTTATTGATCTATCAGACTATAACATCTCCGTCAACGTTCTCAGATCGATATTTTGCTTCATAACGATTCGTGTAGATTTGAAAACTGAAAATGATTACATTTTTCCTATTTGTTCTATAGTAGATTTCAATTGATTTTCAGCTTATCATTCAAACAGACGCACGCCCTGACATTGTAGCTTGTTCTGGTTCAAAGAAATGAGTCTTCCTAGTAGAATTAACGGTTCCCTGGGAGGATAACAAGGAGGAGAACCACGAGCGAAAAGAAAAGGGGTACGAATAGCTGCAATCGGACTGTGTGGAAAAAGGGTGGACATGTTATGTACTACCTATTAAGGTCGGGTGTCGTGGATTCCTTGGAAGGTTTCCATCACTGGCCGCTGTATGAAGCATGACTCACATAGTTTCCAGGCTCCAAAACTGGAGTCAAAAGACTAGTGTTTATTTGTGAAAGATACAGGGACAAATTATTTTTATCTTCTTTCTTTTCCTTTTCGAATTGTTCTCTTTTACCCTGTTTTTTTTTTTTTTTTTTTTTCTTATTTCATTGCTATTTTAATCTGGATTTTATTTTAAATTTATGCTCTCTCTCATTATGGTGATTTTCTAAGCATTCAACTATTTATTTAGCCATTTTCAAGGAGGGGTGATATTTGTATAGTAAAGATTCCAGCAATAGCTTTTTGAAAAAAAATATTGCCAACAATGCAGTTTTTAAAAAAAATATATTATCATCAATAGATTTGTCTCTCGACAAAAACACGTCAATGACACTTGATATACAAATTGATTTCTTACAAAGAATACTTATTGTATTCATACGAACTTATCCTAAAAATCTTGTCAGCATTAAACAATCCATTATGCCGTAAAACAAAATATCTCAAACCAAATCTGATGGTCTTCTATCTTGCCATGTCTGCTGCTACTGTCACATTTGGCTGTATTTATTATGTCTTCTCTTTTTTCACCGCTGATATTTTGTCTTACTTTTTGCCTATATATGGTTTGCAATTAAACATTTTTTTTCTTATTTTCTAATTATTTTTATATCTGTCCACAAAATCATTTAAGCTTTTGTTGAGATCCAGTTCTTTAAAACAACAATAACATTGACAATATTTGAAATACAACAAAACTTCTTATGTTTGTAACATTGGCAGAAAGAAAATACACAATTTTCTTCCTAACGACGTTGCACAAACTCGGCATTATCAAGAACACATCTCTCTGGGAAAGCCAAGTCTTATAGCTGGTGTTTAATGAATATAACAGGTGAACGAATACATGAAGAAATTCAATAAAAGAAAGACGTGAATATGTAATGTCGTCTCTGTTGCATTTCCGATCAACATGCGCCAATTACTGTGACTTCTTTACCAATTACCGAATTCATATGTCTTCTTTTTGTCTTCTTTTACCGATGGGCGCCATTCATCTGCTTCTTTAACGCATCGAAAGATGTATTTTAAAGAAAAAAGAGACTGAAATGTCATTGATTAATCAACTTTGTTAAATATCCTTTATTTCGTCTTATTTCATCTTCAAAATCTTTTTTTTTTGTGCCTCGTTTCTAACTGATTCCTGTAGTTACTGATCTTGTCAATGTGAAACCATATTCAATGCAACGTGTCCCATTACTACTTCGTGAAAAATATATCTTTAATAAATTCAGGTATGTGCATATATCATATTTAGAAAAAATATTACGGACTAATGCATAGACAAAAGTGTATCAACTCTATATTCTAAACGTTATAAACATAGTACTCTGCGCTCATTAGGACGTTTGCTTTTTTTCAACATTAATTTTTCCAGGTTATTTTATATGCCATTATAAATATCGAGATATATGTGAAGGCATAACAAAAGCTTACAATAATCTTTTAAAAACATCTATTTACTAATCAATAATTCTTTCCTTTAAAAAAACGTTTTCTTTTTCATAAAAATGTATGTTTTAATAGATTGTTAAAATTGTTACTGTTTCCTATAGATTTTATCGACAGTGGAACAGCTAATTATATAACTCTTAATATAACTTAAATTAATAAAACAAATATTATCTTGACATAACCTGAAATGAATAATGGAATCGTCCTTGTGAAACACAGCTAAGAAAAAAAAGGCTTCGATTCTAGTGAAACTGGGACAAAGGAGTCTGTTGGATAATTGAGTCTATTTTTTTTATTTCGCCTACTGTTGAACATCAGATTTTGTCACGTTTTTAAAAGATTTTATTTTCTGTTGTTTTTTGTTATACATATTTGGACCGTTTTTGTCTGTGCCTTTTATTTTAAACAGGAGTTTTTTTTTTCTTTTTTTTTTTTTTGCAAAACGATACCGCGTGTTAATCCTCACAGTATTTAGTATTGTTGAAGTTATCGCTAACATATTTTTGTCGACATTTACAAACTATGCGCTTCGTCCAATTTCGGTAATCAATCGAAGAACTTCGTATAAGTTGTTTTGTTTGGGAAAATACTTTTTAAAAAAAATACCACACAGATTTAACAAACTGTACTTTGTACCCCCTTGCCTGTTTGCACTTCTCCCACAAATTTAGTTTCGATAGATCAGTGTGTGGCTATTTTAGAGTGGGTGACGGACGGATAAATTAACGGAATTCATAGAATTTTTATATATAGATAGATGTTTGAATTCTCCTTTTTAAAGCATCAAATGACTTTTTTTTTTTTTTTTTTTTTTTAGATGTTTTTTTTTTTTATTTCATTTGATTTTTTTACGGATACTTAGTCAATTTATTTTGTTCGTGTTACAACATTTTTTTTTTCAATTATTATTACTTATATAAATCGAAATATCTTGAAAATGTACGACAATGGAAGTGGTGCTATAAAAGCGGGCTTTTGTTGTTTGCCTTTGCAACAAACCTACTTATTTCTGTTCAAAAATACCGAGATCTCACAAAGAGCCCCCCCCCAATCAAACCACCCCCTATCAAAGTTGTTTTTCACCAATTCAAGCAACAAAAAAATGTAAAAACAACTGGAAAATCTCCTCCCAAGTCCCAACCAAATAGATAATCAATATAACGGAGTGGAACGAGAAAAAGTACAAGCCACCATGTTAAAACGATGGCCGACCTATCTGAACCTAAAAATATATTAAAAAGATTAGAGTTGGTATTAATCATAGAAAAGAAATCCCAAAACAGACATGCCTCGCGGTTATCCCCCAAGAGACCATTAAAGGTTCATGTGGTATATTTTACTACCAATGGTGGAAAGGACACTGAGCCTAACAAATATCTGATGACGAAAGACCTCATATTTCGGACTTTGTATCAGAGTAATATGGGAAGAATTTAGCATTTCTCAGAACATCTGAGAATCATATGGCTATAAATCTTCTGCAACTCTGAGGATAATTGTTGATGTTTCTTTGTATCTTATTTGTGGGCACACGAGAGTTTGACCTGATGTTAGATCACCAAGCATTCATTTCAGTTCGTAAATATCTGGATTTAGATGAACTGCTACTGCCAGTCATTGTGACCCTCAGAAAACGACTTGATAGAAGTGTAGCGAAATGGGTCTCCTCCCCATTTCCTGTCCGGGAAAGGCATGCCAAATGCCCTCGTCTCCGAATCTATCCTATCCGCCGGCCAACCTACGTCTGGGATCCGTAGTATAAAAATCTATGATTGATGCATAGTTTGGTCTCACTCAGCTATAGACCTCTTAGCTTACAAGTAATGTATTCTTGGTGAAAGTGAGTGGCTGGTTGTAGTCAGGAATAGGAAAAAGATCCAAAAAGCTGAGACTCTGTAGTCTGAAACAAACAGGCGAAAGGATACGAACTTTCTACCAGGAAATATACCAGTTACTTATGAAGATAGATTGAAAGTAATGAGAATAATATTCGGGGAAGATTAATAATGAACAGCTTTAAAACGCGAAACGTCACGGCGGAGAAAATGTCTGGGACCCATCGTTATCTGTTCCGTGGTCCCTATTGTATAAACGGCATAACCCCCAATAACAAAATTATTAAATTCAACCTTTCTAAACTAACGCCCTTGAAAAGTTCCCCATTCCCTTGTTCTTTCTCCAAGACCATCTGTCCAGTTTACTCATTTCCAAGAACAGGAAAAATTATGTCTATCCCTAGAATTAATTGGCTTACGTAATATCACGTTATAACACCGGTTCCCATAGAATCACCGAAGTTAAGCATCGTCAATCTTGGTCAATACCTAGATGAGTAACTACTTGAGAATACCAAGTGCTGTGAGCGTTGATGTACATGTGAGGTACTGGATGATGGCTCGGAGTTGTCAATCAAGAAGTTCCAATTCCATTTGCGTTCATTATAGTCACTTACGCAAAATTATGTTTGGGGAGGCTATGGATCCACCTCTTCTCCCTCAGATGTATGTTAATTAGAAAGTCTTGTACCACTAAAACAAGTATCTATTTATTATTATAAATAAAATGAGATAAAAGCTGCTTGCAAAATATTTAGATTTGTATTGTTTTACTTCCCCCTTGTTTACGCTTCCTTTTTTTATTTTTTAGTTTAAGCACTTTTTAGATTGGTCGCCATTTTTTGACGACTTCCGGTTAGCCCGTAGTTAGCACCGGAATCAGCATGATAAAGCATATACTCGAGCACACGGTTCATATTTTTCACATCTTCCTAAATCTCAAACTAACGATAGCATCGCCGTTATGTAAGCTTTAAATTTTTTTCTTTCACTTTCCTGTTCTTGTCTGAAAGTTTGTTTAATGTAGCCATTTTTCAGGTTTATTTTACGTTTGCATTTCTCTATGTAGAATAGTTTTCACCGCGTGTTTACTCTTTAACTTTCTCCACTTTCTGGTAACTTACACTTCAACATTGTAAAGTATTCCCCTAGCAAACAACTTGCTTCATTCCTAACCCATTAAAAGCCTGTTTCCCCCTTTTTTTTTCAATTTTGTCTCTCTTGTTACAATTCTTCTTTCCCTGCCTATTACATACGTATTTATTTCTTTTTCTAGTTTTACGCTTTTGGCTTTTAATAAGCCTGCAAATAAGCAGGACTTCGTCTTCAGAGCCTTAATCGCCGTAAGGTGTTTATCTGCCTGTCTTCGAGATTACGCACGTGTAAGAGACGGACGCGTACTCGTGAGGCAGAACAAACACATTGAGGTTGATATGCCGCTAAACAAATACAACCAAACCAAACTAGAATTAATTCCACTACCTATCGACAGCAAACAAATAAAAATAAATCATTCAGCTGATACTGATACGGAAGTAGCGAAAATCCAATAATGTCGTCTTCTGCGTCATCCGAACCAAGCGGGGAATATTGTCGGCAAAAAGGTGAACAATTCCAAAATAATGGCAAGTACATGGAAGATGCAAGAATTTTTCAAAGCTATCAAGTTCCTGGATGTGCTTTTTGCTGTAATGGATAACGGCTCTGAATGTGAAATTGGAGAGTCGAGTTCGAATTCCAATCAGATTCGTTACATTCGCTTACGCGCTCTATACTCTTGGGAAAGGTATACATCCATCATCTTCTCGTCTAAGTTATGGGTTGAACAGAAGGAAAGACTGCGACCTATAGCCTTGTTTGGTAACCTGTCTAGCACAGAAATACACGGTAACTTACTGCAAGAAAATCTTCTGCCTAGTCAATACTTACTCGAAAGAAACATAATTAATCGAGAAATTGATTATGATCTTAATTCTGAAAAATTTGCACAACTTTATATTGTTGATTAAAAACTGACTGCTGATATTAGATGGCAAAACTAGATAATGATCCTGAGGAAATTAACCCCGTCTCTATATATTAAATAATTGGCATTCATTTACCGAGCATTTAGAATTATGGTCGGTTGAAATATTTCAAATCTTTTACTTAAAACAGTTCTATTCAAGAAATGAAATTTCGCAAGTCTAAGACATATTGATCTTCCGGGTTTCCTTTCTAAACTCTTAGGTTTAAAGTTTAGCATTTAAGGTTGATTAGAAAGGAAGCCTCTTGATTACGTCATTATTTTTCTGCATTTACTTATATGCTCCATGAATGCATTTGAAAGTTATCAAGTAATGTCTTTTTGCAAATTCTTTGTCTTTGTTTGTGATTCTGTAGCGCCAGTCTATAAGATCTGATAATTCTTTGTTCTCTATAACACAGAGACTATTCATTTGCCATTTGAAATCATTGTTTTGAGAAAATGGTTGCTGATAGTTTAGACATTTCTGAATTGGGTGCTATGTAGGATATCTATAGGGGTGATTGAGAGATTTCTCCAGATTTTATGTATTAGTGGCCAGCCAGGAGTCCTGAATAAATACAGTGTGGCTTTTTCCTTTGGAGATGGTTACAGAATCAAGACTTTAGAAGAACGTGAAGAGCAAATACACGAAGAGATGCTGCTAGCGAAAATCTGGTTCCCATATCTAATTTTCAATAACAACTCGTGCTAAACGCTTTCCTCTCATATCCAATTCTTGTAAAAATTATAGTTAATGCATAAATTATAAGTATTTATAATAGGAAGTTACTTTTCAATCAATCTGTGTATATATATATATATATATATATATATATATATATATATTCTCTATCTTAGAGTTCCCTTATCTATAAGTTTAAGTGTCAGTGTGAAGCTGAGTATATAGGACGAATTAATCTTAGATTGGAAACCAGAATGGACCAACACGTTGCTAAATATATCAGATTGCATTCAAGTAATCATAATCGTGTGTCGCAGTCGGTACATGATTCGGCAATAGGATACCACCAATCGGAGAATGAGATGTAATCGTCGTGTTTCACGGCAGACTCATTCTCTATTTTGCATGTAGGCAAGTACAAACACCATTTGTTAGTTCTGGAGGCCATTTGTCTTAAATTGCAGCAACCATCTCTTTGCAAACAAACGGATCTCTAAACTTATTTGGAGGTTAGTGAGCGTTTCTTTACTTGTTTTAGGCTATGGTTGGTTCATTTTCATATTGTCCCAGGTTTACGTATTTATTTAAATCGGAAATCTGTTTTAGACGTGTCTCAGCCTTATCTGCAAGAATTTTGCCGCATATTTGCAGTCTAATTCTTATTACTTCTGTTGTGCCAAAGATCGGTCCCTGAAGAAGCGTTGGCCGAAAGGTTGCCTAGCTGCCCCCCCCCAAAGAGCATCTATCTATTCATTCTATCTTATCAAAGCAATGTATTTATATATATATATATATAATTCGAAAATTATGACATGTTAAAAAATCACTACAAAAATAGCCATTTTGTTTCAACACTTCTGGTGTCTTATCAAGTGATGGTTTTGAATTCAACACCATCACTTGATAAGACACCAGAAGTGTGGAAACAAAATGGCTATTTTTGTAGTGATTTTTATAACATGTTTATGTTATAATTTTCGAATAAATAATTATATTTGCTCTACTCTGTATTGAGCACTCGTTTAAGAATAGTATTTGTTGGTTATTGAAATTTGGTTTTATATTATACATATATATATATATATATATATATATAATCCTATATATATTATAATATATATATATATATATTTATATATATATATATATATATATATATATATATATATATATATATATATATATATATATATATATATATATATATATATAATATATATATATATATATATATATATATATATATTTATATATATATATAAGATTTTAAATATATATATATCTATATATTATATAAATATATTTATATATATAAACATGATATATACATACAAGATTTTAAATCTGGCGAGGCTATTTAAGAAACATGACTCGTGTTCTCAGTTTAATATTTTGGTTTTGTAGCATCTTATGTTACAGAACAAGCGAAGAATCATCTCGTGTTCACATTCTTCGAGGCATCCGGCATAATCTTAGATCCGATCATTAGAAGTAATAATGTTTACGCTTCGGCTTATAAAATGTACAGCGGGGGGGGTGATATAGGAGAAACAAGTAGCAGATTGAAACTTTCCTACTCCTTTTATAAGCATTCCATTGAAGAGACAGAAACAACGATCAACGATATCATTCCATACCAACTATGAATGGAATAGCTATTATTTTCAGAAATAATTATGACCAAGCAATATTTGAAAGAGATTTTCGCGTTTATCCTCGAAATCATGAAATGTCTATAATCAATCTGAATCTTTAGAGTATAAATCTTAACCCAATGACACACGCATTATTTCCTCCCCATGGAGAAGCAGTACCGCAACCAGGGTGGACATTTATCCTAAACTGGTTAATATGAACAGACGTGCCAATATTAACATATTACAAAGTGAAGTTAGCCAAGCCGCAGTGGAATATGTATACATCTCACTTTTGCCAAGAAGAAAGTTATTTCAGCCCTGATTTTCCGTTTCGTACATCAACTTCAGGATAATCATTTAAACTATGTTCCTGTTTCCTTTAAAATAAGAACAGTAACAAGATGTTTGGGGATTATTTTTTCCTATTTTAATTTTCTAATGAAATTTAATTAAGTTAATGATTTAATAAGCTCATGGCGAGATCTACGACAATAAAATCTTCGTAAAAATTCTTCCCAATTTTAACTTTACTAAAAACGTTGCCATAACTATCATAAATACGAATGCCGGTCGTTATTTTAAGAAGTAGAGGGATACAAATAAAAAGAATGGAAACTGACAACCTTTCCATTTCACTAAAAAAATTCTTCCATTTCCCCTTCATAGATTTTTTTATTTTCTCACTGAAACCATGTAAATTCTCTGACATATCTTTTCTGATTTTCCGAACGATAAAAATGGAATAGTCCATTATTCGTGTTCCTCTGTATAGTGCCACAAAGTTTTTTTCTCGTGTGAGTCCATCCTTCAAAATCTATAAATCAACCATCCATCTTTGCATGGAATATTGCTGTCATATATGGTCTGGTCCCCCCCCAGCTGTACTTCTCGAAGCCTTCAACAAAATCCATAAACGAATATGCAATGCAATAGGTCCTGATCTGGCATCACGTCTACAATTGGTTTCTCACAGACGCGCCGTGGCTTCCCTCTGTCTCGTCTACAAGCATTTTCACGGCAACTGTTCCGACAAGCGACTTTCGCTGGTTCCCAGACTGCATGAATTTAAGCGAGCTACTAGGCTGGCATCTCGGTCCCACCCTTTCAATGTCGAAACAGTTAAATGTTACCGTCTCTTTTACTCAAACAGCTTCTTCTCTCGCACTTCCCGTCTGTGGAACTGCCTTCCTCTTGCTTGCTTTTCTGATAACTATAATCTTCGAATATTCAAGAGTAATGTCAATCGACATCTTCTGATAACTTGATCTTGTCCCTTGCCTTTCTCTGTATCCTTTCTTCAAACACGCCTCTTTACTCTTGTTCTCAATCCTCTGTAACCGCTTGCGTGCTAGTGGCATTCGCGTCTTGCTTGGGGTGAATTGCTTTAAAAAATTATTAGGTATGTACGTGCTAACTACGTAAGGGAGGGACAGGGCGATTTATAAGATAATGTTGCATCTGATGCAGAATCTTATGCTGCGTGGGCTGTTATTTTGTTACTTTCATTTCTGTTAAAACAGATGAAGGTTGTGTCTTTGAACTTCCTAGATATAACATTAGATCTAAATAAAAATACATACACACCTTATAAAAAACCCAACACTAATCCTTTATATATACACCCTAAATCAAATCACCCCCAACTATAATTAAACATATACCGTTATCTATCAGTAAACGAATAAGTACAAATTCAGCAAATGACAAGATTTTCGATGAGCATATTAATTCCTATAATAAGGCTCTAAAAGTGAGTGGCTACAAAAACCCAAAACTAACTTATATAAAAAATGAAAATGAAAAGCATAAGAAAAACAGATGTAGAAAAATAATTTGGTATACGCCCCCATACAACCAAATGGTAAAGTACAAATTAGGACAAAAATTCCTTGCATTAATAGTCAAGCATTTTCCTAGTGAAAGTAAACTAAGTACTATTATCAATAAAAACACACTAAAATTGAGTTACAGCTGCACGGAAAACTTAGAAAAAATCATTAAGAACCATAATGCTAATATCTTAAATAAACACTTATACCAAAACCCCCAAAATTTAGACAATGTAAAAATAAAAACCGATGAAAATAAACAAAGCTTATGTAATTGTAGAAACCCTCATAATTGCCCTCTACAAAATAAATGTTGAACTGAATCAGTAGTATATCAAAGCAATATCTCTTCGATTGAAAGTCCTGAAAACATAAATATATATATAGGTTGCACTAGCCATGAGATCAAAAGAAGATTCAACCAACATCAAACTTTATTTAGAATAAATAAATATAAAAATCAGACATCTCTATCAAAATATTTCTGGCATCTAAAAGAATCAAATAAAACACCTACAGTAAAATGGAAGTTAATAAGAAAAGCTAGAATATGTAGGTCATTAAATGACCCATGTCCTTTGTGCATACATGAGAAACTATATATTGCTAAGTTTATAAAAAATAAAAATGTACTGAATCAGAGAAATGAAATAGCTATTTTATGCCGTCATTGTCAAAAATTTTCCTTAAATAATATTTAAAAATAATTTTATAAAATAGGATCAGGTAATATACATACTTATATTTAACATGAAATATTAATAGTCAAGCATTTTCCTAGTGAAAGTAAACTAAGTAATATGGGAAAAAAAAAAATTTTACTTAACAAAATATTTATAAATATAAATTTAAAAAAAAAAAAATCGTAATATTAATATACTTGATGTAGAAAAATAATTTCACTTACTTTAAGTAACTCTAATGCATTTTACTTCTATTAAATGAAATATAGTCTATAAAAACAAATAATGAAATTTTTAAAGTTGTAATTAAAATTGTATTTAATTAAAATGAATTCTAACCTAAACTTCTTTTAAATTGTAATTAATTAAATAAATAAACAAATTTTACTATATCAGAGAAATGAATTAGCTATTTTGGCGTAATGAAAAAAAAATTTACTTAAAAAATATTTAAATATAAATTTTTTTTTGCCGATATATAAATATACTTGATATTGAAAAAAGAAAAAAAAAAGTTGTAATT